>OY997378.1:15940255-16402277 GCA_963921505.1 Phakellia ventilabrum
TATATTGTCCAAGCTCACTAACTAGCCCCGTAATGCAGTGGCAACAGGTATCTAAAGGTTTACTCAGTTTGTGTTGTATTTTTTGCTTACTTTGGCATTGGACTCCAACATCTCTGCCGTGGTGGCAATTAGCTGTTCCAATTTCCCATCCACATTGAAGAATGTTTGACTCCCTTGATGAACAAGCAAGATGTGAAATTATAGGCCCACTTCCTTTTCCAAAGAAACCACTGGTTACTGATGTAGCTGTCGAATCAGAAGATATCTTAAAATGATGTATATGAGTTATTCGGAAGCCACACTTACAGTTCTGACTCATATTTGAAAACACAGAATCATTAGTGTCTCATTGGTAGCTGAATCGTGCATGCACTGGCCATATAGTTTCATTTAATTCTATATCATAAACAAGTGTTATCGTCTAAACTGTTTTAATCCGATAATAATATTTAACATAATAGATATAATAGAAATTCTCAAGAATGTCATTGTTTTTCTTTTCTCTGACAGATCATCCCTGACTTCTCCCTTGCTGTTAATTAGATAAATCGTTAAACACCATACCTGTTACTGATTGTCCGCTTTGCCTGCAAAACACTAGAGCATCTTCTTCATCCCATCCTTCTTCACAGACAGTTCCCCAGAATCCATCAATGCATACTTCCACTCGGCCTTCAGTCTCAAATTGCCCTCCTGCCAGTCTGATATCTCCAGGTGTGCATTCTATCTCTGACGTTGAGTTTCCTTGACATATAACACCCACAACGGGGTAGTTATAATAGTTTGCAACTGCTGGTGAAAGGGTATTTAGTGCGCAGTCATCTAGAGCACTCTCTTCTCCTGAGCAGCGTATGTAGGAGATTAGTATTGGAGCTATGCCCCTTCCAAAAAAGGAACTCGTAAGTGGAACTGCCCCTAGAAACAGAAATTGAGAGTAGTGATAAATGACAATGGCATTAAGATACCTATACTGCACATGACATTGTCTTCTAGCCTCGTCCTCAGGCTCCCCACCCATGCGCTTTTTTTTAGTACCAGACAGGCAAAGAGTCAGAGAGTAGAAAAGCGTGACTGAAGGCTTGTTCATGCTTCTCGAAGAGTGGAGCGACCGTTCCGGCTGAGAGAAAAGCCAGCAGCAGAGGAGCAGGTTAGACAGGCCTATGTTAGCTAGCACGTTTTATATAGTATGCTAACCTAGCCGCTAGCTAGCTAGCGGTATAAATAAGCTACGAAGGAGTCTACAGAGCCTGAAACATTGCCGTAGTGTATAGACCTAGGCTCTTAAAACCGTAGCTCGCTAGCCTATGGCGGCTAGCTTCAAACTTAAATTGTAGTTCCCGTTGATTACTCACCCGCTGGCGTTTCTTCCAGCCAGAACGGTCGCTATACTCTTCGTAAAGCTTCAGTAAGTCTTCAGTCACTCTTTTGGACTCTTCCTGTCTGCTATCGTACAGTACAAAAAAGCGCGTGGGTGTAGGGCTTTGAAATGGACCGCTTTGCACATTCCAAGTAAAACCAGCTACAATCTGATGTCAGACGTGTACGCTCACGTGATAAAATCGACCAGGCTCCCCTCTTCCTTTACTTTTCCGCGCGTGGGAGGGGAGCCTGGAGACGAGGCTAATTGTCTTCTACCACAGAATATTACGTATGAAGAGCTCATTTCTTTAACACAAACATGTTTAAAGTATTCTAATATGGAATTGAGCAATCAGTATAATTAGCTAATCTAAGGACAAATTTGATAGTCCAACCAAAAATTGACTCTGGGATCAGTCTATCAACGCACAATAACTAGTTAAAGCAAACAGTAACATGTCTGTCGCTTGTGATAAAATCAGACCAACATGCACTATTCTGAGGTTGAAAGTTAAAAACCACCCACCCCCAAATTAGCTATAATAAGAGCTGTGCATACAAAGAAAAAAAAACTGAAGCTATAGAGTACTTCAACGTATGGCCTCTTATGATTCTTTATCATAAGGGAAGAGGCTACAGGCATATTCTGTTGGCATGACCTCAGACCTTAAAATTCAGTAAAGGATTTCTTTACATAATTATTCTGAGGTTATTGTTGAAAGCTATGTATTCATACTGCATGTAAACATCGGAGAATAACTACCTGGGAATAATAGCTCTGGGAGAGAAAATACGCTAGAAGAGGCCTAGGCAATCTAGGAGCTTATGTCCCACGGTAGTAGCTTTTAACCTATAACTAAAACATCCACCATTCTTGGAGTTTTCTATACTTTATGCATATCAACAAACGGGAGCTTTGGCTTTTGTACTTCAGTGCATCATACTTTATTGCACCAGACATTTTCCTGGAATTTTACATCAACATGTTTATCATACTTTGTTTTGCAAAATACTCAAAGGCTTCTCCAAAGTTAAGGTGGGACTTGCATGTTGTGGCTTCCTCTAGGTAGAGCTCTGTTAAAGCTCCTTGTTCCAATCGTTGGACCATTGGTTTTGCGTAAGCAAGTCACATTTTACAACAATGGTTTTATAGATGCCCTGTGTGTCTTAAGAACAAAATGAAAAGGGAGTGCAAGACAGAGGTGATGCTATATAGTTTGTTTAGGCTACACAAGTCTCATTTAGCCATTTGTACTAAATATGGAGTTCAAAAGTGTGTCTGGACTTCCAACCTCACCATCAATGGCAAACAGATACCATTCAAGTTGGACACAGGTGCAGAAGTAACAGCTGTATCAAAGGAAAGGTGGCAGATGTTAGGGAAAACAGCACTCCAGACACCTAATAAACACCTCTTTGGACCTGCCCAACAGCCATTAGCAGTCCTGGGCTACTTCCATTGTCACCTCTCCCACAAAGGAAGAGAAGCCAGCCACCACGCTTTTTTAGTAGACCACCTCAAAACCAACCTACCAGGGCTATCAGCAATCACCGCCTTGCACCTGGCAGCCAGAACCGACTCCCTTCAGGCCCCAACCATAGCCAAGATGGTCCAGGAGAAATTTCCAAGTCTTCCATGGCCTGGGAACTCTAGCCGAAAATTACCACATCCAAATTCGCCCAGATGCCAAACCACATCCCCTCTGTATCCCATGACACGTTCCCTTACCTCTCCGCCCTAAAGTTGCAGAAGAACTGGAAAGGATGGAGAAGGCAGGAGTGATTTCCAAGGTGTCTGAGCCTACCCCGTGGTGCGCTGGGATGGTAGTCGTCCCCAAGAAGTCGGGAACCGTGCGCATCTGTGTTGACCTCAAGCCTCTCAACCAAAGCGTGATGAGAGAAGTCCATCCACTCCCGAAGGTGGACAAGACATTAGCCCAACTCGCTGGAGCCAAGATCTTTTCGAAGCTAGATGCCAATAGCGGATTTTGGCAGATCCCTCGGTCTCAGGCCCTCGCGCCTTCTCATGACCTTCATTACTCCAACGGGGCTTTACTGTTTTAACAAGCTCCAATTTGGCATTTCAAGTGCGCCCGAGCACTTCCAACAATGAATGAGTGAGCTCCTGACCAGCCTCCAGGGTATCCTTTGTCAGATTGATGACATCCTCGTCTTCGAGAAGGACCAAGGTGAGCATGACCAACAACTTGAAGCAGTCCTCAGATGCATCGAGGAAGCTGGAGTGACACTCAATCCACAGAAGTGCGAGTTCAGTAAGGATGAACTCACGTTCCTTGGCTACGTCATTGACGCAGAAGGTATCAGAGCCAACCCAGAGAAAACCGAGGCAATCAGAAAGATGAGCCCACCAACCTCAGTATCCGAGCTCAGGAGATTCCTGGGAATCGCAAATCAACTCGGAAAGTTCACCCCTAACCTGGCAGAGATCACACAGCTACTCCGTGAGCTTTTATATAAGCAATTCGAGAACCTGGACCTGGGATCCCTCCAAGTCTGAGGCATTCAAGTTGGTGAAAGAGGAGCTGGGGTCCCTCCCAGTCTGAGGCATGAAAGAGGAGCTCAATAGCTCTCTACGATCCTGTACCAACGAAAAATTCTGCCGACGCAGAGGTGCTGGAAGGGAGATGTGGTGTTAGGTTGGAGCGGTGCTACTCCAGAAAATTGATAACTCCTGGAAACTGGTTGCATTCGCTCTCGATCTATGTCAGAGACAGAGCGGTGATATGCCCAAATTGAGAAGGAGACCCTCGCGACAACGTGGGCCTGCGAAAAATTTGCCAACTTCATAGTAGGGACGCACTTTCGAACCGAGACAGATCATAAGCCCCTTGTTCCACTGCTTGGGGCCAAACACCTTGACAGCCTACCCCCACACATCCTCAGGTTCCATCTGCGCCTTGACAGATTCAGCTACGACACCACACACATTACCGACAAGGAACTGTACACCGCAGATACACTTTCACATGCCCCTCTCTCCAACCAGCCCTCAGCTGACAGCATTACACTACAAGACTTAGCCAAACTCTGTGTGATGGCAGCCATCTCAAACATACCCGCGGGCAACCAGCGACTGGAGGTATACAGAAGAGCCCAGTCCAGGGACCCAATATGCCAAAAGATCCTCAAGTATTGCTGCGACGAATGGCCAGATAAGAGAGAGCTTGAGTAGGAGCATACTGGGAAGCCCTGGGTGAGCTGACAGTGGGAAACGGGCTACTCATGCACGGACAACGAATTGTGGTGCCCAAAGAACTCCAGACTGAGACACTGAGGAAACTACATGAGGGCCACCAGGGAAATGTACGATGCTGTCTGAGAGCCAGGATATCTGTATGGCGGTCTGGTCTCTTAAAATAACTCGCCGACTTTGTCAAGAAATGTTCAGAGTGTGCCAGAGACACCACACCCAACAAAGAACCCCTCATCCCTACCCCCCTCCTGGAATACCTTTGGCAAAAGGTTGCAGCCGACCTCTTCAACCTCAAAGGAGAGGAATACCTGGTGATAGTGGACTACTTCTCCCGCTACCCAGAAGTTCACAAGCTGAGATCTACAAAACGTTAGAGTATAGTAAACACTACAAGACAGTGTTTGCCAGACATGGTATCACAGAGATCCTCAGGAGCGACAACGGCCCTCAGTTCAGCTCCCACGAATTCGCTGAATTTGCCAACAGACACCAGTTTACCCACACAACTAGCAGCCCCCACTTCCTTGCCAGCAACGGATAGGCAGAAAGAACAATAAAGACAGTCAAAAACCTACTGAAGAATGCAGATGACCCCTTTCTCGCACTACTCTCCTGCAGGGCCACTCCCTTACCTTGGAGTGGAAGGTCGCCGGCTGAGCTCCTGAAGGGCAGGAAGATACGCTCAACCCACCTTCAGACTACCGACAGTCTAGCGCCCCAATGGCCATACCTTCAGGCATGCCAATGAAGAGTTTAAGAAGAAACAGAAAGTGGACCATGACCGTCACCACCGTGTTCAGGACCTACCCGCGATCCCAGATGACACAGACGTTTGGATCATCACTGGTAGACATCACATCACTGGAAGAACTGGAAGAACTGTAAGCACAGCGAACACACCAAAGTCATACATCGTACAGACTCCAAGTGGTGAAACCCAAAGGAACCGAAGCCAACTGAACATAGCCCCTTCTGCTACCGAGACTCCGACCACGGCAACAAGAAGCCACAGCCCAATCATATCACGCAGCCGGACTGGGACGGTAATTACCCCTCCCGACAGACTGGCTTAGGAAGGGAGATGTGGTGTTAGGTCACACTATCAAGCTGGTACTATCTTAGGACTTTCACACATAGCCTAAGTCATCAATTATTGTCGACCACCTAATTTTGTACACATATCTACTAGCTATAAACTACGGACAAAGTCCAGTTCCAAGAACACTGATCCAGCTACCAAATGATCATTTTTCCAATGAGTAGCTGTAATGGTAGGGTCTTACCGAAGCGCAGCAGTGATCGGCTCTCTTCATGTATTGTCGGCCAGCTCTACCTGTTGCTGACCGCTCGATCGTGGTAGTTCACGCAATGTTGGCCATTTCTGATTTCCGTTCGTTGATGTCACAGAATGTGAACCACACCCACCAAATATATAACTTTCGAATTTACAGATTACATGGACTCCAAGATTAAAATTTCATTTAAATACTTACAACGTCGCGCTACAATGCATCTTCAATACTGAGCAGCTATAGCAATTTTCCCGGGAATGTCGCAGAATCCATAATCTATCATTATAGCGTATTTTTCTGCCGTAATTTTACCGACAATAGATAGCCGACAATAGATGGTGGTCGACATTCAATGACTTACGCTATGTCATGTTTAGATCGTACTTTGTGCATGTCTATATTTAGTATGCTTTTGTATAAAGTCTGCTATCTTGAAAGAGTGTTCAGTTCAGAGATATTGATCAAGCCAGTCAGTCAACACTACAACTTGTAGCTAGTATTTTGTGTTGTGAAAGCTTATGGACTACCCAGTTTATTGCGTTATGCTGAACGACACCTTTAGAACCTTCTGGCAAGCTGTAGCTTGCCTTGCAGTACTCAATGCTTTGGCAACTCGTCAGAATAACTTAGGAATATTAACGAGATAGATAGATCACTGCGTATCGGAATGTATGACCCGTTATCTACCATGGGAAAAATTATCTCCCTTGGAAGCCTCGGAAGTACCTCAGGTTTCGCCCTCAGTACTTCCATGGCTTTCATGGGAAATAATTTTTCTGCGGTAGAGAATGGGTCATACATCCAGCTACGCAGTGACCTATCCTATAAATAATGCACAGAGACCCATTAATTGCTTAGTACAGGACAGGGTGAGGAGTCTCTGTAATGGACTTCAATGCCTGAAACAATGGGTGGAAAGCTATCACTCATGACAACAAGTATAGCACTAAGTCGTAAACTATAATACATTATCTGACTCAAATACCATTAAAGCTAACACAATACTGAAGTTGAGAAATACTAAATAGACTATTATTCACTTGTAATATTATGGTGATTAGTTTTTTGATCACCGATGAACTCACATTCCGAAGCATACCCTATTTGGATACACACAACTTTTGCTTCTTCGAAAGTCCAGCTTCTATTTGCAATTGCTCCCCAGACTCGATTAATGCACACTTCTACTCTTCCCTCTAGCTCATTTTCTCCATCCACAAGACGTACCTCTCCATCAATACAATTGGACTCAACTGAGGTAAGTAAGATTAAGTATTATAATAGTAATGTCATAATTATGTTGAATTTGTGACTTGAAGTATAATCATTGTTGCTTTATTGGGCTAGTATGACAACACTTACAATAACATCTTATAGATATATCTTCATAATGGTAGCATCCAGCACTGGTGTACATAGTCGGTTGAGTATAGGGACAATCAACGAGTCTTGATTCTGATCCCGTACAGTAAACATCATCAATTATTCTTCCAGTTCCTTGTCCAAATCTAGCACTAAGATAGTACTGAGCACCTGCATAAAAACAAATTTAATTTTATTTGTAGGAAGTAAGGTTAAAGAAAGTACTACGTCATTAAAGTGCGGGCTGCATATATGAACACTACAGTGCTTGCAGAGTAAGAAATTATGTGATTATAGAGAGAGACATTGTGACCAATTTGCCAAACTTAAGCAATTACATTTCTCTGAAATTACAGATGGACTTGTGCTAGATGGTGTATCCTATTAGTATATGATGTTGATTTTTATACAATTAGGGTTTATGTAAGTCAAATGTTTGACAAGCTCTAGACAAGCTGGTGAGTTTGCTAGGGCTGGGGTACAAGGCATGTAAGAAAAATCGCTTTTGCCGCTACTTAAAATGGGAAACGGAGCCATTATTTTGTGCCAAGGTACTTCTGATATGATACCTTCTTCGCGTTTTGGGTGGAAACGTTGCACAGGAGCCACGGTTTAAAGGTAGTGAGTTGTTGATTAATGACACTTAAGGCCTTTTCGATATGTACAGATAGAGGCTTCACATGTAGACTCTAGCTAGGTTAGTTATTGCTCTGTATTCTTCCTGTACTCTCTGTATAATGTCTGCCCGGATGAAGACTTCAGCCCTGCATTTGGAATATCGGATGTATTTGAGAAGCCAATTTGTGGGTGGTGGAAAAACAACCCGATCAACATAGATTGATCAGTTCTGGAATTTTTTCTTTTGCTGCTCACACTGGTAGTACTTAGCTATGAGCCAGTTGATTTCTGTGGTGGTAGGTGTGGCTCACATCTTGAAAGAAAGCCTGCTTAGATTGATTGCACTATCGAGAGGGTATTGTAGCTATATAAGCATTGCACACATAATATACCATTTGTTAAATAATACCCTAGCCTCTTCAATCATAGGAGACTCAGTTGCTTCCAAGCATGTCCACCTCTACAAAGATAGCTACTCAGAGATGAATGGGTTATGTATTCAATACAGTAGATAAACAAAGAAACAGCCCAGAAATGGTTAGTAATATACAACTTTGTAGATCTGTCTACCTTAGATTGATTATATCTTCAGCAATTGTATGCATTCAATTAAGAGCCAGTAGCATAGTTCTTACTTGTATTCTCTCCAAACATTTGCCGGCAAACAATTGTAGCACTTGTACTAGTAAAACCATCATCACAGACTGTAGTCCACTGTCCTTCAATGCAGACCTCTAAGCGTCCCTCATATTTGGTCGCTCCATCTACTAAGTAGACAGCTCCATGATGACAAGCAGATGCTGCATAGTAATAGTTACAGTAAACTCCAAGTATCAGTAGTTATGGTAATAAAATAGCTACAGTAGTGGTGAGTACAGTGGAAGAGGAAGCTAGAGTTGTCCTTATATATAATTTGTAGCAAAGGGACCATGAATAAACCAAAAGAATAATACTGACTCAACACAGACCTCAAGTTCTGTAAAACACAGCAAAAAATAGAAAATGGCTCTCTTTTATTTATCCATATCTTTGTAAAGGATGCTTTGTTTTGCTTTTATACAAATATATGATAATTGAATATGAAAATGAATATATTTGTTACCATGGAGACATGACCACATCCTGTAAACAAAGCATTAATTAAAAGTTCCTTAACTGTATATTTTGCCGTTTGCCGCTACTAAATCGTTCTTTGAATTGAACAAATTTATGATCAATCGATAGCTTTTAGTACATACAATGTAGCCTTGGGTGGAAACGCTGCACCAGTGACTGCTGTGGGGAGCCATGCGGCAAAATAGCCGTTTCAGAAGGCCTTAAGTGTCTAATTCATTATTCAACAACTCACCACTTTTAAACCGTGTCTCCTGTGCAACGTTTCCACCCAAAACGCGAAGAAGGTATCATATCAGAAGTACCTTGGCACAAAATAATGGCTCCGTTTCCCATTTTAAGTAGCGGCAAAAGCGATTTTTCTTACATGCCTTGTACCCCAGCCCTAGCAAACTCACCAGCTTGTCTAGAGCTTGTCAAACATACAGTGCTACGGGCTTGAACTGAACTAATGCACTTCTATGGCTTGGGGTTTATCTAGATAAACCCCAAGCCACTCCTATATTATAGATTCTGGAGTACAACTACTGTAATTGGCAGATAAAGCATAGGCAGCTGTCTATGAGACTGCTACCAGCACCTTTGAACCGCCCACACAGTATAGTATAAGTAAGGTGTTTAGTCTGCAAGTACAATGGCTGTTTACACAGTACCAGGATGTATGAGGCATTTGATTAAAAAAGTAACTGAGGCCTCCTTAACATCGGTGAGTTACAGAAAATGTGAAATATCTAGAGGTCAAAGAGATGGACTACCCATCATCACAAGTGTATGGTTAATACACGGCAAAGCATAAAGATTTACGATAATCTCTGTAAGGTTTTGGAAGTTATGGATATCACTCAGTTTTGCAATTTTATTTTGTTAGATTAGCTAGCCACAGCTCTTGAACAAGGCAATGAAGTCCGTGCAGTATTTTTTACCTAAAAAGACATTTGACTGTGTGCCGCACAAAAAGCTGATAATTAAGCAGCAGCAGCTGAAGCTTGACTGTCATGTCCTGCATTGGGTATCGCACTACCTAACCTGCAGATACCAAAAGGTGGTCATCAATTGTGAATCATCTCAAGCCCCCCTAGTACACTCTCCGGTTTACCACAGGGATCAGTGCTTGGTCCTCTTCTATTTCTAATATAAACCAACAGCGTATAGCCTAGCAATTGCTAATGGCACTCAGATGGTGCTGTATGATGACAACCTTCATTTATAATTTCGATCAGCCGGGCTATTTTCAAATCCTGTAAAGTTAATACTGATGCAGATTGGATGTCTGCAAATTAGCTATTTAAGGTAGAAAGCCGACCAGAGTAGGGTTGGAATTGAATCTTCAAACTAAGTTGATGGCTATGTTGGCAACATCCTAGCCTACACCCACATGACAATAAGTAAGCATCTAATTACCCCCTCTGCTTAATATTCACAAAAACCCTCTATTGCTAGAATTCCAAATATTGCACTCCCTGTACAGTCTGACCTCTCTTCGCTACCTACACACAACCTACATAGGACAGGCCAAAATCTTACGTATGCTTTTTCCCAGGAATACTTCAAATCCAGTTTTAGCTACAGCTAAAACTACGTGGCTATTTACAAATTCCGTCATTTCACAATTCAGACTTGCCAATCAAATATTGCCACAACCCACGCTTGTTGGAGCAGATTCAACCCAGGGTTACGACAGTCAGCCTACTCACAAGAAAACCATGCATGCTTTTCTCCCCCAACCCCTCGCTTAGCTACTAAGTTACTCACTCACACAGCTCATCGCTGTTTAAACCAAGACCACAGAAATGCCAGCTAGCTGCGAAAAGGGGCGGTGTCTACGAGATAGAAAGGTCACTTTTCTACAGACAAGAAGACTGGATGACCATCTGTCTGACAAGTTGCCTGCTAGCTTTGCAAGTATACACTCACAAACACTACTACAGACTTCAGGCTGGATTTTACTCACAAATAGCGTACTCAGCACTATATGTGGCCCAAACAGCATCTTATTAAAAAAAAGAAAGGGTGCTGAAAGTGAACATCAAAGTACCGCTCGGCCGCATCAAAGTGCCGAATTTGCCCTTGAAAGTGCCACTTTCCACATCAAAGTGACACCCCCACCCCCCCCCCCTCCCCCCCCGCTGTTGATTCCGGTTAACGCCATGGGAAAATGTAAATAGTACAAACCTTAATGACATTTCCTGAAAATTGAAATGTATACTAGCATCAAGAAAAGACAGCCATCAATTCAACCTACTCTGAATGTCTGTACTCTTGAGGGAGTTCAGTGTTGCAAATACCTTGGCTGCTACTTTCATCAGATAATATATCCTGATCACTTCGTATCGAGTCCACATCCTCAAATATTATATTAACTCATCACTCTGCCAAGTGCAAAGTATGGCGGGCGAGTAGGGATGCGGATCACGATCTGGGCGGGCGATCGTGCAAAGGACGTGAAATTGCGGATGTAATTTTGCATACACAAACACGACACAAAAATTTAGGACCGCGAGGTCAAAGTGCGCCAATTCCGTGTTAAAATGAGGTACAAACACTCTGAACCGAGAGCGGCGTGGATTTAAAAAGTGTTTTAGGGTTTTTAGCACCACCTGGCAGTTCGATTATTTTTTTGGTGCTATGAATACGGTATGTTGCAGATAGAGACCTAAAAAGAACTTCTCCCCAGATCACCGATCTTCCACAGCGGACAGGGCTCAAACTTGCGGCGTTTATACTACTAGACACTAGCTAACACATCTGTAACATCAGCTAAAAATAACTTTTGATTTGCAAGCGCTATTTAGAACGAAAAAATTACCTTTGAGTTCAAGTGACGCTTAGGTTAGGGTGGCGCTAACCTCGTTCCCAGTCTCCGGCTCCCAGCTTTTTTTTTGCATGTGAAAAAAAGCTGGGAGTGGAGACTGGGATTGAGGCTAGGTGGCGCTGTAATTAGAACGAATACGGCATTATCAAGAATCAGTCATGGCTACTAGCCTCGTTCGCAGGCTCCCCTCCCACGCACGGAAAAGTATAGAGGAGGGGATTTTATCACGTGAGCGTACGCGTCTGACGTCAGACTGTAGCTGGTTCTGGCTGAAGGAAAAGGCAGGTTTCAGCGCGTTTAATTAAAGTAGCTATGCTAAGCTTTACTTTAGCTAGCTAGCGGTAGCCTCGTTCCCAGGCTCTCCCGATAAAGGGGGAGAGCCTTGTATATTTTATTACGTGCGTGACCGCAAGGTAGAGATAACTTAATTGCATGTGGGAGAACAAAACCACAGTGGGCGGTCCATAGGTTAGACAGGACCGCGTTGCACTAGTTTACTGATGGCAAAATATGGGCCCATGCGGGCTCTGGAATTTTAAAGAGCTGATAATTGTAGCCAGGCCTTCGCTCGAGGGTCTGGCTCGAGCGAAGGTCTGACCATAGATATCTAGCTATGGTCTGACTATAGACTACGGTTGCGTCACGACTGACAGGACTGAGATTATCGTCTTTCGCCTTGGAGAACAGTTATCACAATGGCATTCAGCCCAAAACAGCCCCTTTCCAGGCTTCTCTCAAGCCTTCTCTTCGCTTACTGATCACAGAGACTGCTAGTCGTCTATCACAATGCGCCTCGTGCTCGAGCGATCGAACTATGCGTGGGTTTGTTGCTCCACTGCGGTTGGGTCTACCCACGCGCAATTACGTTCTCTCTCCACCCTCGACGTCACTCACGTGATAAAATATCCAGGCCTTCGCGACAAAAGCTGGGTGGAGGCCTGGGAACGAGGCAGTATAAATAAGCTACCGCTTCGCACATTCCAAGCAAAACCTGCTGCTACAGTTTGACGTCAAACGTGTACGCTCACGTGATAAAATCGATCGGGCTTTACTTTTTCCGCGCGTGGGAGGCGAGCCTGAGGGCGAAGCCACATGGCTACTACGGGAGAGTGAAAAGGCTGTTCGAAATTGACATGCGCTTCGCTCGATCGTGCCGTTTGTTAATAGCGCTTATATGTTATTGAGAGTTAATCTCTCTGCCAAGTGCAAAGTTTGGCGGGAGAGTAGAGATGCGAATCACGATCTGGGCGGTGCGATCGCTCGATCGTGCAAAGGACTAGTCTCACGGGCCAGCATCACTCGTACACGGTCCACCAGACTAGCAAAAAACGCGAAATTGCGGTTAAAATTTTGCACAAGCGGCACAGAAACTCAGGGCCATGAGGTCAGATTGCGCCAATTCCGTGTTAAAAGTGATGTACAAACACTCAGAACCGAAAGCGGCGTGGATTTTAAAAGTAACTACAACTCTCAGGTTAGTAGACTTTTGTGTAGTCTCTGTATAAGTAAAGATATGAGCTGCTAGTAACGAACGGCATGATCGAGCGATGAGCGTGTAGGTTTCGCGCAGCGTCTCCACTCTCCCGTAGTAGCGATGCATATGGCTGATTCTTGAAAATATGTTGCTGATAAAGACCTAAAAACACTGAGTAGGCCTCCCCTGGTCAGGACCGGCGCCACTGGTTGGCTGTACCTGTTTCAATTGAATCAGAATTTTTAGTTGCTATAGTCCCGCGTTTCTTTGGTCGCGACCCTGCTGCTGACAAGTTGCGCTGTAGCTGCTGCCATGAACGTTTCAACATCACCGACATGAGTACAAAGGTTTACGTTCTTTACGTCGCAGCCCCGCCCATTATGAGGTTACGCGAGTAACGGTTAGACGATTTTCGGCAGGTTAGTGAGGTCAACGGCCATAGAACTACTTCTACATACACGACTCATGGAGAATACTTATTCTCAATGATGGATAACTCATCGTAAATCTTTGGTCTACAAATGATGACGTACATGGTCGACAATACGTGTCTGTCGAGAATCGGTGATTTATGCTACACCTTAATATATGTGTGTACCCACGATACATTAATATAATACTGACAGATTACTATAATATAATCAATTGAGTACATATTTTGGCTCATTCAATGTGGTGAGCTGTAGGAAACATTCAAAAAGTGATAGTGAAAACAGAGCTGCAAAATCTACCAAATTAGAAAGACTTTGTCTTATGGCATTATCATTTCTGTACCATGATACAAATAGTATACCATACACATGCATTCGTGATACAACTAAAAGAAGTATACTGTATCATGGTATCCACCGTTACCCAGAGTATATCTAGTACTCCTCAGGCAGCACATGCATATACCATCTAGGTGGTACATGTGCTAACAGTCAGCATAATATGTATCACCCTAAGATAGCTAGCTATACTGCATGGGTAGTATATTTTGGAGTCAGCATGTATACAACCTGTGGTCAGGAAGTCATAGGACAGGCTGTATAGCCGTACTACAACGCATAACTAGTTCCTTCTATTTAGCAACTCAATTTAGCAACTCAATTTCAAAAGAAAGGCTGTTTAGCTGTTACAACAGGCTCCACTACAGAGAGCAAAGCCAGTGTAGCTAGCAGTCACAGACAGTACGGAGCCAAGCTGGGATGGTAGCTAAGTATGTAGTACGCTATGGTAGTATACATTGACTATTATGAACCCAATTCAAACTTTTGATTATATAAACCATTGTGAGGTGTAGCTAGCTATATGACCAAACATACTACCTGAGACTGAGGTCAGAGGAAGTTTGAGCTAGATATACCCCGGGCGAAAGGCGAGGCATACATTTACCAGCAAACATTCGATTACTGAGGTCGACGGTAGTATAACAGGACTTTCTTACCATTACATCTGACTCCCGCATCCTTTCCAGGAATACAATCATGAATTCTTTTTGTGTGTGAGCATTCCAGAAGAGTTGATTCATCTCCATTGCAGTGCACATTATCAAGATGATATGGGCCTTGGCCTTCACCATAGAATGCATTAGGTAGTCCTTTGGCAACTTAAAATGTGCATGTGATTGTGTTCATAGTACAAGCCTATAAGTACAGTGTATTTTCTTCACGACTGTAATGTCAGCAAAATTATCATTCAATAACTATTTTTTTCGGTTCACTCTAATATGGACGGGTTGCAAATTAAATATATCTTATTACACACATTCCCGTGCAATACGGGAGAATATTGCACGAGTGCAGCGATGTATTTTCACGAGTCCGAAGGACGAGTGCAAAAATTCCCTGTATGCCGCATTGCATGGGAATGCGCGTAATAGGAGATTTATTCTATATAGCTGTACTACATTGACCATAGCTGGATGATAGATGCACATAACATTGCACAATAATATTATTACTTTTATAAACAGCGATGACAGTTCACAATGATCTACATGGCGTGTATAATGCAGAACAAATGAAACGTGGGTGTTTTTTACAGGAGGCGTTACTGTAGTAATAACTCCGAAATAAAGCAAACCACGAGGAAGATATGGGGCGGAGTTCGCGGAATTTTTGGTCACGCGGCAAGTTCTTGAAAATGGCGATGCTACCGAGGTGCGTATCTCTAACGAAGAGAGCTATAGACTTCTAGCGAAGGATTCCTTTAGGTCACAGATAGTACTTGCACTGTACTAAGAATCATTCGTGTCTCGATAATGGTTGTCGAGATATGACAGCGTGAAAATTGGCAAAAATGCGGCCACTGTTCAGCCAATTAAGTTACGAAATTCAAATTTACGTTCAACTGCACATGCATATTTGCCGGTGCAATACGGGATAATATTGCACAGTAGCTCTACATAACAATAATGTTATGCACAGGTGGAGTATAGAATAAATCCCTTTATCCATAGTCCATGTTTTGGCTACATTTTGTTACTGCAACTAAAATTCAAATTGTAAACACTTAGTTTTCACAATAATTATAGCTACCTATATGTATAATAACCACCCAAGAATCTATTTAGGCTCTATCATGTTGAAACTGAAAATGTAATCATAAAGTTTGTACAAGGATTGGAATAACATGCAAAAACATACACTTTATGCCTTTAATATAAACTCAAGAGTTTTTGCATTATCGCAAATTAAAGCCTTTCCACTTTGGCAGTATATCTTACAAGCTGTTGGAAATCCCATTTGATTGCAAACCACAGCAGCATCCAGTCCATCCCAGTTATCATCACACACAGATCCCCAAATGCTGCTAATGCAGATCTCTACACGTCCCTCCATGGCTGTCCCACCATTAATTAAGCGAAGTTCACCATCATCGCAGGTGTCAATTACTGTAGGAGATAATATTAGCACTGAATGTATAATATTACCATTAAAATAAAAGAGGCTAAGGTAGACACTAAATCATGCAGTGGTAATTAACTTAAGGCTGAACATCTATAGAAGTGATCTATGCTGAGAGCTTAATTTGTAAAAGGTAGCTGTAAATTTTATAAGTACATAGCCATAACTGTTAGGAGGAAAACAGAGGAGTAAAAACTCTTTCATTGTCCCTTTCGTACCTTTTCCTATTCTTATATCACTGGCTTCATGTTCTGTACCCATTGATTATTACACTCAATCAAATAAAGATTACTATAGGTTACCTTCTAATTCTATTTCATCACATCTCACTCCAACATCTCCGCTGTGAAAACAGTACTCAGCATTGGGATAGCTGCTACTACACTGAGTAAGGGCTAGCTCTGTCCCATCACAGGTTAGACCATCGTAAAGAATGGGGCCACTTCCTTCACCAAAGTAAAGCTGACTTTTGTACTGGTCATATGGAAATACCCCTACAAAAATATGACATATCCACTAATGTGAGTGAAGTCATATAGCTATACATAATCATTTACTTTCAAGGGTAATCCCACTCAGTCAAACAACTTAAATGTATGTAAATAGTCATGCAGATTAATAAATAAAAAAATGTATAGTGATGTAGGTGACTCTCATTGGCAGCACTACAAGCACAACTGCAAAGCTATACAACCATTCTGTAGATCAACCACTAATTTCGAGGCACTAATCTCTAAACATATCAAGTATACTTTCATACTTCCACAGAAGGCTCACCTTCCAGAGTCAGTAACAAAAGTAGTGCCACCCAATCCTCAAATTATGTTTGCCTGAACATTCCACCTACTATGTTATTCATATCTCTACTCACTCGGCATACTTATAATAATACACAGCCCGTTTCAAACAGTATTAGCAAGGAGCATACTTTGGACATACAATAAATATTGATCTTCTGTATTTATAAAGAAGTGAAGATGGAAATGTTGACTTTTGGAGCAATAAAGGCATGCCTTTTTTTCCCCAATATAAGTGTTCGTGGGATATTTTCTTTTCGAGTGTTACACTTCCTAGGCCCGAACAAAAAGATGCGTTGAATCAGTGATAGAAGTTTTGCATGCTGGTATTGAAAGTTTAGTGTTGCCTGTGGTATAAGATGTGTTATAATGCAGTTTTTGCTGTTCTTTATAGGCATTATTTCATTATATTCACATACTGTGGTGTAAGTATTAGTAAAACTTGCCTACAGGCATACTAAATACACTATAATAATATCTGAGTGGTCAATCTGGATGGTAAAGCATGAACTTTAGTTGAGGTATAATACGTTCATGAAGTAACTAAATGATAGACTTGCTAGGGATGAGGTTAAAATACTATGCAGCTCTAGACTCCGTGAGTGTATGATGTCACCAGGGGCATGTGATGTACCACAGAGCTAAATTAGACGTCAAGTCTTGGTAGTATTAATGGTTAGAAATGGGACAAACTTTGTAGATTTCATTAATACTGTAGTTTACTAGGCTTAGATGTAAATTAAAGGACACATACTAGCTGTACGTGTGTATCTTTCAACCCTCAGATCGTACTCTTATAGTGTCTTAATGTCATGATCTTACTTGGATTTTGATATCCCAGTTGTTTGCACACAACTGCTGCATCCCTAAAATCCCAGTACCCTCCATCGCATACAGTTCCCCATACTCCATTGCTGCATATTTCAACCCTGCCAAGATTATTACCTTCTCCACCAGCAAGGCGAATGGTTTCAAAGCATGGTAGCTCTATGTACAGTGAGAACATGGGTTACCACAAAATTTATCTTTTAGTTAGAGGTCAGTATATTTATCATGCATAAAACTATGTACAAAGTGAGGACCAGGCCTATTCTCAGTGCTTATATTGAACACATAAATTATGTTAAAAATGCAGGGTTTCTGCTCATTCATACATTATTGGTCTATACACTATTCTTGATATTGTCGCAGTACTATTTTTACTACAATTAGATAATGAATTCGAATATCAACTGTATACATGTATTATTAATTAAAAGTACCTGGGATAGTCTCTCCTTGGCAGCGCACTCCAGCAGTATTTGTTGGAATGCAGGCTGATGTGTTATGGTATTTGCAGTCCATAAGTTGTGATTCATTTCCATAACATAAAACATTAGTAACATTTGGTGTCATATGTTCTCCAAAATATGCCCCATTAAATGCAGAAGCATCTGCAAAGAAAAAACAACAACAGAATAAATAATCTTTCAATAACCAAAGACACAGTGCTAACCTGTAGAAGGATATCCTAATTGTCTGCAGACGACAAAGGCATCTTTGTAGTCCCAGTTACTATCACAAATTCCTCTCCAGCTATGTCCAAAGCAAACCTCTACTGTACCCTCTTGTGGAACTAGACCATTTATAAGTCGAACTGCACCATCTTGACCTGGATAGCGGAATAATCAACAATTAACATTCCCACAGAGTTTCTTGACAATGAACAACCAAGAAATGGGACAAAGGTTGCTAGAATATTGAGAAAAGAACAATATCTACAGCCTGACAAAGTGATTTTTTCAAAATAAAGTCTAAATTTTGAGTAACAGATAGTCTATTTGCGACACTGTTGCGGTGGTACTTGAAAATTGAGGCAGCTGTAACTCACAAATAGGACTAATATGGTGAAAACGGGCTTTGTCAGCCTGTAAACCAATACATTTTTTTGGAAACGGTTACAGAGCTAGTAAATTTGTTGCAACTGCGTGTCTAAAAACTCTGCACCGCAATAGCTGTTATCTCTGTAAGTTCGAGGCTGGCACATTTCAATATTCACTGTATAAACATTAGCAGTATATACAGTATTTCTAATTATCAATAACCAGGGTGCCACTATATAAGAAATTCAACCCTCAGGCCAAGGCAACCAAGACGGATGGGTAGAGTTGTGTACTGCTATACAGTATCATCTAGGGAAGAGTGGGTGATAGACTCCAAGAAATGGTAAAGGCCCGAATCAAAGCATTTAAAAACTCCTGAGGCTGATGACACGACAAACTCCCCAGGCTGAAGATCGAAGACCCCAGGAAATCCACCCCTCCATCAGTCTGCAGCACCCAACGTACACTTGGTGGGAGCTCCATGAAAGCCTGGTCACCTGATGGCAAAAAAACTCACACTTGGACAGGTTGAGGGGTAGACTAAAGTCTGGGTCAAGAGACTGAATTTTGTTCACTAAGAAAGTGATGGCAGAGCGGGTACCAATGAAAGTTCCATCGTCTATGTACCAGACTGAAAAGCAAAGCACCTCAACCTGGCCATTTCTGTCTGAGAACTCCAAAAGAACCAATGAAAATGGAAGTGGACTAGCTAAGTGGGTCTCCTTGTTGTACACTGGCTATAGGGAGTTCTAGTAGTGGAGACCAAAACAAAGTTCACCACCACATGAGTAGCACCAGCGAATGTACGCTTCTAATTCAGGGAGATTCTTTTTGAGATGGACAAAGGTTTTCCGATCATTTTTAATGAACACATTATTTATATTGACTTTGAAGCAACATAGGTTCTCTTCTTGCCCATGGTTACTTACGAATCGGTGCAGAGAGTGGCCAGATGCCTCAAGACCACCTCGTATGCCCACTCCAACCTACATGTAGTTGTAGGAAGAAAAATGTCTGGCAGCTGTGAATGAACCGCTTCACAGTACAGGTGGCTGGTAAAGTGTAGAAAGACCTCTCCCACTGTTATAGGGCGATAGCCTTCCTTTTTAAAGTGCAATAAGAGGGACAGCAAGCAGCATGCATGTTCATCCAGAGTGTCAGTTCATTAAACAGCATGAAGCAGCTAGTGTAGTAGGTCCAGTAGTTGCATAAAGGAGGTGCTGGGCACAAAGTCGGGAACCTCCGGGACTGGTGCCATGGGGGAAGCTCTTTAGAGCAGACTGAACTGCTTCCAAGTAGCCTCGTTCCCAGGCTCCACTCCCAAGCTTTTCTCGCAATGTGTAGCGAGAAAAACTGGGAAGTGGAGCCTGAGAACGAGGCTACTTCTGAGTCCAAGAAGATGGTGGGTGACTGCACATGACTCACTGGCAAGCCTGGGAGGGGGTGCTGGGGGTGATGGGAAAGAAGCACAACTTTCAGCTCCAAGAGTACTATTGCTTCATTAAAGCGATCTTCTTTGGCCTGTATCAATGTCCTCCTAGCATTATTGCGGCCATTGCATCAGGACTAATACTGTACTGACTGTGTTTTGCTCAAAACATGCTTTAACCCACAGTTTGACAAAGTACCCATTCTGCCAATGATGTAAACGTGATGTGATGAGGGTCGCCACCACATCTTGTTTCTTCTTCCCACCCTCGGGTGGGGGGCGTAGAGTAGCTTTGGCCAGCAAAGGGAGACAAACAAATCTTCAAAGGCCGTCTAGGCGGCCATGATGAACTGTTTGATATAACAATATATGGGGTTCTTTCTCGTGGCTGGCTGCTGTTGTATACACTCAACACTCCTGGACAATCATCCACTCAATTTCATTTGAAACTCCAGGCCAATAAAAAAAAAAGACCGCATGGCATCGCTCGATTTCTTGGTGCCCTTCATGGATTTCCTTTATAGTTTTTCTCTGTAGGGCTACTGTGACATAAATGAGGTGATTGCATACCAGTATATCATTGTGCAGTGTCAGCACATGGCCCAGGGGAGTCTGGGGGCATGCTTTAGACACTCTGAGAGTACCACCTGTGCATTTTCAATTAAATTTACACCATCTGTGAATGAACCACATTGGTCGTGCTGATAAGGCACTTAGGACACACTTCACTGTAATTAACTACGAAAGAAATAGCTATGGGGTAGAAAACTTTCAATTAAATCTTGGTATAAGGAGAATATGAAGTTGCAGTTGAAGAAGCTAGCTCTAAACTAAATGTTGAACACCATGCTCTCAAACTTGCCATCATCAGTCTGTCCATTCCTGATTCTACTAACTACCTACATGTATGTAGAGAAGCTTCTCTAAGATAAAGTTAGTAGCTAAGCTAGTGTCTACGAAGCATGGCACCAACCGTTTGCACCTCATCAAAAGTTGCCATCAAATCTCAAAACAAACCGGCATGCATGGTGACCATGAACTTGAATACATTGTGCTTAGCTACATAGAATGGAAAGGGCAGAAGAATAAATTATATAGCTATTTTGTGCTGTATTCTGTTGCATTAATTTTGTGTTCAGTTATTATTTCAGCTCTTTGTCTGTGGTACAAACGGGTTCCAAAGAGTAGTTATAAAAAGTCTAGATTTGCTGCCTTCCTTTGTTGTCTGAGAACTGTAGCTGTCCTCGCCCACACATATATTCAGCCTTCTACCTCCCTTCTACCCTATGCGTCACACACGTGAGAATGTATACCAGGCCCACAGCTGCACTAAAGTGAAACGGCACGTGGGCCTGGGAACGAGGCTACGTATTATGGTATCAAGTTTTTAAGTTCATGAATTCATAAACAGACTACCTGACTGTGGTGGTAGAAAATACAGCATCTCATAGAATTCTATGAGCTACTAGTGGCGGATCTAGGATTTTCAAAAGGGGGAGTTCCATGACCACGCGAGACTAGAAGTGCAGTAGGCCTATGGCTGTAGACCTCGCTAACTCACCATAAATCTGCTTGCCCGCGTATGTAGTTACATGTGTGCAGACTCACTAAGTATAATTACAGTAAAATAAAGGCAGCCTTTCAAAAGAGGGGTGAACCCATGGAACCTCTTCTAGATCTGCCACTGGGTACCTCTACCATTCTAACACATTTGGATGATGTGGCCCGAAAGAGAAGTGCAGAGTATCTCTACGCATGTATGATGAATTAATGATCACTGAGAGCTTCTAAAATACCTACAATTGTACATGTACGGGTATGCCCGCTTTATACACAATAATTTTAGTTTCTTTAACACTTAACAGCCACCTACATATTATTGCTAGATTTAGTTTTGATCATTAAGACTACTATTAAAATGTCTAGCAGCTTCAAATCCCCAAAATCTTGAATTTGAAATTAATTAGCTAACCTCCATAAATGCCATATATAAAATGATACAATATAATTTTATCCTAAACATTCTTAATTTCCTTATTGGATAACGCTGCAGAGAAGTAACACAGAGATTCTATGGCATCACGTCTGCTACAACTAGGCGTTGCTCGGTGCCACTGCTCTACCCAGTTTTGCAACTTGGGCACCACTAGCTCACTCTGTTACTAACATCTGGCCTAGGCCTTTTACGCATGCCAACCCAACAGCAGATGCAGTGGTGTGTGTGAAACTTTTCCTGTTGGAATTGTAGTATGTGTAGCTGTATTCTACAAGTTTATTATAATTATTATGTTTTTGGAAACAAAATAATGCTCTATAGGCGTAATAATTGTAGTATATATCTGTGTAGCATGCAAATTGACACATGGCGTTGCAAGATTGGCAACATGGTCAAGTGGTTTTATTCAGCTCATCTTCTCTCCTCATTTCGTGTTTAGGTACATGAGAAAATGCACCTACCTGAACCTTCAAGTATTCTAACCTCTTTCTTGTCTTTGGCATCATGGGTTCGTGCATGTGCATTAATTACACAATTTCAGCCACACCACTTGGCAGTGTGGTCGATCCAATTAAAATACTATGCTTTTTACAATGCACAACTTACAGGGACATACAACTCCAGCATCTTCCCCATGACCACAGTTATGAATGCTAATGCCATTGTGGTTGCAGTCAAGAAGTGAGTACTCTGAACCGGAGCAATGCACATTGTCAAGGAATATTGGTCCACTTCCACGTCCATAAGCAGCACAGCATTTTGCAATTACTGTAGCCATAAAAACAAATTACACATTTGAATTACCTAAGTTAAATCATGTAGCTAAGCGAAAAGAAATTTTGTCACATGCACTGCCTGCTACTACTTGATAGCAGCAACGGACAGCCAACCTGTAGCTGGCTTTTTGTAGTACTGTACGTACTTGGTAAGACAAGGACACAGTTTATAGCATAATTTATCCATAAAAACATTTGCCTGGGTCAATTGGCATTGCATGGCCTGCATGTGGATGCAGGGTCAACAGCATATTAATCAATATGCCGTAACATGAACTGTAATTGAGTATAATACTTACTTATTAAGCCAGTTATTACTTACCACCAGGATTATATACTGGGTATCCCAACTGTCTGCAGGCAACCATGGCATCAGAAGTGCTCCATCCATCATCACACACTGTCCCCCACTCTCCATTGATGCAAATTTCCACCCTTCCCTCAGTTTGAGTGACTGCACGAGTAAACTCATGTACAAGACGAAGTTGCCCACTGTTGCATACTTGAGCATCTACAATAAATTCACAAAGATTGATATTTTCTATTCAACAAGATTGATATTATATTCAAGCAGTCATGGTGTTGTTTATTTACTTATCCAGGCCACAGCAGGTAAGGCAATTTTCTACTGACACAGTAATTTTCATAGCGATTCCAATAGTCACGACATCAAGTAAATAAAAATTATAATTTTGATCTGAATGCATTGCAGATCAAAATTATAACTTTTACTTGATGTCGTGACTATTGGAATTGCTACAAAAATTACTGTGTCAGTAGTAAATTGCCTTACCTGCTGTATATGCACATGATGTATATACCTTGTGCATGCACATACATGCAATATCATGTAATGATACATATGCACGCACACAGCACACAAAAAAATTGTTCACATGCACACACATTTTAAAATATATTTTAAACACCATCATCGAGTCATACAATGTCCGAGATTACATTGTTTAAGCATATGATAACTATGCTGCACGTAATAGTTGTAGCATGGCCTCGAGTGCCATCTGTGAGATATGGGCACAGTTGATACAGGAAGCCCGAGGGCCGTAGGCTCAAGGGCTTCCTGGCCCATATCTCCATGTGGCACGAGAGAAGCCATGCTACAACTAATTTTTAGCATTGTAGATTGTAACCATGGTGGATTACACACTTCACTGGTGCTTTGGTTGGGAAAGTTTTTATAGATAATTGCCCTAAAAGGATAGTAGCACTGCAGTGACTCATAACGCATCATAGCTGTGCCGATATCTGATAATGGCACAGCTAAGACGCGTTATGAGTCACTGCAATGCCACTATCTGGATAATGCACAAGAACAGCAATTTATGCTAAATGTTGGCACAACTGGCCCTTTTGATGTAAGGCTTCACCATGCTACAAAATTACTTGTAGCATGGTGAAGCCTTACATCAAAAGGGCGGCTGTGCCTACATTTAGCATAAAGTAGCTGTTCTTGTGTAATGCATTATCCAGCTGGCCCTTATTGCACAGTTGCCCTTTTGATGTAAGGCTTCACCATGCTACAAAATTACTTGTAGCATGGTGAAGCCTTACATCAAAAGGGCGGCTGTGCCTACATTTAGCATAAAGTAGCTGTTCTTGTGTAAACAATGCCAATATGAGATATTGGCATTGCAGTGACTCATAGCTGAGCCAATATGAGATATTGGCTCAGTAGTGACGTCACTACTGTGCCACTATCCAATTAGGGCAATTACTGTAAAAGCGTTCCCAACCAAAGCACCAGTGAAGTGTGTAATGCACCATGGTTACAATCTAAATCGCTACAAATTAGTTGTAGCATGGCTTCTCTCATGCCATATGTGAGATATGGACACAGTTGCCACAGGAAGCCCTCGGCCTACGGCCCTCGGGCTTCCTGTGTCAACTTTGTCCATATCTCACATATGGCACTCGAGGCCATGCTACAACTATTACTTGGTGCACTTTTATGTAGCTTATTAAGTTTCAAATTATAATGACTGTGCTTATGTTATGTGAGTCCATGGAGGTATATTAGTTCTATTTCTATTGGCCCCAATAAAGAAAGAGTCAGAGATAATTAATACAAAACTATGGAACAGAGGAATTCTTCCTGTTCCTGGTGCACCAGATCCGGTGTGACCCTAAAATCACTGTCCTGGCAATGGCCAATAGAAACTTCCTCCACTCTCTTGCCTGAAGGTTCTGGCCTTTGAGATAGAGAAACCCTCTGATTCCAACTTGGATTGGTACCAATTGAAGCCAGGTCGGCATAATAAAAAAATCTAATTACAATTGATTGTCAAAGGGATAATTAAACTATGGAATGGCGGAGTCCTTCCAGTTTCTAGTGTACCAGACCCGGTGCAACCCAAACACCTACCTCCCTCCCTCCCTCCCTCCCTCCCTCCTTCCCTCCCCCTCCCCCTCTGTTTTCTATTTTCCCACCAAATGCAGATTCCTGTAGTCAATAATGGGTATTGCTCTGCAGCTACATGTACAGATACCAGCTTTGCTAATTATTACCAATTGCATGCAACACATAGTAACCACAAAATATAAACAATGACATAAGTATCAACAAAGCATGTTCTCTCTAGTTTCAAGCAAGAAAGAGAATGAAAGATGAGAATTAAAGCCAACTAACTAGCTACATCTGTAGCTAGCTAGTTGGCTCTCATATCATTACTTTAGCCTATACCTGCATGCATAAGCACTAAAGGTACAGGTACTTAGCAACAAAAGGCAGTGGCATAGCTAGAGTGTAGTGAATGGTGGGCCACAAGTAAACAACAGGCCTAAATTATGTGGAGCAGATCATTTGCGTGAAGCCGCCCCTCCACAAAGCGTGGAATGTTTTTGCAGAAACTTGGTAATTAGCTAGGTATCTCTGCTGCCAGATAAGAGTATTTGTAAGAGCTACAAGAAAGCACATACATTATCAATCTGCAGCCTCTCCCGCCCGTGAGACTTTAACCGCTCCATCCGTTTTCATTGCACAAAGTTGGTGGGGCACCGGGATGAGTGCCCTACCTTGGCTACGCCACTGATATAGCTATAAAAGGTACTATATAAGAAGTAAACAAGAGTGTTAATAAAGCATGTAAACTGGGGTCTCAAATCCATTACGCATGCTGGACTCTACCATAAGATAGTGGCCCCACTCTTTCTGTAGGAGGTCACATGAAGAGATTAAAGGGGCCAAAACCTGTGGCTGCTTGAACAGATGATCAGTCTGTGGTGCTCTACTAATGACTAGCTGCAAAATATTTTTGGTATCAAATGCAAGTGTGTTTATGTCGTATAAAGAAGGGGTCATTTTATTCTTAGAATATATGGTAAAACAGAGCAGCCATCAACTTACACTCTTCGATTGCATACAGAAACAGGAATAGGAAAGCAACGGGTTGGAACTAGTCCGCACAAAGAAAGGAAGGCCAACCCCACCCTCAGAATCTCAGGTAGCTACAATCTATTGATAATCAAACAAACAACATTAGTGTTGAAAAACCTAGTGGTCCAGGATCACAATAGTCTTGCAGTAGGGCTGGCATAGTTCCACTGACAACAAATATATCTTGAGTCATAAGCAGGACTCAATATAATTAGTCAAGCTTCATTGCCATTTGACAGATCATAAAACAGCACATTACTTGCCAATGGGCCGATACTAGCAGGCCCTATAATATTATGTTAGTTAGCCTTTCACCAATACCCTCGTTAATGTTCACATAATGCACTTGCTATGGTACTTTAAGTTATAACAGTATCTTGCAACTACTATGCTACCACAATGTTCTTACCAGTGAAAGCTGATGCACTGAGTAGAAGTATAAAGACAAGTATTTTCATAGCTTCTGTCTTACTCTTATTTCCTAGATGAAGAAAAAACACTGCTTAAAATGTAGCTATCAACAGTCACTGAGAATATAAAATCAAAGAATGATGCTTTCAACTGATTTTACCCCAGCAATCTATATCACAGACACTTCTTTTTGGGTGTGGCTAATCGCTGGACTGGATTCTCCACTGGAACATGGGACTGGAACGTGGGACTGGATTATTCGACTGGAATGTGGGACTGGAATGTGGGACTGGAACATTTCTCACACTCGGTAGCCAGTTCCTTACGCGCTAGCTATAGCCTAGCAGTGCCAGTAGTATGGCAATTTTGTGGGCCTATACGTATGCTAGGCTTGCCGTCTTTAAGTAATTACGTCATCGTGCAATTTACGCTGATCTGCATCCGATCTGGATCTGACGATCGCGCCTAGTCTCGTGCCAAGATGTTCTGGGCATGGCATGGGGCCGGGGGCGTGAACTCTGGGTACGCGCTAGTAACTAAAAATAGAAATTTCCATAAGCGGGGTAGTTAGTATTGAATAATGATGCAACCGGAAAGCCGCATGACGCAGCGCAACAGCGCTGGTAAAACATGATCCTCATTCCAGTCGAATAATCCAGTCCCAAGTTCCAGTCCCATGTTCCAGTGGAGAATCCAGTCCAGCGAATAGAGACACCTTCTTTTTATGGTATGAGACCTGCCATAATCGTAACGGGTAGATATTTATACTTATTTTGATTGGTTAGAAAGCAGTTTCGGTTGCAGAAAATCACAATCAAAGAGTTTTTAGTTTTGCTACTATACACGCGTTCTGTCTCCGTATTACTACTACACTTGTCATATTAGGACTAAAATTGTCATTTACTGACCCTTTTCTCACACTTTTCTCTCGCATGCAAGCGGTAGATAGAGAGTGAGCCCGGTAGTCTGGATGTGTGTGCTTTGTGATGAGGCTGAATCACTATGCTTGGTGAGATAGTGCAGAGGAGCGAGTGGAAATACAGGAAATGGTAAAAAGCGGAAACGGGAACAGAAAACGGAAAAGGAAACGGAAGCCTGTAATTTACGCGTTACTAGTAATCGAGCCGCGATGGCTCATGCGCTGCTGGTCTGAGTAATAGTCTCTCGGGAAGCAGGCCGAGAGAGTTCGATAGAAGTAGAAATCTAGGCTTCTGAAACACACACTACAATGGTTCGATCATGAGGATGAGTGGAAGAATAGTCAGATCAAAGAGATGAAAGAAGAGATCTGTAAGCAAGATAGGCAGAAGCAGGTGGATAAATGTTGGGAGAAGGCTCCAAACTTCAATCATATCGCAGGTGGCAAGTCGAATATTAGTACTGGTCGGGCTATATACATTGTGCGATGCTACGCTGGATCTAGGGGAAGTCTGTGAGGGGTCTACAGTTCTTGGGCAAATTATATGTATGAGTCACAACGGGCGGCCTAGTCAGTTGTGTGATACAGCTCCTCTTCCAGAGGAGTAACAGTTGTCCCTGGAGCCAAGACTGAAATATAATCATGTATAATAACTTTTTATGTACTGTCCTGCACATTTGGACTGTATCTGAACTTTGACTTTGACTTTGCAGGCATTCGATTTTCGACGCCGGGTACGAGGCTACTGTTGGTCAAGATTATACAACGTCGTTGTTACTGCACTGTAAAATCCTAATGGTTATTTTAATTAACCAAACATTTGGTTACTAGAGTTGCAACTAATATAGACAATGGATATTATTGTCATTGACAGCTGGTGTTGAAGCGCTTTGACATGTGCCTGTCCATATATCAACTAAATCCACGTTATCAGAGTCATATGGCGGAAATGAATTGTTTCCTGTCAAAGCTGTGTACTATACTGGCTACATCTGTGTAGTACAGAGTCATGCTTTTAACTGATCAACAGATTGTTACTGTAGCACTCTGGCATGAGACCATGAGCTATCCATACTATGCCATTGGATAGCCATGTAAGGTATTACAGTCAGCAGAAAATTATTCCTTTACAAAAGCTGTACTATAGTACAAAATGATAATGATGCAACTCTAGTAACCAATCCATTGTTAAAATAACCTTTTCTTTTTAGCAGTGTGTATGTTGCAGTAAGATGTACAATCCTGTTGTATGGATATTGATAGATTTATTAGACATCGCTAGCTTAGAAAGTACATGCTGTTATCACTGTCATTGTGCACTGTCATTGTGTATCTAGTCCTCCGCTATCAACTAGTTATCATCATGTAAGAATCTTGTTGTACTCGCAAGCGCGCGCTGCGCACGTAGCCACCCTCCAGCTTAAGGGGGTTCGTGTACTAAGACTAAGGTGGCAGTGGCACAATGCACTGCAGAAAGTACGGAACTAGGATTTGTTGTGTGGCAAAGCAGCTGATAATCCGCGCAAAACGTGGAAATTTTTCTTTCCAATTAGTAAGGAGGCGATTTCGCAGCATCTCGGCGACTTTAAAGTAGACAAGGATCCGGGCCGCAATGTTTAGTTACGTCTCGTGAAGCTTTGCTAGTACCATCCGGTGGTGTGTAATAAGTTCGCTATATGTGCGCTTTGTGCATAGTAAAGTTTGTACGCAGCATGCATGGCCTAAAAATGCTCACAAAGCACACACTCCGTTTTTATCGTGACGAGCACTTGTCTCTTCTGATGATGCTATTTCCTCTATACGCGAGACTTACGGAGCTACTCATACGGTTGATTGGACGTTTTTCAGTGGCGTAGCATGTAAGCTCGGGGGAAAAAAGGGGATTCAATATATAAATATGCTTTGCAGTTAATTTACAGCACTGGAGAGTAGCAAAAAGGACGCTACCTCATCATGCATAAAATGTATACCTTAGCAATACTGATGATTATTTGTAGCTACTCAGTATTCAGTTGTTAAAATTATGTTATTAAAAGACAATACAGTAAAAAGAATAAAACAAACTCACATAGCTGCTCCAGAGAAGAGTATCATTATCTGGTTCACAATTACATTTCAGTTCCATTTCAGTTCTTCTATAATTACACTATATTCCTTTAGTATTCTCCATGATACGCCGCATAGCGTACGCGCGAAACAACTGCATTTTTCGAAACCCTAACAGCCATTTAGAACCCATAATTATGCTAGAAATAAAACTAATAGCTATACTGTAATGGTAACTTACACTAAGCCGCAGCTTCACTTTTGATACGTACGTACCCTGCCGCATTATTCAGTGGAATGAGCATCCGTTATTTATAGCACCGATTGGCGTTGATGTATAATTAAGCGGATGACGCATGCATGCTCAGTAACGTAATGAAATTATATATTTAGCGTACACGCTAAGTATGGACACAAGAGTGCAGGAAATAGGCTGATCATGACCTTGTAAGCCTGAAGTGAATTTATTCCAGCTTACGTGGGTTGTGCCGTAGGCTACGCCTAACTATAGCAATTCCGGAGTACGAAATGAGTGATTTTGAGGGTAATTGCGAATTTTGACCTGTGGGTTAGAAGTGTCCCTGTGAAAAAATTCATGTGAATTTGCAGGGGTCAGAATGTGGGAGCGGCTCTAGCAGATTGCATTCTAGCTACAGAGCCATTCTTTTGGTGTGAATTATTGAGCAGAGGGGGTTGTTAGATGTTTAGTGCTTGTTAATTATTTTGTAAGGCTAGGCTTTAATAATTCCAATACATCCATCAACTTGGTTCGGAGCTTTGACTTCGACCAAGTTCCGGTATCAAGGTCAAGGTTCATCGATTAAGCCCTTAAAGGGGCACAACAGGTGTAATAATAACAATAATAATAATAATAATAATTACAGTACCAGGTGAGAGCACAAAAACTTTTAAATAATGTAATATATTTAATATAATTCACAGGTTTTCTCATACTTTCTCAGGTCTAATGACCTGTGCCTAAAGGAAGATAATCAATATTGTGGTAATAATACTACTACTACTAATAATAATAATGAAACAGTTCAGAAAGGCTACAAAAGCTTTCTAAACTTATAAAACATTACATCACAAGTGAACATTAAAAGCTCTCTTTGCAAGCTCCCCAAGGAATGACTCTTACTAACTGATCCAGATTCCGTAGTGAGACTATCCAATTCTAACAGCAAAAGAACAGTATGGGCATGACACATGTCTTAATAATGGACCTAGTTGATAATGGGCTCAAGTCTCCCTACAAAAAGTATCCAGCCTTCCGTAGTGGAAGAAGGACTTGCGCGCTTTGCCGATATTCCCCTCAACTGATCGTGAGGCAATGAGATATTCCCCCACACACTTCCCTGCATCTCCAACTGGTATCTCAGTACCATCAATCTCACAGTGAGAGGTTACCCCAGAACCACGACCATGGCTGAACATCACGATTGCACAATTCTGGACCTTCAACCTAAGAAAGTTGCAAGCAGCAAAATCCTGTATCCACTGTTTGGGTTATCGTACTACGTGTAGATTCATTGTTCGGTTACGTATCCGTTTATGTATCCGTGTTACACAAGTGAGAAATGAAGACAGTAAGCTTTGAGCCGGCACTGACGTTTTTTTTCGCTATGCAGGTACCTAGAAAGTGACTGTTAGTCCGTACCCTGATCCGGTTTGCCTCTGATAGAGGTCCGACCTGGAATTAAAAACGAAGCAGCTCGCAGCTACCGCCAAGAGAGGTGCTTTCGAATTTTTGCGGTAAGATAAGTAGTCTCGCGAGCCAGCCCATTTCCTTCAGCAGCACCGATCGGTTTCAGTATCGGCAGGCGGAAGAGTGGTCTGGAGACTTAGGATTACTCGTAAATCTCCACTGAAACCACAATAGAGCCAATGAAATTGCAGAACGGGTAATTAGAATTTCAAAGTCACATGTAGGTGCTAGCTATTAAGACATTCTCTTTTACCGTCCATGTGTGGCAGCCGTAGTGAAATGGCTGTAGAGCGCCTACAGAATAGACTGAAGGTAGCAGGAGTGTGAGATTTAGTAACGCTCTGCAGCTCGAATTTAGTTGCCGTGTCTTACCGCATGCGCAAAGATCCGTGTGTTTCAGCTTTGCAGGAAGAGTAGAAGCCCCATAAAATTTTCGTCATTCCTGAGTCTAGCCATAGCTATGGTCCAAACAAAGAACCATCATGGCACATTAGTTGTACAGCAGTTAAACTGGGCGTGTCTCAAACCGCGTTCCAGAGGTTTCACGTGAAGTGGTCCTATGTCTCCAGACCACTCTTCCGCGTGCCGATACTGAAAGCGATCGGTGCTGCGGAAGAAAGTGGACTGGCTCGACTATAATACAGCTACCAAAGTCTTAGCGGTTACAAAATTACAAAATTACAGGTCCTTTTACTATTGTTGACGAGTTGCATAGCCTTTTCAGTTGTAAAAAATCAGAACCAGGGATTTCGTTTTTCCGCTTACTATATCGGTATATATACTACTTCCGTACCACTCGCTGCCATGTGACTGAGTTCGCTTACGGATACTTTTACTGACAATTTTCCGTAAATTGTTGCGTATGCGTGAACGGTAGATACTGGTCACTTCTCTGACTACGTAGCCTGGGAACGAGGCTAGCCTACTACCGGTAGTAGGATAGATAGGCCAGACAATTTTACAAGCTACAAAGCAATATCTCGTTTGCATGCGCTGTGTCTGCTGCAAACATAGCTACGTATAAAAACCACAAGGGCTACAACAAGAAGTGTATGACGGTATAAAATTAACTACTATTAAAAATGCTGGTAGTCATTGAGGGGTGAGCCTGATCGAGCCTGGTGTGTGTGCTCCTAATCAAACACTGCATGAATGATACATCATACTGCTTGCTAACATATTTTATTTATCTAATATGAACCAAAGTATGGACCACTACTTCTTTACTGTGCTCAAATAGCTACTCCATGCACGTGTGATAAAATTGTCATTTTAGTCTTTCTGGTGAAGTTGGATGGCACCATGACCATCATTGATAATACCTTGGGGATGGTACAACTGCAGCTGGAGCTAAATCACACTTGTGAATGGAGACCTTGATACTCACTGATAGACTGTATAGCTACTAGCTATCAGAGCCATGGAATTCTGTGTACAAGGCCAAAAATGGCCAAAATATCCTTACCGGTGTTAAGGTTTTGCTTAATTAATAAATTTACAGATTCCATAAAAAAGAGAGTTTCAAATAAAATTCTTATAAAGCATGGGATTCTTAGCACTAGCTGCAGTCCATCACGAATGTCCATTCATGATCAATGGTAATGGCTTGCCCGCCATAGCTTGTTGATTTATAAGGCAGGCCACTTCCAGCAAAACCTGAAACTCTACTTCACAAAAAACTTTTAATGGATGACGTCATGACCACTCAATATCGGTAGCCATAAATCAGCAGGAAAGTATGAACATGGCAGAGTACAGGCTACATTTGAAAGCTCTAAACAAGCTGCAACCGTAATTATAAGTATCTAGCTAGCTATCAACCTGTTTGTACACGTAGGCAATTGTCAATGACCACACAAAAACCAAACACACTGTTTATCAAGAAGAGCTTTGAAAGGCATCAGGTTTGTAGATTGTGGAACTCAGGGCTGTTTGTTCAGTGTACTAACAATAATGGTATTGGTTACTCTAGGTGGGTGCAGTATTTTGCTTTCCTGTTAAATTGTAGCTGTAGCTAGCTAGCTACTTCTGTTTTACTTATATACACTAAAAACAGGTAGCTAGCGATGCAGTAAACAACTGTCACTGACTTCAGAATGGAATACATGAGCATGAGGAATGTGAAAATGCATGATAGTTGCAGTCAAATAGGGTGTAAAACTGGAATGCAGCTGGACCTCAACTACCCACAACTTTTAAAGCGTCCAAAAGATTGGTAGCTAATTGGTTCTGGAAAGGGAATGTAATCAGTGCAAGATTGAAGCCGATGGAATATATTATAGACTCGGGTTAACTAGAAAAACGTGTTTATCAAGGGCAGAAGAAAGGGTATGGGGGCTGAACCAGGCTGAACTTATCCACCGAGTCATTTGCCAAGACACTGCTGAGTATTTTAATAGTGGCATAGAACCTGACAGCAAGCTATAGCTAGATGTTGGTGTCAAGTACAGTTGATAATACCACAGTTGATAATACCAGTAGCTAGATCCATAGTGTAATTAATAGTGCTGTCCAGCTGTGTCAGTTCATTGGGGCGAGCGTGAGCGAGCCCCACACTAGTGATGTGAATCGAAATTTTTCTCTGTCTTTCTGTCGACGTACGTCATGCCGAATATTCCATTTTTGCGCACTATGAAATAACCACGTGGATTTATCGTAATCACCTACGTTAATCACGCTGTGGATCGTGCTTCGTCCAGACAGCTACCGATCGACAGAGACCTGAGGTCTCAACTTCCGCGTTCCGTTACCGATGCAGCGTGAGAGGAGAGGCTTTGAAGATGACGAGAACGTGAGAGGGCCCGCCGTGCTTCCGAGAGAGTAGAAGAAAAGGAGGCAAGGTTTGTAGAATTTCTGAGGTTAATAACTGTATCTGAACACGCGCACCTGCTAAATGTAGCATGTGTATATCTATAAAGGTTAAGAAGACAGAGGGAGAAGGACAGGGCTTGATGGTGTACTCGGAATACGGAGCAGATGGAGGCTAGGCTGCAGAGAGTGGTATAGGCAGACACGATCTGCTAAGACCGGAGCATAGAGAGGCTAGGCTGCAACAAGACAGAGAGTGCAATAGGGAGACACGGTCTGCTGAGAGACCGGAGCATAGGGAGGTCAGGCTGCAACAAGACAGAGAGATCCATAGAGAGTGCTACAGGGAGCAGCAAATGCTGACAGTACCACAGTTTCAACAACATTCAGTTCAAGCGAAGATGCTGAATTTTAATGCTCATTTGGCTACTTTGGAGTGGTTGAGATGATGTAGCACATGCTGTGAAGCATTTTCTGGTCTGCACCTTCGTCCTGGATCAACTGAGTGTGTATGCTGTAGGCATGATTTCGTCTGGGCGTGGTTAGGGTCTGGGCACGAGACTAGCATTCGAGAACCGATCTCAGTATGAGACTGTTCTGTTATATTACCCAGATAATGTACGCGCCTCTACAGCTCCTCCCCCTCGAGCAATCTGAGAGTACTGCTATTTTGACCTCACTCACACTCATCAATTCCATTCAAAACTGCCACTCATTCTGCTCAACCTCGCTCATGCTCGCCCCACATTAGTGGGTCACCATTGCTACGTATGTACGTGTAGGTCATGGACAAATTATACCCTGGGAAAAAATAACTAAAGAAAAAAGAAAAAAAATGAAAAATGTGAATTGGAAACGCAATATAATTGTATTACGTTTGCGTACGCAATCCCAGTTAATACATTTTACGGTAGTTCACAAATGAATTTACAGAGATAGCTGCAAGAAGCGAGCAAGCTCGATTAAGAAACTACTCAAGAATCTAGTACAACTCATGGAAACGTCGTGGGGACCTTTCTGGAAGTACATCTTCTGTGGATTTTGTGGTAGGTGTGTAAATTTAGTAGCTCAGGTCTATCACATAGGTGTGAGTTTGTGTGAGATTATCTCCGGCCTGAAAGGGCTTTGTAATGTGGTTTGTGCAAAATCAGAAAGAGTATACTTTAATCTGTTGGTTTAGCTTCCCAGTGAGTCCAAATTATCAAAAGGCAATAGTGTTATGCTAGACTCATCATGCACCATATGTAAAAAGATGGCCAATTGGTGAGCCTGGTTTGTGTGAGACTATCTCTGCATGGGAATGATATTTTGTAGTGTTCCATACAGGACCTTAAAGAGTAGTAATCAATCCATAGCTTTAGCTCATTTCCAATTAGAAAGCACTCAAAGAAATGGTGCTTACTGCCCTTTCTTTGTAGTTTTTATATTACGCCGCCATTTTACACTGCACTATGTATGATAGACAGGTGAAGATGCTATCTAACCGATCCATGACAAACCCTGACCTTGTTTGGGGCATGATGTTTGCACTCTATAAAACCTGTTTTAAATGTCAATCAGCAATACAATCTTCTCTCCAGAAACATGGATGAAAATGCCCCTCCATCTCAAAAGCGTGACAAACGGATCCGCTTTAAGCAAACCATAAATGATGAGCGAAGGTCACAAGCAGCACTCAGAGAGGAGGAAAGAGTTCTCCAGCCAATATTGACCAACATGCAGCAAGCACCAGCTGCCTTGGAGACTCTCTCTGGGACCGAATAAGAGGACACTTTGCAGTTTTAGATCCTCCAAGTGTGGTTCGTTCAGTCACTGTTTCCTCAGATCTAACCTGGTACACTCATGTCCTTTGCAATGTGGTACTACGAACAAATCCAATCATCCAGAGCCTACCAGCTAAAGTTTCTAGTGAGAGTGCTCTCCGGCGCATCCTGTTGACAGCACAGCTATGTCCCGGGAATCCAGAGGAACATTTTGTGCAGCTGCTTGAAAGAAAGGGGGGTAAGATGTGTGGTCGATCGTCTGGTGAGACGAGTGCATACATAGATGACAGGGAGGAGATTGTTCTTGGCGAGAAGAACTACACCAAAAAAGTTAGACGATCTGATTGCAGTTTAATTTGCCCTCGTAGTTCCAGTTTGTTACGACGCTGCCCCAGCTGTAGTAAGTACCACTCACAACTTTTTGTGGAGAGAAACAAAGAAGAGTGTCAATCGGACTAGCCATGACAGCCATGTAAACTTCCGATGCCTCAATCCTACTGAGAAGGATGAACGTATGAGGAATCTGGGGAAGACAAAGCGAGCTGAGAAACAGTGGAATGCTAGACTGATAGAACTGTTGAAGAAGAAAATAGAGGAAGAAGGTGTTACACTAACTGAGAAGGATTCTGGTGACATCACGTCCATTTTGTCAGATGTTTCCCCTCTTGTAAAGAACTTTTCTGAAGGTCTATCCAGAGGATATTCTGGGAGCGACAGATGAAGTACAACTCCCTCAAAGATAGGCGACAGATGTGGTGGCACCCACTTCGATTCAGTTCGCTCTGAATTTGAAGTATTACTCAACCTCAGCTTACCGTACCATACAAGAGAGTGGGCTAATATCCCTTCCATCTGAGAGAACCCTAAGAGACTATACACACTGAGTGCCAGTTAGGGATGTACCACAAGTCAAAGTGCTTCAGCACATAAAGAAAACAATTTGCTTGGATACGATGGATGAACCGGAAAGCACTTTGCCATGAACATGGACGAGATGAAAATTCAAAGTGGGCTAGTCTTTAGGAAGTACACCGGTGAGTTAGTGCGGTTTTTCAGCCTCAGAGAAGTCAACAATGATCTGGAGAGACTAGTTGAATCAATGAGCAATGGAGCTGTGAGTACTCAACCAAAGCTGGCAAGCCAAGTATTAGTATTCATGGTTCGCCATATCTTTAAGCCTTCAGCGTTCTTCCCGGTGGCTATGTACCCTTCTTCTAACTGCCTTAGTGGTGAGAGGTTATACCCCATGGTGATCGATGTTGTCGAAGCTCTAGAGCTCCAAGGGTTTCCAGTTGTCTCTATCACCAGTGATGGTAATAGTCCTAATCGTCGGTTCTATCGTGTCTGTGGCCTCAGTGATGAATGGCCTACCTACAAGACTTTAAACCCGTTTGCTGAGGGTCGCGATATCTACTTTTTTGCGATCCACCCCACCTGCTCAAAACAGCTAGGAATTGTTTTGCAAATTCCTATTCCCACTCCAGGACTCGGACATTATGGGTATGTTTACATGTACAAATACATGCATACATGCATATCAATCACCTTACACATGTAATGTATGATCTATCCATTGCAGAAAAGTGGTCAAGACATTAGCTGGAAGCAGATTGAGCATCTCTACCTAACAGAGACTGAGACAACTGGTGGTGTTAGGCTGTGCCCTAAGCTGACAAGAGACCATCTGTGGCTGTCATCATACTCAAAGATGAGGGTCTATCTTGCAGCTTAGGTACATGTAAATATGGCATTTATTCTGCTTCTTTTATTACCTGCTGCGTTCCACAGGTGATGAGTGAGACAGTAGCTACGGCACTGCAGTTTGTGGATGAAGAAAGGACAAGGGAGATGTGGAAATTCATTCATATGATTGGTCTCTTCTTTGATGCCCTCAGTGTAAAGAGCCCTCTGGAGGGGAAGCTGAAGAGGAAGCCATTTCGTCTCCCATACTACAGCTCCCACGATGAACGATTCAAAGTACATGTAGGTATTGTAGTTATGATGCATTGTACTACTACGGAATTTTCTTTGTGTTTTCAGTGGCTGCAGAAAGACTTCCTTGGGTACCTCGATGACTGGGAAAAGGAAGTGTCCAACAGGGTGGGGTTCTCCAAAGCAGAGAAGAAGAGAATGTACCTTAGTCAAGAGACTTTGGAAGGCCTCAGGATCACTGGCAAGTTACGTTAATGTCTGTAGAATTACATCATTGCCACCTCCAGTGCTCGGTACAGTAGCCTCAGACATACTGCACATCTTTCCCTGTGACACAATGTATACATTCACGTCGTAACATTAATAAACACCCTGCAGCAACAAATTATGCATCAACAACATATTGGAGAGACACCAGAAGGATTTCCAAAAGACATCGGAAACACATCAGAAAAGCATCGAAAGACATCTGAAACGCATTGGAAAGACTTCGGAAACATATCGGAAAAGCATCGGCCATCGGCCGACGTCGGGCCCGCTTTTGAGGGGGGACCGTCCATGGCATGATAGATCAACGAACGATTAAAAAATACAAATCGCCATAGAAAATGTCTCACTGATGGCTGCATCAGCTAGTTTGAAACTTACGGTACAGTCATATTTCACTAGTGTCTGTGTGGTGATGACATAATCTTCCCATCGGCAGTTTTATCTCTTTACTCTGGATCACGAGACTCCCGCCCAGTAATTTCAGTTTCGGCTCACTCTGGCACCTCCTCTAGCTTTGGGTTTCCAAAAGCTAAGAAATCTAGATTCGTTGTATTAAAGCTGCAGAGTATCTGTAGCTTGTAGCTAGCCGCCTCTAGACTTACTCGAAAACCAGATATACGGAATTGCGCGATCACAATATTTTCGCAGTCATGACATCATCACTTAAGCCCTGCACCTCCCACCACCGAGGGTAATCTTATTCATGAGATTATAGCCAAGAATAAATACTTGATCATTTCTCGTCGTGCACAGTCCACATGCATTTATCCACCTCTTCTCCTTGACAGCGCTGCCATTGAGTTGATTCATCACTACAAATACCTGGGAGTCTGGATCTCAGATGACTTGACATGGAGCAAACACATTGAATCTGTTTGTTGCATGTACGTAAGGCCGGACGTCCCCAGGTGTAATATGCATGTAATCACGTGGTGACATTGATATACAGACAGACAGTAGTACACAGTATCCAGAGGGTATGGTCTGCACAAGTAATCACATTACTACAATTGGGTATGGCTGTAGCCAGGAGCTCTTGAGCCGCTGAAGGTAGTGAAGGATCATTTGACAGTTCCAGTCAGTGTATAGAGTGCCACTTTAGTAACGTAGCTACAGTATGCTTAGCTAGTGAATGGACAGCAAGTACGTATACATCTGAGCAACTCAAACATGCAAAACAAAGTTTGAAGGCCATTACTAGAGCATTCAAGAATGCAGCCTAATTGTACCATGGTGCGAGGGCAGATAGGCAATAATGAATGACCGAGTATATTAATTCACACTTTTCTTACTATATTTGTACCAATTGTACAAAAGTCCACCTGTACTGGACGGCCCAAAAAATGTTGTCCCCTACCAAAGGTTTCTAGTACAGGATCAAACTCTGTTCCACAACTGACGGTAGTATCTGCACCACTTGTGACTGTCACAATGTCATCACTAATGGGGAAAATAAAAACAAATAATATTTTATTTAATAATATCATGTGACAGTAGGAATTAGTGAATCTCTGAAAATAGCCAATCGTATAAATTTTTTCATATCAGAAATGCGTCTACCCTCTCAGAAGTACAGGTTTGATGCATCCTTTACGAATTCCATATGACCACTGTAGCAGATGATGAAAAGTGTCTCATGTTAATTCTAAGTGTCAAGATTAATTATCAAAGGGAGCTGGCATGCCAGTATATTGCATATGGCACTGTTATGACATCACTCAATACCATAACCTCCTACCATAGGGAAGAATATCTCGACAACCAGTAGCGAGACATGAATGAATCTTGGTACAGTACAAGTACTAACTTTTAACTAAAGCAATCCTATGCTAGACATTAGCAGCTCCCTCTGTTCCAGAGTTACCTGCGTTGGTAGTATTGCCGTTTTCGAGAAATTGCTGCACTGCCGTAAACTCCGCCCCATGTCATTGTCGTGGTTTGACTATAAGGCTTCAATTTCAAATGATTGCTACAGTAATGCCTCCTGTACAAAGCACCCAGATTGTACCTAGTGTTGTTGAGGTACATGTGTATATCTATATATGCATATTTGAAATAAGCGTGTTCGAAAATGAGATATGGCTCAAAATGGGACTGAATAATCTTAGTACTTACTATCTGTAGCTACCAGTAAACAAAGTACACATGGTTAACATGTTGTTTTTGTGTTGACAGTATGTGTATAATTACGTTGTGAATATTGTTTCAAAATACTGGGTATAGTGATGTACATGAGTTTACATTGGTGTACATAGACAAACACAAGTATAGCTACATGGGTATATTGCGCCTCATATGTCGAAAATGCTGGGTTTTTGCTGTTCACCATAGTGTAAATTGGTTATTATATGGTTGCTTGTGCCATATAATTATGGCAAATAATGCTGAGTATAGCCTCATTCCAAGGCCACACACCCCCGGGGAAAAGTAGCCCTGTATCCACTGTTTGCACATGTGCGCAATTTCCCAGAAATAATGGACTACCATGCTGTATTTATGTTTAGTGCTACTCACGTGACCCTCAATGAATCAGAAGTCTCTAGATCGATCACATGACAGCGCTTTAAAAATCTGCATAAAGCGCACTTATCGCGACTTATCGCGGTAAGTGTGCATTATTTGGATAACGCACAACTTTCTAAATGACGCCCACAAGACCTATGGCTGTTTCGGGTCAGTGAGAGCACTAAAACAGTTTTATTTGACGTTGCTAGGTGGTTGTTAAGTTTATTGTGTTGAATAAACAAGCTACAAGCCACCAGTCTGTGCTGACACAGCAATATCTGGATATTTCCCTAACCACAGTGCAGTATCTAGATATTGCACTAACCACAGTGCAATATCTGCAACGCTTCAGTGAGCGCACATGCACAGGGCTGGACAAAGTACATTCAATTAGTAAGCAAGATAAACAGCAGCCACCACAAGGCAGACACTTATGCAACATAGCATAAGAACTGTTACTGTAGCTACAGGTACTAGACGGCAACCACCTAGCATAATCAAATAAATCACTTATAACACGCCCAGTCAGGATGTTGTTGATATTATAAGCCCTCGCCCTCGGGCTCATGCTTATAAATCAACAACATCCCTCCAGGGCGTGTTATAACTAATACATACACCAGTTGGCAGTGCATTACGGGGTTAGTTAGTGCGCTCGGTCAAAGTAGCTATAGGTCTCGGACAGATAATGCACTCGCCTTCGGCTCGTGCATTATCCTGCCCTCGACCTATAGCTACTTTGACCTCGCGCACTAATTAAACCCCGTAATCACTGCAAACTGGTGTATAACTATTACATAATGACGTCACGTTCGGTTATAAATCCGTTAACATTTTTGTTTCATAAAAGTGTGAAATGAAAACAGCAGGCTTTATCGCCTGGAGTGATAGTTTTTTGTCAGATACATGCCTAGAAAGTCATTAATAGTTTGAAATTTTGATCCAACCTCAACGGATGCTGGTGGTAATATAAGTACCAGTACTCTGTCAGTAAGTAATCCTATACTAGCACTATATGTAGTTCTACTGCCACTGAGTCTGCCTATATGCCATTACTTTATTATAATGTAAGGAGTATTATTCCAAAATTTGATGAACTCTGTGCACTGGTCGAGATTCATTCACCCAAGCTTATCTGCGTAGTGGAAACTTGGCTATGTGATAGTATCGCAAACTCTGAGCTTTCCATTCCCAATTACGAACTGATACGATTGGACCGAAATCGACGTGGTGGAGTGTTAATATATGTGTATGCTAGCCTTGTAACTGACGTGATTGTAAGAGGTCCACATTATCTTGAATTTTTAGTCATTACAGTCAGTAATACAGTGTGTAAGGATTATTTTATCGTCATCCCAGTTCTACCCGTCAAGTTTTTGAGGAGTTTTATACCTTTTTAGAAACTTTAAATATATCCTGTTTTTCAAATTTTGTATTGCTAGGCGATTTTAATATTGACTGCAATAACACTCCCCATGTTTTGTACCATAATTATGTTATCTAATCTGATGCAGAGTTTTCCCCTCACTCAGGTCTTCCCAGAAGTCACACATATTAATCCCAATGGAACTGCTACACTGATAGACCTGGCCCTACTGAGTACACCTTCGCTGCTTCAGAGCTGTACGATCATTCCACCAATTGGAAACTCTGACCAATACCAAAGTCAGGTGATCACACAAACCCAACTAGTTACAGGCCCATTTCTCTACTATCTATCCTGAGTAAGGTATTGAGCGGCACATATACAACCAAATCGCTGCTCACCTGGAAACCCACCATCCCCTATCAAACTTCCAGTGGGATTTTCGGCCAGGCAGATCTACAGTTACTGCATTACTGGAAACTACACACAATTGATTTCAGTGTTTGAAAGCTGGAAAGGAAGTAACAGCTGTGTTCTTTGACCTCAAAAAGGCGTTTGATTGTGTCCCCCATCGTGCTTTGATAGATAAGTTCCCAGAAGTCACACATATTATCTGCAACTGAATGACCATATCCTAAAATGGGTTTGTGACTATCTAAAGGACAGAAAACAAAGGGTGGTGGCGAATGGTGAAATATACGAAACCTTGCCTTTAATATCAGGTGTGTCCCAAGTTTAAGTAATTGGCCCCCTCTTGTTACTTATCTACATTGATGATGTATTGAGAGTTCCGCTTTCTGAAGGCAGCCGCCTAACTGTGTATGCTGATGACATGCTATTGTATAAACGTATATCCTGTCGGGAAGATCTCGCTGCACTGCAGAATGATATTGACAAACTTGAGTTTTGGACTACAACTAACCTGCTGCAGTTTAATATATGGTTGTCTCGCGAAAAAGAGCTGGAATTCTACCTCCACCTCTAACTCTCAAGGGCCAACTAGGTTGACCATTTCAAGTATCTAGGGCTCTTACTATCACCCGACCTGTCTTGGTCTTCACATGTCGAGAACATATGCAACAAAGCAAGAATTAAAACTGTTAGGGCTGCTGTATAGGCAGTACTACCAACTAGCTGAGCCACACACCTTGCTCCAACTGTATCTGTCCCTCATTCGCCCACACCTTGAATATGCCAGCCCCGTATGGAACCCTTACTTGCGAAAAAAACACTGGAGAATGTCCAAAAATTTGCCCTCAAGATGTGTTCCAAACAGTGGGATCAGGGATATGCCCAGCTGTTAGAGATCTTTGCGGTTCCTGCACTCTCAGACCGCAGACTCTATTTAGACCTGTGCACAGTGTTCCAAATTGTACATGTTTACTTTTATTTTCCTCCTGATGTATTCTGTGAACCTACAGGCAGATCTCACCATGCAGACAGGCCTTACTTGTTTCACCGTCCACTTGCTCACGCAAACTATTCTTTTGCTTTGCGTACAATTCCTACCTGGAATATCTTATCCACCACATTAGTCACTAATCCTTCTATATCACATTATAAATTAGGTCTACAGACGCATATTCTATATTAGCAATTGCTATGTAGCTATGTGTCCATTGCTATGGCTTAAACATTTCATAGAAAAAAAAAGAACAAACTGTACACAACACCTGCCATAAGTAGTAACGTGTATTCCTCCTCCTATTGTAGGGCATGCCAGCATTTATCTCCTCCAATATAGAATAAGCTTTAACTGTAGTTAAAGCAAGTTAACTGAAGAGCAATGAGAGAGGGTGGGGCTGAACGTCAGTGAAGGTCACGTGTAATGCACGGGCAACTTGGCGGGCCCTCAAAGTAGTTGCCGAGCAGAAGCCGGTTTTTCTCTCTGTCTCCGAGATCTCGCGTTAGATCGAAGCACTCTTATACGACACAACGAAGAGCGACGCAAAGATGTCTGAGACGACAAGCGCAGCGTCAACTCTCTGAGGCGGACAGGCGGGTGATAGCTTTGGAAATGAAGGTAAAGGGGCACTGGCCTACTTACTTTATACGAGCTAGGACCACGGGACTGATGGTTACACTGGATCTGTCAGCACAAGAATGACCACCAAGGCCAGATGGAAAGGCCAGTAGGCCAAGTGGAAAGGCCACAAGGCCAAGTAGAAGCGCCAGTAGGCAGGCAAAAAACCAAAAGGCCAAGTGGAAATGCAAGAAGATAGGCTTTAAAGGCAAATGGAATGGCTTTGAAGCCAGGTGAAAAGGCTAAAGTGCCAAGTGGAAAGGCTAAAAGGCCTAGTGAAAAGGCCAAAAGGCAGGCTGTAAGGGCAAGTAGAATGGCCGCAAAGCCAGGCAAAAGGCCAAAAGGCCAGAAGGCAGGCTGTTAGGCCAAGTGAATGGCCATTACGCTTGTCATAAGTCCAAGTGGAGGGGCCATTAGGCCAGGTATAAAGGCCAGAGGCCTAGTGTAAAGGCCAACATGCATGCTACCATGAAGCCAGGTAAAGGGCCAGAAGGCCAACTGTAAAAGCCGAGGTTGAGAGGCTATGAAAAGGAGATGGCAGTAACACCAAGTTGACCCCCACCCCCAATAGAGAGTTTTGACTTGATGCCACATCATGCATGATGACCGTGTCATTTTCCGTTTATGTCCATTTTTTGCCCGATGCACATAAGGTCAGGAAGTAGCTGACAGTATAGATAGCAGATTCACTCAATTTTACCTGATTCACAGCAATAGTTGAGGCGCCGAATGCCAAGTCCCAAGCAACTATTGATTCTGAGATTGCTATATAACGTACTTCTAGCTTCCATTTATTGCCCACGCATTATGTGCTGCTACTTGCTGCCCACCAAGTTGCAAATGATGTAAGATGAGGTCAATGAAAACTCTCTATAGAATAAGGATGGTAGGCCTCAATGCCCAGGGGAAAGGCCAAAGAGAAGAAATCAAACCCAAATGGTAGGATCACATGAACAAGGGAAAGCTTGCATAGCACCGAGGCTGTAAAGCCAACAATGAGCAGAAAAGACTTTTGGCAAGCCAGCCTAGGGGGGGCATGACTCCACTCCTCCTGGAGTGTAACACCCTTCCAAATAGATTTCCCCAAACGTGGTCATATTCTGACCACACCTCCCCTCAGGCTGGCACAGTTGATCAACACAATGGATGTCCCCCCCCTCACCCCAGCACCCTGTTGGTCTGTATGCGTGCTATGCAACCAAGGATGTCCTACACCCCCAACAACGGTAGTAGGCATGCCAAACAACAACAACAACAACAAACAACAAACAACGACAACAATCGGAAAGACCGAAGGGCAAATGAGAAAGGCCATAGGGCCGAAAAAGAAGAGACCACATGACCAAGGAAGAACTAAGAAGCCTAAGTGTGGCCAGCCTTGGGGGGGTGGGACTCCACTCCACCTGGAGTGTGACACTCTTCCGAAAAGGTTACCAAAGCGTGGTCAATGACCACACCCCCTCAGGCTGGCTCCCTCCTAGGGAATAGTAATAATAAATTTATTAGTAATAATAAAGTAGTTAAGTATTAATAATTTGGTAACCATCATGATTATATATATATGGTCATGGAATGAGTGTTCACGTAGCCCACAAAGTAACGTTAGTATGCATGCCTCATGCTTCCACCAATCCTCTTCCCGTGGGTAGGATGTGTACAACTGATTTCACTCGCTTCCTTCTAGTACTGGAGCTGTTCGTGTCAGTCATCGCATGCCCTCAACTGCGCCCAGTAATATCAACTGCTCTCCTCTCACTTTGGCGCTGCAGGTACCTGGATGAGTAATTACGGCCTAATGGCTAGGGTAAAGGTCACAAGGTCTATTGGGGGAAGGTTGCAAAGCTTACTAGATGGTCTATCCAGGTGCATGGCATCACCTCCAGAGGGCAAGTGTGCATAGCGAGAAGAGAGAACTATAGGACATGGCCTACCGAGATCACTGACATCCGAAGGTTTTCTTACATATGCAGCATGGGCATTACAGCTACATTATCTATGATTGCAGCGACATACGTAGGCACCTGCGAGCTCGCGCATGTGCCCTTCAAAAAGTGGAATTTATGTCGTTTGGCATGCTTAATTGCAATCCATCTACAGCAAGTCCCCCAATGATAGTGATAATAGTATGCCACAAGGCCAAGAGAAAGCCAAAAGACAAAGAGGAAAGGGCGGCAAAGCCTAATGGAAAGGTCAGCACTTCAAGGATAGAAAGACCAAGTACCAAATGTAAGCGCTAAATGGCCAAAGAAAAGCCTCAAGCCCAAAGGCATTAGGGTTTGTATGCAACCATATGGCAAAGAAAGATATTTTCATATTGTGTTTGGCATATCAACTGCAGGCATAAGCTCATAAGGCCGGAAGGTAAGGGTTCCAAGACTGGTTCAAAAGGCCAATACAGAGCCTCACAACCATGTTGACCTAATCAAAACGGTTAGCAATGTATAATAATTACGTGTTCTTATTCTCCTAATGGCACATGCACTGGGGTACAAAGTTTAGGGACTAAATGTCATGGAGTTGGTGTATATGGCTTCAAACACCAGCAATTGTGAATGACTAGCTATTACATGTGTTCGCTTCCCTTTCTCAACAGTCACTATTTGCACTCCTAAAAATACCATAGCTAGAGCCCAACCAGAGAGGTACAATCATGATACTATCGGGTAGAAAAGGAGAAATACTGGAAGTTATTGGCAATGAGACAAACATGCAACTGATAGAAACAAACTTCATTCCATTTTCTACAGTGTACGGGTGTTAGCCAGTCTGGTTCACAGCCCACGAGCATTATCGGCCAGATAGTTCCAGCAGTTAGGCAATTGGGACCACAATGAGACAAATGATATGACCAGGGCATGCTATCTTGTGATAGCTAGAGTTAGTGTAGCTAACCCCGGAAGCCGACATACGTAGAGCATTAGCATTGGCATCAAAAGGTAGCGGACACAACATTACAAGCTGAGTGTCCTTTGCTAAGAAATGAGACTATCAAGTTGCTTAGTCAGAATACTGCTAGAATAAAAAAACGGTGGTATTAGTAGGGAACTCACACAGCATGGAGCACTGAGCATGTTTTGGACTGCATATGGGGTAGTTTAATCTCAAACTAGTGTCACAGCACCAAAACTGGAATTTCCTATGTCTCCAAAGGACAGGACAGATATAGGAAATCTATGTAATGGAATTTCCTAGCTAGCACAGATAATTTCCTGAACAGGCTAGATCACCTGTCCTGACACATGTGAGGCAGATACACGATAGGCAGCATGCTGGATGCATGGACTGTGTCAATGACACATCACTTGCCCCCCTATAAACTAACTGACCAGCTTGAAAAGATTGAAAGTTTATCTCAAGAAATTGGTCTTCTCCAGTCTCGACTGAAGACTTAAAGGCTGCATCAAGTGTTGAGCTGGAACAGGCACAGCAGAAAGTGGCAAACTGTCTGGCCAACAAAGCAGCCGTGGATGTACAGAAGGTAACTGCACTATAATTATTTCATTCCCATGCTAGTTTCCGCCAATAACTACTTACATGTGCATTGGTAGTTACATGTAGTACTCATGCTAACTACATGTACATGTAGGTCATGCTAACCCTTCCCATCCGACTCAAGGGGGGGTCACTCCCATAGAATCTATAGTCACAACTGCAACTGCGGGTCAAAACCTTGACCGGCTCATTTCAGCAATTTGACTGTTGACTGCGCTGATTTTTGGCCTTTGACCTCACGCGTAACCCCTCCCAGATTTGCTGTTTCACGGGATTCTCGGTGCTTCTGAGCGCGCTTTGACCATAGACTGTGTGCTTTTGAGTGCACTTTGAACTTTGACTACACCCTTTTGAACGGCTTTTGACCGTTGACCGCTGACTAACTACAGTCGCAGTTGTGACTATAGAGTCTATGGGAGTGTCCCCCCCTTGCGACTCCAGTGATGTTTATGCAGTGTACAGTATAGCAGTCAAAAAATTGTTCATGTAATCCTACCCCAGTGCAGTAGCATAGTCCCTCCTGAGTTACATGTACGTACACAGTCTAGCAGAGCAGAGCAAGTCCAAAGTATACTCTGCTAATCTCTACTCACATGCCTGTAGTGTGACTCTTAACATCATATAAAAGATGTGTGACCTTGTGCATGAATTGCACGATCTGTAGATCGCAGACAACGAAGAGCTAGAGACTTCTGAAGCTTTCCGCTGCAAATTGCCGTCGTCTAACAGGCCCTGGGGTATTTTTAGACTGCAACAAGCAGAGGCAAGTCACCAGTACGTTCAAGTAAGAGTGTAGTGTATGTTAGCAGCTGAACAGACCTCATTAGTCCAGTGTTTTGGCTCCATAAAAGTAGTGGAGTAGTCTTTTTTTGTCTCTCCTATACATGTACTTTGTGCTATGCATTACATTTCAACGGGAACATGAGAAAATAATACAGAACCAATTCCTAATGAACAGTACAGATGATGTCATCTTTTTTTGATTCGGACCCGATCTTTGCTTCACTCCAGCTCCGGCCTCCGTTAGAGCATAACGGAGTGGAATTAAGCTCTGCTATGCTAGGGGGCGGAGTCTACTAAGTTACTGTACAATTATGGGAATGATTTATTGACTGCTACTGTAGCAAGTACAATCACAGAGGAGGTTGGAAGAAATTGATGCGTATACTAATAATTATTATTGATATCACTTAAGTTAAGGCTTAAATACAGTAAAAGCCATGGAGATTTTGAGTCCCTCTGCTGCCAAAGCAAAGCACTGCAAGAGCTGCTTGAAGTGCTGAGACATTAGTACCAGTGGGGTGGGTTCAAGAAAATTAACGATGCCCTACCATTTTTCGGATAAGAATGCTCCACAAATCTGAATGCTATTGGACCTGCAATCTTCCAGTAGCTTCCACTACGCTGGTGGCTATAAGTGGCATAGTAACAGAATGATGTAAGTATAGCACATGTGATAGCTATGGGAAAACACACACACAGGAATATAGAGCAATCTTTCTACCAGTTGAGTATGTACCCGGCTGGTAAAAATAGAACCCAAGTAGAATGAGCTATGCCAAAAACAAGACTGAAATAGCTACAGTGGCATAGTAATGCAATGACGTAACTTAGCGCACATGATAATTGCGGACCAACACACAGGTAGATATGGGAACGTAAAGCAATCTTAGTACCAGGCAAGCATGCACGAAGCGTGCACTCGGCTGATAAAAATGGACTGAAAAAGATGCATGTGGTGGGGATTGAACCAAGGTACCAGGTCTCTGCTATTATGCCTCATCTATATAGCAGCTTTAGAACAGGCTTGAAAATAGCACACATCCACTTATATTAGCCATAACTCCTCACATACGTAAAAGCAAGTGGTATGATTATGGTTTACTCCTTGTGAGCCCTCCTTCATTGCCGAGCAGGAAGTGAGGCATCTAATCGTGCTGCATGGAGACCCCACATATGTGTGTATATATGTAAGTAACGCTTTATGAATGCAATTATTCAAGCATACTTCCTGTGGGCATGGCATTGCTTCCATGCACGTGCAGTAGAGCCAAAGACCATGTACACCTGCAGAGAGGCTAGGTGGCGGCAATTAGGGAGGCTATATGCACATTAACACAGAAGTAGTGGTAGTAAGGAGAGGTGGGGGCATGCAGGGAGAGCAGAGACACTCACTGGAGAGTCTGTGCATAGAGATAGAGGTTGTGTGATCACAACAATCCACTCATGACCCCAACTAGTATGCAATGACTACCCCTTCCTAGCTAGAAATTAACCACAACAACCAAAAACTTCTTCGCCTTTGCCGTCTGTATTGCCACTACTTACAACCCCCAATTTCATATGTGCAGACATGCTTTGCATGTGCGCCACATGCACTGTACATGCATAAAGCCAACGATGTGAACTTACTTTCTCATCTAATTCACTACGTTCAAACGACAGAAAATTCTAAATTTGAGTATGGTCCCGCCCAACTGTGTATACGGTATAGTGATAAATAGCCCCATATATACATTCGGGTTCCATACAAGAGCGCACTTCACTTCCTTGTTTGCGTATTTGATGGCCTTCCTGAAAAGAAAGGAATTGCCAAAACCATCAAATTAAAGCCCTCGCCAATTCTTTCCGCTATATTGCATAATCTGTAGCTACACTATATTTCACTCAATGAAAATTAGCACACAACTCAGTAAAACTAGTCTACTTCAAAATCTCAACCAAGATCCTACAAGATCACTTCTTGAATGTTAAAAAATTCCCTTCTCTACTTCTGCAGCCTCTACCACTCATTTCCAGAGACACCAGGACAAGTCTGTGTACTCCTGAATTTGACGACAGGTAGCCTCCACTGCCGTAGCTGTCATCCAATCCTGGGATTATCCTTAAATTATCCCTTAGCCTGCTCATGTATTCTGGGATTCCCAAGTATCTCCCCCATCCCAGGATTATCCGAGGATGGGTTTAACTCCCCCCCCCCCCCCCCTCCCCCCAAGCAACACTGCAGGGCTAGCACTGCTGTCCATTCACTAATTTCAAAATCAGGCAAACCTCCAAATAAACAGCACTCACACAAATCCTATACACACTATAAACCCATGGAGCAACCATAAATCGTATTACATTGAGAAGTTTGCCATGAAAGTATGCCTTGTTCTGAATCATTTTAAATCATAGCTGAAATCAAATTAGAAACCACCCATATTCATTCGATCACCTCGCCCAACTCTGTATACAGTTCCACTCAACTCTGGTATAGCTACATCTGTACACTATAATATTGTCTCCCTAGAAATCACCATTGATATTACCAGAAACATTCCAATTCTGAAAATCTTGTATGCTTCACAAGCTAATGATAGGATAGACAATCATGCTATGAGAACGCCTCCTGACAGTTGACAATCATATGTTGCAGTTCCGGGTAGCAAACGAACATTGTTCCGTCGCGTATTTCAATCGCATCCGCGCATTTCAATCGCATCCGCGCATTCAACGCACTTTACCTCTGAACTTCCATTAAGAGCGAGGCTCAAACGTGCTGCGTAGTATCATCAATATGTGAGGCTTCTATGCAGCACATACGAGCCCCACCCTTAACGTAAGTTCTGAGATATAGCACTTTGAATGCATGGGTGCGATCAAAATACGCGACGGAATAATGTTCATTTTCTACCAGGGACTGCCACATATAAAATCTATTTCCAAACTTTGCAGCCGCTGCGGAGGCATATAGCACCTCAGGGCAATATGCTTCCCTTTGGTAGTGCTGCAGACCAGAGCCCGACCATCCATCACACTCTGGCTAGCATGCTTTCCAGGAAATTTTACATGCTCTGAGGTGCATCCTGGTGGCTTCAGTGCCCCCAAAAGTGTTAAAAAGTAGCTAAAAATAAATATTAAACATCAACAAGACTGATATTTCATATCTAAAAACCAGCCGGGTGTTTTTTCATTAACTGAAGGTTGTGCTCAGCAACAGGCCAGTCTAAGCTAAAAGCAGTTGTAGAATAGATCAACCTTCCTACACAATCTCATCTCGTACAGCTTCCAGCGAAAGTACTGACACGGTAATTTCATAGTATGCTTCCATTTAGATATCAGAACTTATCACAATAGAGTTATCATCACTACCTACCACCTTTTCGCCATCTAGGCAACACAAAGCTAAGCTAGGTTGACTTACCACCGACTATTGAGCCTGCAAACCTTTGGTAGCTTCCACTACATAGTGGCATAGTAACGCAATGACGTAATTTAGCGCACGTGATAATTGCGGACGAACACAAACACAGACAGACGTGGGAACATAAAAGCTATCTCAGTACCAGCCGGGAGTGCGCTTTGCGCACGCTCGGCTGGTAAAAAAAGTATTAACGTTAATTTCTCGGGGAGGTGGGAACTCCTGCTAAGCTTGCTATGCTGAGGGACTAATCACATGCCAAAACACCCACACCCCTGTCTCTCCCACTACTGTACTGAGAGCTAACTTTTTCCCTTACATGTATGACTGTATAAGATAAACACAAGGGCACAGCAATCAAAAACCTAGGCTCAGGCTAACCCCAATAATCAAGCACGGCTTCACAAGCACACTTCTAACATTATTGCGGTCTGCCATTGCATCGTCATTCTTGTTTGCTGCTTGGCAACCACAACTTTGACTATTGAAGGCTACTGACTCAAACTAAGAGGTGATGGTGGGTGTGGCAATTTAGTACTAGGGTGACAGCAAAACAAAAAAGATCTGGCCTTCAAGGCTTGTCAGAGATAAAGGGAATCGAACAATCAAGCTAACAATCACTTTATTATTGTGGTGATATTGCGGCGTAGTATCTGCAAGCTTTCGAAGCCCCAGAAATCCTGGGGTAGCTGAGCATGCACCAACAGTGTGTACCAGCCTCTCGATACCACCCACGGATTGCATGTGCTACATGTATTGTCTGTTGTGCTATTGCCTTCTGTATATCGCATAAAACTTCCTGCCGATGAGGGGAACTGGTAAACTAGCTGTTGTAAAGTGAATGTCATTGCTGGGTTATGTAGCTGCATGTGTACAGGTTTGGGGATATAGACTCACCCTGAAAATTTAAAACTTAGATCCTGTTGCCAAGGGATTATATCTGACAAGGAGCAGAGGAAGGGGGATCCTATTGTCCCTCCTCTTCATTGTACCGGCCTATTTGATCCCGGCATGAGATCCTCTAAGTGTACGTGCACTCACAAATGCAAGCACAAAGAGGACCCTACAGTGTGTCAGTGACTGACTTGTCCGACTTACACGACCATCACCAGCAACTTTACCCACAGATTTGTTAATTAGATGTACCACAACTATGGCAATGTTGTTCTGACATGGATGTCGCACGATAGGATCCAGTCGGGTGAAGAGATGGTGAGAGAAAGAGTCTGGTCCTCAGCAAACCTGGGGACGGATACAAGGTACAGTCATGGCAATGTGTCATCAGGAACAGTTACCATCCCTCTCAACAGGACCATATTTACATAGATCAAACATAACCCTCTAAATCTAAGTGTACATGTATTTTTGTGCAAACACGTACAGGCCCGGAGCAAGCAAACTTCGTTTGGTCAGGCCATACTATATCATTTATTGGTGTGTGTGCACGCACACAATCTAGGGGGGTCTGGGGGCATGACCCACACCCTTTAAAACACGTTTTTAATGACATTTTATACCAGAATACAGTGCAAAGTGAGAGGAAAAAGCCTTTTAAATAATTGTAATGTGTATTATAATTCACAGGCTTTCTCATACCTTCTCAGGTCTAATGAACTGTGCCTAAAGGTGGAGAATCAATATTCTGGAGCTTCCAACAAGCCACTTCTTCATTTTTTTTTTTCTTTCTCTGGTCCATTCCTTCTTCTGTTCGATCGCAATAGTCGGCATCTTTACTGCGTGCCCAGACCTACGCGCTCGCACGAGTCTACTATACCTTCCCCGGGTATCATTTATCACGTGCCGTGATGTAGGGTAGACTCAAGGTAGACTCACTTAACGAATTATAACTGGTTGAGTGCACAGCTTTCCGTCCACGGTGACTGTACTAACAACGGGGATCTCGGAGGAAACGGAATGCGTGGGCACGTTGCTAAGCTGTGCACTCAACCGGTTCTAATTCGTTAATTGAGTCTACCTTGAGTCTACCCTACATGTACGTCACGGCACGTGATAAATGATACCAGGCCTTCACCGCTTTTCCTATCGCTCGCATTACGTAATACGCACAGAGCGGGGAGGCCTGGGAATGAGGCTAGCCTTTAAGGCCTTTCAGAAGTAAATGGGATTCAAGAATCAAACTAAGAAACCCTAGGAGGACTGAGCATGCACAAACAGGGAATACCAGGCTCTCTACTCCTTCTCCTGCAAGAGCCTGGAAATGAGGCTAGCTTCACAAGCACTGTTTCTGTATTATTGCACATGTAGTCTTGTGGTTGCTTGGCAACCAAAACATTGACGACTGATAACAGAATCGGTGGAGGAGATGATGGGAGGTACATGTGGACAGTCACAGGTCTGGGGGTATAGGCTCCCCCACCCCCTCTCCCCTGGAAACTTAGATACTACCACCAAAGGGTTAAATTTGATGGAGGGGGTGGGGGGATCCCATTGCACCGCCCTCTTTCCTATACTAAGTGTACTGTGCAGTTTAAAGTATGCGGAGTTCATTCACTATTACTATTTTCTACAACTCACTTTAGACTAGGCAATGTTGTCGTAATATAGGTGTCTAATGGCAACACATTCATTCGGGTGAAGAGACAGCCAAAAGGTGTTCCTGGCCTCAGCCAACCTGGAGATGGACACAAGACAGTCATGGGAATGTGTCACCAGGAAAACACATGTAGTCCCTCTCAACAGCACCACATTAACGTAGATTGCCTTCAAAATCAAAGTTAAGTAATTTTTTACATGGACTTATAAAAAACAGATGTGTCTCTCTGGCTAGTTAATTTAACAATGACCAGCTAGCATACACTTTACTTCACTAAAAGGTGGTTGTGACAGCTCTTTAGCTAAAATGCTAATTAGAGGAAGCTCCCAAAATTGTTATCCAGGCCTATCAAGCCGACATGTGATCCGCATAAACAGCTCCCCAGAGAATCACAAGGAAACTTTGGTCTGGAAATCCAATTAGCAAAGTGGTATACATGTACGATTTCTGGGTCAAAAGAACTACAAATTGTGTACTGGCTTCAATTGCAATATGTAGAGCTGCCGTACACTCTCAGAGCTGGCAGTCGGAACAAACACAGCACTTGATACACAAATATTGCATGACATTGTGGTAGAATATATTTTGTGTAGGGAGATCCCCTCCGTACACAACGTTTGTGTGCAATCAGATAAAGTTCCAACTTTCAATAATCTCTCAACTAGACTAATGAAGACACATGCAATTACAAAATATGCATCTTTAACCAATGACAGACTTGTGTAGGGTTCTTTGAGCAAGAGTGTGGCTTAGTCTGGTAGGAAGCCAGTATCAACAATACTACATGTAAAATTACATAACCCACAATGAATATGATTATGTCAAGTGCGTGGAATGTAAACAAGTAGTAGAGAAGTGAGAGCTGAGAGGTCCCAAGATGTAAGCTTCTTTGGCTAGCTAGTCATTGTAGCTTTATGTCTTCTAGCTACAAGTGGTTGTAGTTGGTACAATATGCCACTCACCTGATAGCCATCAAAGGAGTCACAATAGAGGCTAGTCAAGGTAGCACAATATACACCTGAAATGACACAGTGTCACTTAGAGTGCGGGACAAATATTTCTCAACCATTCATATTCATGCGCTGTAGGTCTATATGTATATGTACTCACGTGTCTCCCTCTTGGTTCTGTACGGCTGTGAGGCTCCTCTGGGCAGCCAGAAGGTAGCGGGCATCACAAGTGGTGGCCCAAGCCAGCAGAGCATGCAACATGTACGCTGTATCTCTGAACGTCTGTTAAGGATGGGGCTCATACACGCATTGTAGATGCATCAATATGTGAGGTTTCTACACAGTACATATGAGCTCCACCTTAATGCAAATTTAGAGAACAGTACTCTGAAAAATCATCACTACAGGCTTCAAAGCTCGCTGCCTTTGTTAATAACTTTGGGATACAGATACATTTGTGAATTCATAAGTGAACGTGACGTAATCCTACGTGGATGAAATATGAGTATCTAATTGCACATACATGTGGTAATTAGTTGTCTTTTTGCTTTCTAAGTGATAGCGCTACTGTAACACTGATTCGTGTGGTTCCAGTCGTTAGGGAGGCATCTGTCGGGGTCTGGGGTTGAGATTTTCCACGGGGGGCAAGGAGAGAATTTGAACATTGGCTTTGTTTGGACCCCAGGGAGTGGCTCATGTGTGTGTGTGTGTGCGTACATGTATGCATGTATGCGTATAAATGCATGCATGTGTGTGTGGGATTGTGTGAATGCACGTGTACATGTACGTGTGTGTCAGTGTGAGTGTGTGCATGTGCATGTTCATAGATCACAAGTGTAACCATCGTCAAGATCTTTATATCAAACTCCTTCCAGGACTTTAACGTAATATCAAAATTGCTGCTACACAGAGAATGCATGAGGGACTACACCCAACTGGAAGGTCAGACGGTATACTCCCCTAGGGGACTTTGAAGGCACCAAACAGGTGCGCATTTCTTACCAAAACAGGATAAAAATAATAATAAAAATTATGTAGGCACAAGGAGGGGGAGTGGGAAAAATCCCAGCCCCCCTCCCCATATAAGGTGCTACACCTGTACAGTAATCCTGCCCCAGCTGACCACTCAGTCTCAGCTGCTCTCACCTGATGCCTCAGTACAGGATGAGCTGATGGGCAGAAAGACACTCTCCCACCCACTGGAAGCATACTGCCACCTCTTCGACTCCAGAATCATGGTCCTCTCAGTGGCATAGGCAACAATGAAACAGTAGGCCACGTGGTGGATCTGTGGGAGCATCGCGAAAGAGAAAAAATGAGGTTGATATTTCACATCTAAAAAACAGGCAGGTATTTGCACATCATACAACTGAATGTCTAAGTTTAATGCACCATGGAATGGATGAGGTTGTCTCATCTCACACAGCCTCCAGCAGTAGCGCCGACTTGGCAATTTGTATTGCGCTTCCAGTTAGCTACAAAATTTTATAAAGTGCCTAAACTATCATCAAAAAGACCTACTACTTTTATCCTTCTAGGAAATATGAAGCTAAGCTAGCTTGACATAGCTTGGCCAGTAGCTTCCGCTGTGTTCATGGCTATAGTGGTATAGTAATGTAAAGACGTGACTGGGCACATGTGAGAAGTGCAGACAGGCAAACAAACAGACACACATGGGAACGTAAAGCAGCCTTCGTACCAGCAGTTGTGTATGGTGATTTTATGAGACTGCCAAAGTGTTCGGATTGAACGGTGCCATGAGGCCAGTCATACGCTACCACTGATGCCAATGGGCTCCAACTGTACCTGTGCACCCAAGCATTGATAATACAGGTGCAAGAAGTATTATATTATTTGAACACCATTGCCGAATGGGCCAAGAGACATCACCCACCCACCCAGTTAGAGGGCAGAAAGAACTGATTTTGACATTCTTCACTGTCCTGTAGGCCATGGTCACCATTATCGGTGCTACTTATCAACTTCAGCACAGTATGGCTATGGATTGTTACCTAAACCGATCACTCCCGCTCCGGGCCAGTAACTAATGATATGGTACATGCATGGACTTTATGACACCACTGATAATGGATATTAGTAGCTACAGTTGTTACATGACAGATTATAACCTGTGGGACATGAAATTTAAACGACACGTATATTATAGGCTATAATCCGGCATATATTACTGAAAATGACCTTGCTACCCCCTTTGATATCTAATGTACTAATCCCCTTGGACTTGAACATAAGACTTTCACTAACCAGCACACCATGCCAGTTATAGTGAATGTAAAATGTAAATGGTAATCCAATAGCCATTGGATGTTTAAATCTTCTCACTACCCTCTTGGACATAATATTAAGACTTTCACTAACCGGCACAGGTACAATCCACCATGCCAGTTAGTGAACGGACTTTATACAAGGTAATCCAATAACCATTGGATGCTTAAATCTTCTCACTGCCTCCTCGGGTTAGTGAACGGACCATGTACGTGGCAATTCAACAGCTATTTACACATTTCAGTTTTCTCACTACCTTCCTGGGCATAAAATTAAGACTTTTACTAACTGGTACAGGTACAATCCACAATGCCAGTTAGTGAACGGATTATATACAGGGTATTCCAATAGCCACGAGATGCATAAATGACTCTACTACCTCCTTGAGCATAAAATTGAGACTTTCACTAACCCAAACTGCATGGTATAATCCAATAGCTGTAATCCGTCATGCCAGGTAGTGAACAGACCACCTACATGGCAATCCAACAGTTTAAATCTCAATGATCATGAATAATTAATGAGCCTAAAACTGCCTTTTTCTGGCAGTTGTCATGGATGACCTTTGTGGTTTGATAGTCATGAATATAATTAATTGGCTATGAGTCTCATTAATAACCTCATGAATATGATTAATTGACTCTCGTTCAGCAATGTCTGGATTGATGGCTCTACTGTGCTTAAAAATCAAATTGACATTTTATTAGCAAACTTGCAGGTTATTGAGAGGATTCCTAGTCATTAATGATTAGCAAACTTGCAGGTTATTGAGAGAATTCCTAGTCATTAATGATATTCATTGACAGCTGGATCAGATTGTATAGGATAGGAGCCGAGTGCATGTACTGTATGGGAAGCGGAAATTGTTCCTTGAATAGTTAGGCGGTAGGAAAGATATGGTGGGGGGGGGGGGGGTTAAGCCCTTGGGCATGAAATTACCAACATGCCAGTTAGTGAACACATTACTGTACACAGTAATCACTGACTGGAGTAATCTGCCATGCTAGTTAGTGAACAGACCACTCACATGGAAATCCAATACCTATTGGATGTTTAAGTCTTCAACTACCCCTTGGGCATAAAATTAGTACTGTACCAGTTTATTCCGAGCGAAGCGAGGCTATACTCCAGTTCGATTGACCTTTTTTCGTCATCGTCGCCATAACCTGTTCCAGTCAGTTCTCCTATCAAACACACAGCGAACACTTACATGTACTCTATTTAAGAGGCAATTTTAGTTAGTGAATAGTCATTCCAATAACCATTGGATGCATAAATGACTCCTTGGGCAAATTTCATGGCTGCCTGTAATAAGTACCTGTACATTCCTACCACACTCACCTTAGGCAACAAATTCTGACTGGGGAGCAGTAATCGGGGACAGGAGAAGTCACGCATCCCCATGACGCTGGTAGAATATCATGGTAGTTGGGCTAAACACAATACACATTCTCGCCCGTTCACAAACCAACACGCTTCATGGTATTTCGTACTCGTTAGTGAACTACGAATACGGACACATAAACACGACAATTACAGCAAATGGCAGGTTAGTCTCGCGCGCGAGACTAATGGCAGGTTCGAAAGCGTTGCATATTCATATTTCACTAAGGCGCCCAAACCGAGCGCACGTGCCAGGCCTTGGGGGTGCGCGGCTGCCCTAACCGAAACGTGCCCAAACGGAAACGCCACAAGCCGTCCTTTGGGTGCTGGAGGTGATGGATCCTCCTATCCAGGAGAGAGGCCGTTTCCTGTGCGGCCAGCTGGGCTTTCCACCGTCCCTCCTGACTACCATTCCGGAGCTTCACCCCTTGAAGTCAAGCAGGGAGGTGTGGTGGGACTGAGTGGGGGTGTGGTGTGTGCATGTGTGTGGGTGTGCATGTGTGTGGGTGTGTGGGTATTACTGTGCAAACCTGCAGGTACAATAATTGCATACTTCACCTTCAGTATCCTCATGCCCAGGCCCGTTTTTATAAAAAAACAAACACGCTATTAGACCATAGTAATAATTCATAGTTTCTGGTCAGGAATTATTCCAAAACTTAATGTAGGCAGGCGGTATTTTGTTAATTTATTACCAGCCGGGCACGCGCTAAGCACACACCTGGCTGGTATTAAAGATTGCTTTATGTTCTCACGTCTGTGTAGATATGAAATATCATCATAAATAGCATATGCATACCAATTTAATACCACACTAAAATATTGCATTCAATGTTGAAAGTACTTCACTACAGTCTGTAAAGTAACATATAGCTGTTGAGAGCAAATCATAGCCCCGTGCACAAGCCTGAGCCAGTTATTTGGAAGTACGAGGAAAAACTAACACAAACTTCCATGGCCTGTCACGTGACATTTGGACCCTCGAAATATTTCCCCCCCCAGAACGAATATATAAACTTTTTGTGCAAAGTGAATAATCCCCCTTGAAATACTGGTTTCCCCTTCCTATATATGCGTATTGCGGAAGACGAGAAGCTCTATCTCCTATTTCTCAGCTTATCCTATCTTCTAGCTCCAAACTAGCCCTTGCCTACTCCTAGCTCCTAGCGCTGGACTACCAACTGGCGAATGATTGTTGGTGGAATGCAGCGATTAGCCTCGAGTGGGCGGAGCTGCTAGTTGCAAGCTTCTAGCTATTTATATTTTATAGTGTGCTTACACATAGTCTTAGTACAGCCACTGTAGACATACATAGCTAACTATGTGTCAGCAGAACGCAGGAATTACAGTCGAGTGGCATAAGTGGGTGGAGCTCGTAACTAATATATGACTATTCCTATATATCTCCTAGGACCTACTTTCACTATGTGAAAGCATATTGCAAGATTTTAAATCAAATAATCACACTAAACAAAGAGCTAGCTCCCTGCTAAAACATCTATCTATCCACCGACTTTATCGAAGGACAAGAAAAAGTGCCACGAAACGTACGATCCTGGGGAAACAAATATTTCAGAGGGGGTCCGTACATGTATATGCACTGAATATAAGTTCCGGGGGGTCCAAATATTGCAAAATATAAGGACTGCGGTGGACCAGGTTTGGGGGGGTCCAAAATTTTTCATGACAGGCCCTAAGAGTAGGCTCGCGATTCATATATAGGTGTGTCAATGACAACGAACTTCAAATTAATTACCAAGCGCCTTACCATGAGGCAACTAATCTTACAGTGTAGGAGTACTCGAGTAGGCTCATATCTCAACTAATGTTTACATGCATACACTAGTCATGTATATATATTATGTAGTGATAGTTAGTCAGGGTATTAGTAAAGCACATTCGGTATTTTCTGACTCTTCCTGCAACACAAGTTGAAGATGGCATCCACGCCTCTTGGCAGAGGCGCCATTTTAACCAGAGATGTGAGTTAATCTGCAGCATACTTTCAAGATTATTTGTGTACATATAGCTATATACGTACAAATGCTACATGATATCTCAGCCTACACTACAAATTTACTTGCCTCTTGCTAAGGCGCTCGGCAAATATTTGAACTTGGTAGCGAACATTTGGCATCCTTAATCCAGATTCAGAATCAACCGGCTGGAAAAACTGGATCCAGATTGAGACCAAGCAGACAGTGAAAAAGAACTATTGATCTCTCAGTTATGAGGACAACAGTGATAGCGTAATATATTTACAAATTGATTGCTCATAGTTTTTCAGGTGCATAGTGATAAATACCCATATGTACAGTGTGAGGTACTTCATTGTTGAAGCTAGCCTCGTACCCAGACCTATTGCCGCTATGTTTGGCGGTATTAGGTGGTACGAGGCTAGTTGAAGCCACTAGATTACCATGCAGTATTGAAGTGGGTAACCCTAGCCGTCTGAATATTTCCCCAGACTCCTTGACTTTGGAGAAGAGGCAGAATGCAGCGTTCCAATGCAAGCTCCCTTCGGGTGGTGATCATCGCATGTGTCCTAACCATCATCCTGCTAAGTGGGCTCTATCTCATGAAGAGGATGGAGGCCAATAAGCTATCTAACAATCTAAAGATTGCTGAGGTATGTACAATTTCATTCAGTGTTGGGGAAGGGGGTGGGGAAAATCAAATCTTTGATCTCATTTGCTACTAAAAAGCCAAAAATAGCGCTCCATCTTTCTATCATGCAAAATCGGCAACCGCATGCACGTCAATGTAGCATCATTGTGTATCTGTGATGGAATTGCCACAAAATTTAAAGCCATGATAAGTATGTCTAATAACCTCTCGAGCATGTCACAAAAATTTTCTCCCATAAGAATAACCCGCTGTACAGTACATTGCAAGGAAGTCTGTCGTGAGGCTGTGCTCCATCAGGAAGTGTTTGAGGTCTGAATATTGGTACTGTGGTACACTTCTTTGATGCTATTCTTGTTCTTGAATTAAACTACCATATAGCGGGAAATTTTCGATAGGGGTAAAATTTCGCTAATTTCGCCAGTCGGTTCAAGCGGCGAAATTTTAACTGGCGAGAATTTTGTCAGTTAAAAATTTTATCCGGTGAAAAATTTGACCGATGAAGTTTGATGCAAAGTCAGCAGTACATCAACAAGTTGTCAAGTACCGTCAGCCATGGGTTTGCTACATTATATACAGGTTCTGTTACGTCGCGGAGAGCTCCCTGATGCTCACACTCACACTCACTCACATGCGCATCGCTGCTCGATCGTCCCGTCCATAGTTAGCGCTGATATCTCTACTTACACATAGGCTACACAACTTCTACTAACTTGGGAGCTGCAGTAAGCCTTCCTTGGTAAAACTGTGTGGTAGACATACTCAGATTTCTGAGTGTTCATGCGTTACAAGTTTGAAGACAGAATCCACGTACGAGATGCCACTTTGTACACGTAGAATTTAATTTCGCCCAATTAAGTGTGTGCGAAAATAGATCTGGCGAAGTTTTTCCGCAATGCTACACTATTGGCTTTGGTGAAAATTTCCCGCTATACGGTACCTCATGGACACCCTGATCTGCCACTTCTGCTTGTACAGCTTCCAACGAAAGTGCTGATGTAGACAGCAATTAAGCAAGCTACGGTCTTAACAGCCTAGGTCTGTATACGACGGCAATGTTTCGGCCTCTGTAGCCTCCTACATATGGTTAGCTAGGCTCCCCTCCTCCTTACTTTTTGCGCACGTCGGAGGGGAGCCCGGGGACGAGGCTAGTATAATTATGGTTTACTCTCCTTCATACCATACTTGAATTGTATACCTTGCTTAAACCTTTACTCTTGTGTAATTACGTAAAAAACAAAAAGGGATCTCAATTGTTATATCAAATGCAATTGTTAAGCTCTAGGGCTAAACAAATTCCACCCATCCTGATTATTAACCCCACTTAAATTACATGTTTCTTTTGGTCTTTTGCAGGCAACGCTCCAGGAGGGTGTGAACAATTTGAGAGGTTAGGAACCCTATCAGCGGTGTAGCCAGACTATATATAAATTGTTTGCCCGGGCACAAGTGAGGTAGGGCTGTGAGGTACATGTAATAGTATGCATACTGTAGAAAACATATTCTACACATTTGTTGAGCTCGCAATAACAACTACAGCTTACCATGTAAGTGGTCACAAGACCATTGCAGCTACTATGACACGGAATATAGGACTTGTGCAGTGGAGTCTCAAAGTTTAAGCTGTCACACTCCTTTGGACCATACATTATGCGCTGTGTTCCTCTGGCACAGAGCTCGATTGCCTATGCCCGGGTGGGGGGCTGCGCCACTGGAACCTATCACCAGTTATCCTGTATTGTACGGAAACGTATTTGTAGCCCCTTCAAGTTCTTACCTGCATGTACTAATCAGTTCTACTGGTATGGTATATTAATTCTGCATGTTAGAAATACCTACTGGTGTACATGTATGTTATGAAAAATTCTTTTGTATTTAGAGGAAAACATAAAGTTGGCTGATTTAGTGGATACGCTGGAAGAGGAGGTAAAGGATACTGAGAAGAAGGAGGAGCAATGTGAGCTGGAGAACTCCGAATGCCAAGGGAGCCTCGATAAGGCTGAAAATGACCTGTGAGTAGTATACATACTCTTCTCTGTGTTAGCTAGGTTGTCATTCAAATAGCCATTTACAATCACCTCATGCTGAAGGGATGTGTATGCCGATAGTCAAACCATAATTCTCAAAAATCTCTATTGCACCATGCTTAGGAATGCAGGTGGAACAGATAAACAAACAGTAAAATCTATAGTAGACCACAATTTAAACTTATTCAGATATGGCAACTAAGCCATTTGTACTATCAAGGGCGCAGCGAGGCGGCAAGAGGGCATGCAACACGTATAGACTGTGAAATGCTAAATGTTACTAAACACAGAATTTGAATTATCACCGAAGTGCATGGTTTTCAGAAATTCTCTGATCTTGCCGTACACCGCACTATAGCAATAACCTGATAGACAGGCAATTGAAGGCTTGTTCTGGTTGGGAGAGTGATTCGAAGCCATCGATAAGTGTTTAACATAGCGGGGCATTAAGCTATCTCAGTCAGACTGTCAGTAAGCTTAAGAATGCTTGGCTTTATGACTTTAGTACAGCTAGCTAGTGGTACATAAAACTTACTTCTTTAGCTTCAAACAAGGCTATACCAAAGAGCGCAGCGAACCGCCAATTGGATCGGGGTCGGGGGCTTGCTGGGTTGTACTAATGCAGTTCTGAGAGTTGACCCACTGTAGCCCGCGCCTTGGCAGGGATACGTGCTGTATCTAGCAATGCTCTTTCACCAAATCTGGCCCGATAAGCCAGTGGGAGAAGCAACAGCGCTAGCACAAGGCAAAACAGATACTGCTTTTCTGGATTACTTAGCTGACCTCTGCACGTACCATCCATACCTGTAAACGTACCATATATTCACAACCACGTGGTTACCTGGAAGCGCTATTTTTAGTAACATTTACAATTATGCCGTCTATACATGCACTATAGGAAGTTGCATGCCCTCTCGCCGCCTTTCAGCGACTGGCTTGGTATTATATTTGCTTGAAAGTGTCTGCAATGTAATAGGTGCAATTGATCTCATATATAGCTTTCAGTGCAAGCAGAGTGCAGAGCAGACAAGCAAACGATTGCAGAGTCTTCAAACTCAGCTACAGGATTTGCAAGCTAAACAGGCCCAGGAAGTAGTACAGCGGGCAGTGGGTGCACTTAAGGCCGAAGAAAATCCACCAGTTCAAGCTGAACAAGCAGGCAATTTGCAGGATACCTTTTCAGAAGGTTAATTGTTTAACACTACATTTCATTAGCATCTGAATTTGTACTTTCATTTTGACACTAATCAATGTCACGTAGCTAGTATTCCTTGAAATACTATCCAGCATGAGTTATGATATATCTTTGTGTATGAGGAAACACAAGTACTTTTGTGTGAAACGTATGTACCATGATACGATAATATTATCTTTGTGATTCAGTGCATGGTATTTTCTCTTCATTTGTCTATACTCACAGGTGAGTCTGTGTAAGTAGTAGGTTTGCAAAGCGTTGGCCATGGATAGCATCAGCAGCAGCTCTATAGTGAGGCTCTTATTTGGGATTATCATCAAAAGGAGAGTAACTGCGTGCAATCTTCTTTGCTAAGTATGAACCAATAGTGTAGGAGAAATTATAAAAAGCAGCTTGCATGGAGCAGAACAACTACAGCCTACATGCATACAACTACAGTCTAACGTGATAGCCTGATAATCAAAGTACGTAGCTATAGGTATAGGAAAGTTAATATGGAAATAATGATTATGTAAGCATCCACTTGAAAGTAACCTGAGGCAACAGTGGTACATATACCTCTAACTGTATGCAGGCACTGTTATAGTTCTTGTACCTTTTCCAAAATGCCAGGTGTCCCAGGTGAAGCTGAAGAGGCTGATATTGCCAAAGAAGTTAGTGAACTGGAGGCTGACTTCAAAGATGTATTGGGAGAGTTGGATGATCAGGCAAACACTGGGGACGAAGAAGACGATCAGAAGATTGACGAAGATCTTGGTGAAGATAAGGAGTTTATAGCTGAGTTGGAGGCCGATGAAAACAACGTGGTTTGAGTTCAGTGTACAACTACAGTCCATCAAGAGCATTAACTATGTTGTCTATGAGGAAATAGTAAATTATTGTGCTTTTACTGTTCGTAATAATATGTTTTGTATAGCTACATGATGCGGTATTTGTACACTACTAATGTTCTGTTTACCACAATTTATAATTAGACTTCACTGATTGAAAGAAAGCAGATCAAAACGGGAACCTCATCCTCCAGCCACCCATTGGGCATGTCACGGCAAAAATGGACCCCCCAAAATTGGTTCCCCCTGGAACTAATTTTGTGCAAAATATGGATCCCCGGAACTTATTTTACTGTAAAATTTGGACCCCCTCCGAAACATTTGGACCCCCCTAGATATCTGCCAGAACTCAAGAAATATGGACCCTCCATAATGTTAGATACTCTACTAACTATGATACTACTAAATATGGGCCCCTCCGAAACATTTGGACCCCTTCCCAGGTATCTGCTGGAAGTGATTTTCAGGGGGGTCCAAATAGGGGAACCGATTTGATGGGGGTCCAAATTAAACGCGGCAGGCATTCAGGACACCAAAAGTTTTATTAAACTGAAGGTCTGGGGACAGGTTTACTAATTCCGGCAGCACTTTTAACATGACAGGCTGTGGCTATACGACCAGCAGAAAGCACATACATCCACATTAGCTATTATGTAACCTGGTGAAAAGTGCATGCATGCATTGACATAATTAAATTTTATGTAGCTCGGCTAGTCCCAAGTTAACACCCTCAGCCTGAGCTAGTGTATGCACTTCTGCCGGTAGCTAGCCAATCCGTTTTTGATGGACTAGAGCGTTCGTAAAAGGTAGCTTGCTATAAAACTGCAAACATATAGCTGGCCTACCTTTCGCAATGATTTACTCCAGAGTATAATTATGCGTTTAATCGTACGCCATATGCTCGACTATTCGCAGTAGTGGGAGGAGTTAGGTGGCTCCACTTCGAATTCACTCCCATGCAGTTCCACCCACTAAATTGGGTGCGGTTCTTAAGCTTATTCATGCGGTTGTTGGAATTTCTGGACTGCTCTGTAGCCAGTATCTGCAGTCGCTGAGTGTGTGAAGCTGTACGCAGTTCCACTGTTCGTCATTTCACTAATTCAGGTACGCTTAACTATTTGGGTCTATTGTTAGACTCACTAGTGGGAGGGTCTGGTAGCAAGGTCGTGTGTACGTGATGTTATGAAGGTGGGCGTGGTTCACCAATCTCCAAAACAGGGCTTAGTCAGTTTATAAGACGTAGTTACACCATCCTTTTCCCACTATATCGTGCTCCAAATTATGTAAGAGATTCTTTGTGGTGCACATAGCTACAGTAAACGTGTTCAAGTTCAATAATGTACTGAGCACATTGAGGTAGGCCTGAGCCCAATCTGCTAGGACAGATTCCTATTTTTCTTTCCAGCACTTCCTCTAATCCAAGCCTATTTGCTTCAAGCTGAGCCTATTTTTCTCGTTTATGCTTGATTAATACCAATTTCTTGTTACAGTATCACAATCTTGTACTCGATACTAACTGTATCACTAATTAACAGCTTGCAATTGGTCCAGAATGGAAATAGGCTACAAGCATTTTCACTGCTACTAGTCTCTGCTGCACCAAATCCACTCAAAGCCTCATTCCTAGACTTAGCAGACTGACTAGACACACTCTGCCATTTTTTTATGCCAATGCTGTTGCCTAATAATTATTCTGCTAGGGAATGTCCCTATTTTGCCAGCATTATGCTTCCTGCTAAACCCTACCCAATTTTCTCACATTTCTGCCGGCAGATTAGGCTCAGGTCTACACTGAGGCCAATACTCGGACTCAAAATAAAGGGAGACTGAGCTACATCCCTAGTTGAGCTGGTGGAGCTAACATCATACCTACCTTACTAAGGTTAGACCAACAGGAAATGTTGACTGGTGTTATTGTGTCCATTGAAATCCTTTAGATTCGTGAGGATAAAAATCTAACTGTACTTATACTTTAGCCTAACTTTAAGGCAGTCTTCTGGCCCACTTATGCTAAAGAAGTTGAAGTTAAGGCTGTAGCAAGACCCCGGATTATGCTGGTGGAACTAACGCACAAATCCGTAGAGTTGAAGCTGATTTTGGAGTAACATTCAAATTGGTACAAATGGCTTGATTTTTCTGGAACTAAAACGCAAATTCGTATGACAAGCATACTAATCTGAACAAGTTGGTGACAATTTTAGGTAACTAACACTCACACTCATATGAGTTGTCCAGGTCCAGCCACACCCTGCCCTATGTGTACGTAATGGGGACGCTACAGTTACGTATGTCACTGCGCAAATTTCGGTCTACTGCTGTTGCGTGCGGAACAACTGTAGCCTCCTTTCCAGCTAGGCCAGCGGTACAGTGATGTGTTCAGTGTTCCTGTGGCACTGCAATCAAGTACAATGCGGCCAGATTTTTGGACTTCCGTTTTCTGTGTATATACCTCATGAGGCCTAGCTATTGCTTGACTGTTTTGAAGAAATACTAATTTGTATAATGTAACCTTGAGGAACCTGTACCGGTAGGAGCAATAATTTAAGTAACACTCAAATGCGTACGAGATGGGTACTATACAAACAAATAACACTCAGAATTTTATGAGATAGCTAGTTACAGAATGACCGTATGAGTTAGGCCAATTTTTTTAGGAAATTTTAAGTATAATTAGCATGAGCATATTCTGGGATCCTGTTGTACCCTAGTTGGGGCCCTTTCACGCTCGCCCCACACTAGTACGTCAACAACAATTTTCTCTGTCCTTCTGTCCAGTTGGGCAAATATGTCAAGTGGGCGTGACCCAGAAGTCATGTGATTACTTGCTTGCCCCAACAATGTTTAATAATGCTACGTTCTCACGTGAATAGGTACTATTTTATACCATGGCTGGCGTTGACGTATGCCGTCATGCAGAATCTATTCTCATTGTTCCATTTTGTGCACTATGAAAATTAAGCGCGTTTTCAAAATATCTTGGTTGAAGGTACAAGTATGGGTGATATTTCGTCCAGTCGGGTAGTCTGCTAGCTACCGATCGACAGAGTTGAGAGATTTCAAATTTGCATGCTCAGTCACATATTCAGAGAGAGGAGAGGCGTTGAAGACGGCAAGAACGCAGCTCGCTGTGCTTCCGAGAGACCAAAAGAAGGGAGGCAAAGTTTGTAGAAATCTAGCATTCTGAGGTTTATATAAGCACCTGCTACAAGGGGTGTTCACTCTCATATGCGCAATACTTACGGCTGTGACCGGAGACACAATTTATGTCCGCAAAAAAATCGGCTGTGACACTGTGACCACACCTCAAAATCACGCATGTCCCCACGACCACAGCGTAAATTCAGTGTGACCTTGCGACCTTTGACACTGTAGCTAAACTCAACTGTTAACACGTGTATTCAGCGACGCTGTTCTGTACAGCTTCGTAGCAACTGTAACTAGAATAAAGTTTTATGAACACGCGTAATTCATAAACAGTCCCTAACGAGCGAGAATTCAGCAACCCGCACAACAATAAGGCTATTTTGGTGAAGCTTGTCCTCCCCGAAGACTTCATGGGCATGGTTTAAGCACATTGACTCAGCCCTGCTCAACCCCATTCTTTTTCGGTACAAATCTGCTAGCGGTTAGTCTACTAGACCTGTAGCGTATTCTGCGTGTTATTATTTACTCTGGTGTAGCCCAGGAATAACGGTGACCTTGCGACCTTTGCCCTTATATCCACTGATACGTAAACTGGTGAAACGGAGTACTATATAGTAAGTTTGAAATTGTAGTTGTTGTAAATACAACGATCATACATGTAGCTAATTTCTTTACACACAGCACTATTTACAGCTCGTAGCACTTAATTATTTGACCTTGCGACCTTTGAACTCTGCTAAACTCGACCCAGACCTTCAGAAAATCTTATAATTTTTGACGGGTCTGGGTACCCGAGACTAGGGTGTGAGGATCTGGCGCGTGAGACTAAACCAGATAACAGTATACTTGGAAACCCTGGGGGTGGGTGGATAAAACGTGGTTCGGTAATGTATGAATCCGCCCACTCGAAGAGCAGCAAATGCGCAACAAGTGAATATGTAAAGCGAGATTACAAAGTAAGTATAGCTTTTTCTTAGCCAAGTATGGCTGCAAAATTTTGGTAAAATGCTATTATGTAAGCATGCAGATAACTATTATCAGCTAAATGGCTAGCTGACTTACCGTCGGTATTCCAATTAAATCACACCAAAGATCGAATTTTTGCCGCTCGATCCTGCTCACTGTCTTGTTTGTCCGTTTTTAGTTATAGATTTAGCTCACATGGATAGTATAAGGGGTGGGCGGATACTATATATGCGAATACCCTCCAGCATAACATCATGGACCGATATCATAATACGTAGACTATACATAATACTAGCCTCGTAATTCCCGAAAGGCCTCCCCGCTCTGGTACGTATTACGTAATGCGAGCGAGCAAATCGAACGTAGGGTAAACCCGTGCCCGGTGACTGTACTAACAACGGGGATCTCGGAGGAAACGGAATGTGTGGGCACGTTGCTAAGCTGTGCACTCAACTGGTTATAATTCGTTAATTGTGTCTACCTTGAGTTTACCCTACGCACGGCCGGGAGGCCTGGGAACGAGGCTAATATATTACGATGTCATAGTGTACGCTGTCCCGAAAATGTCTCCCCGGACATTATTTATCTGTGAATGTTGTCCCCCCGGACATAATTCACCGGTGAATAATGTCCCCCTAGGACAAAATGCACCGGTGAATAATGTCCCCCCTCAGTGAATTATGCCCCCCCCCCCCCAATTGTTTCGAGAGGGATTATTATCTCCTAGTGCCTATCGCCTAGCTTCGGCAGTATCTTGCGGAAGCCGAGAAGGGTCATAACTCCTAGTTCCTATCTCCTATCTCCTAGCTGCTACCGCCTAGCTCCTAGCTCCTAGCGCCTATAGTTTTGCTCACACATCAGTTGCTGAGAGGGGACAACCACCAAAATAGTCAGCGATCATTCTTCCAAGTAGACATCCTCCGGGTCTGGGGCAAATCCTCTCTAAGAAATCTGAAATACGTTAGAAACCTTGAAGCCTCCAAACGGTGCTTTAAATAGCGTTTTCTTGATGGATTTTTTTTTCAAGTTAGATATTTTCGAACTAACTAATAACTAGCTACTTTTTTTTGGACATGTCTTACCTCTCCAGCTATGATCGTAGCAAGGATAGAAAGGCTGTAGCTACCATGTGCAAATCTTGCCGACCTGGCTGGTGCGTGCGTAGTTATTGACCTCACAGCCACTGTGCATACGCAAGCTATACTCAAGGGTAGCTAGCCAGGTTGATGAGTGCAGCAGTGCATTGTAGCCTAGAGTGACAGTACGGCAGGTTTTACTGGTAAATCGTTTGACAACTGTTGTGAGAAAGCGTGATAAGCTACCGCTCGTAGTCTGTAGCTAATTTTGTTGCGTTTCTTTGTGTCTGTGCCTGTGGCCACACTGCCAACCTACCATTCATTATCTTGAAGGATGTAAATTGCTTGCCACTGTAGCTACTAGCTATCACTCACCCTTGGCTGCTGAGAGTTGATTTTGACTTGGCTTTTGTGAACCTCAAGCCAGCCCATGTTCCGGACTCGATGCAAATCTCACTGTTGCTTTCAGCACTTGCATAGCTGTTGTGAGATCCATTCTTTTACAACAAAAATATCAAAAGCAATGTTCTGTGACATAATATAAAAATATTATGTCATGGCTCGGTCGGTGAATACGGGATTTACACAACCTTCACCCTCGGGTTGGATGAATCCTGTATCCACCTCCCAGCCATGACATAATATATATTGCGAAGCTACAGCTAGGGTGTTAATGTTCCATGACCATCTAGCTAGCTGGAGAGGGCAAAATTTAATTTTGTTGACGATTGAATTTGTGAAAAAGTAGTTGGATCACATGATTGCTTGTAGACTTGTGGTTTCACACAATTAGCTATCAAAAACTGCTTCAGGAATAATCCAAATTTGGATAAAACTTTTTGGAATCCAAAAGTGCTGATTTCCAGGTACTAGCTAAATGTTTAGGAACATCTTTACTCAAGTAGGCCTAGCTCCTCAACTGTAATATTTAATCCTCTTCCTGTTTGGATTTTTATTACACATAGCATGACAGCTACGATTTATACTCAGTTCTGTGCAGACAATGACTGTCTATGCAAGTGTTTAAGCAAACAAGCAATTATAGAAAGATTAATACGAAAACCAGCATGACAGTTTTTTTAAAGACATTCCTCAAGATTTTAGTATCTACCTTATACGTACAGAAGCTACATTTACTTTCATTGTGGGCATGGGTGTAGCAAAAACATTTAATGTACTGTTGTCTATTCACTGCCATTAAAGTTGTATAAACCAGGCAGTGACTACATATACTACAATCTTCTTCTACAGAGCCGCTACTTACACCATGAGTTCAACTACCACTGAGTATGAAAGAATACTCCGGAATTACGACACTATCATCGAGCAGCTAGCTGCTACAAGGAGCTCTGGAGACCTTGCAGACAAACTGTATAGTAGGAAACTCATTTCAGGTGGTGTCTATGTAGAGGCTACAAATACCGGGATTGCAGAAGTGGCGCGGATCAGATCCTTAATTGGGGCAGTGCATGCAAAAGTGAAAATAAATGAGCAAAAATTACTACATCTTTCTCGACATTCTCAAAGAAATCTCAGGACTCGAAGATGTTGTACAGCTGTTGCATCAGGTAGCTCTAATATGTGGATCTGCATGATAGCTACAATCATTATTATGAATATTTTATTACCTCGTATGACTAATGCTTCAATGTGTGAGTACAGCTTTAATACATACTTACTAGACTTTATACTTAGTAGTCTAGCCCCACCCCCGACATTTAGTGCAAGATTGTGGTAGACTTTGGATTGTATAGTAGACCATATTAGATTAAGGTGACGTCAGGCATTGCTGTTGATATGGTAACAATGTATAATTGTATCTACTCTTAACCACTCTTAGCTAATGGTCTATTTGAAAATTTGAAGCAAAGTCAACATAAAAATGCGGTAGTCACAGCCTCAGCAATTTTCTAATCTTTGTATTGATGGTATGGGAGTTAGACTTTTTTTTACCATACTGCAGGCTCCTTCCATCATTGTGTAGTTATTTTTAAAATAATCTACTCTGTATTTTCAACAGGACACAAAATTGCTGGAAGCTGTCCAGCAACAGCAATTTCACCAGCAACAGGGGGAAATTAAAAAACAGCCAGGAGTGATGGAACAGTTACAGACAAACCTTGTCGGTGGGGCAAGCGGTAGGATATACTATTAACAACAAAATTAACGAGTGCATATTATACAATCAGATAGCAATAGTTCACCCCCAGCATTGGTTACAGAGTTTAGAAAGATTAGAGGTCAGGGGAATTGATTAGCAATACAAACAGACAATACACGTGTAGCCAAGGAGAATAGTAATCCTATACTGTACTGATCCGTTAAGTATATCATCCAGATGCTGCTGTTCTAACAATGACACCACCTGTGAACCCTACAAATACACAATCACAACTAAAGGCAGCTCAAAAGATGAAAGCTTTGGTAGCTAGTAAGCATTCAACATGATATGAATGCGGTGTAGTTCTAACAGTAGGTTATAATTACCTTATGAGTACCACTTTCAAAGGACTACAGTCATAAGCATATACAGTTCATATGACGGATTATATATTGTGTATTGCAATCTCTATCATCAAACCAGGTATACACAAGGGGAATGTGCATGAACAAACATCTTTTTAGTAACCATGGCAGCTCCTGTTCAGCATAATCGAGCTTATTAACAGTGGTGCGATGTAAGCAAACATTATTACTCCAAGTATAAGTTTCTTTTGCAGTGATATTTGCTAGGGCATTGCCAAGGTTAATTAACAGATTCCCAAGGTAAGCACTTCTAGGGCTATAGAGATATCAAAACTGCATGTAAAAAGCAGGGCTTCATGTAGGGGGGGGGAGCATCCCCCCACCTTGAAAACTTTGTGCCCCCTCTTGGGAATTGCAACCCTTCAAAACTTGTTTAAGGCTCACTGTACGTGTGCCCCCCCAAAATGTCTTCCGACGTGCTTTTGCCCCCCCCCCTTGGTAAATGAACCCCTAAAAAGTATTAGGAAAATGCACAGGGAAAAAGTTAATTTCCTGATATGGAATTGTGCAAGAAATTCTACAATATAGGGCTAAATTTCCGGACTGTCTCCTAGACCTTCAGGAAACTGTACCCTATATCGTAGAATTTCCTTTGCAATTCCCTGTCTGTACTGCACATTTCATTTTGTGAAAGCTACAGAAAATTCTACTTTTCTTCCAGTGATATAATTATATGGACAGATTATGAATCAGCAATGGAGATGTTGGATAATAGGTTTATGTACATGCGCAGTTTTTTGACTTAATATTATGCTTTGACTTAAACTTATGCATTAACTGTAAAACTTTTGTGCTGTTGCTGATTCATGGACTATTGTGAAGTATTACACTGATTCGTCTACTCATTGCAGGTAGTTCCACTAATGTCAGCACTCTCTGTCCTTCCACAATGGATGAAGATGTGTTTACAGACGCGTCTGCACAGCCTGAGTATGAGAAAGAAAAAGGTCAGGATATTCATGTGTAGCTGAGATGTGTAGATATAGTTGTAAAAAATCCTATAATATTTATGCAGATGCTGGTGCTCCTACACTGACACCACCTGTGAGCCCTGTAAACACACAGCCACAGCCAAAGGCTACTCCAAGGAAGAGAGCTCTTGAAACAAGTAAGCACTATCATGATTATGGTGTAGTCCTATTTGTTTGATTGTATTTATAGTAAATGTTAATTAAGACTGTCATAATTGTAGTGATTATGTGATGGTTTTGAATACCTTTCTCAATTATGGCTGTGATAATTGTGATAGTGACCTTATACAAGTGTCTACGAGGTTTTTGAAACCGAGGGGGATGTGAATGATGCAATAGTGACCGAGGTAAAGCCAAGGTCCCGGCCCCAAGGTTTTAAAAACTGAGGAGAGACTAGCCTCGTTCCCAGGCTCTTGCGTGGGCGGAGTAAAGAGCCTGGTACACACTGTTTGCGCATGCTCAGTTACCCCAGGATTTTTGGGGCTTTGGAAACTAGCGGATACTACGCCGCAATATCACTCCGTCTATCACCGTTTTATCGTTCGTTGGACGCGTACAATTGAAGATGTTGGTACTTTCAGAAGAGTCTGGGAGCGAGGCTAAGCCAGTGCTGATGGGTTTTTGCCATATATATGCCTAGAAAGTGATCGTTAGTTTGATTGTTCGGTCCCGCTTACCTCTGAAAGGCGCTGAAGAGCAGATCTGAGATTGGAAATCGAGCAGCTACTAGGAGAGAGGCGCTTCCGAATTTCTGTGGTAAGACAGCTACCATAATCCTAGCGGATAAAAAATACAGGAAATTTTGCTATTCTTGACTGGTTAGAAAGCCTTTTTAGTTGTAAAAAAACAAAAATCAGACAGTTTCTAGTTCTTCCGCTTACTATACCTGTATACTGCCTCCGTACTACTCCTCGTCATGTGACTGAGTTTGTTCGTGGACACGTTTACTGGAGAGACTCGCATTGGTCACTAACCGGCTTGGAAAATCGGTGGAGAGAGTGAATGTGAGTGATGAATTGGCACTAACTGGCTTAGAATTGGTGTACAGCTAACTAGTTGTGCTGTTTAGTTAGAGTCTCTGGCAAGTACTGAAGTTACAGGGGTTGCCCCGCTTGTATAGAGCTGCTAAAAAAATAGTTATTTGCTCATGCTTTTACTCCATTTTTGGGCAATTCATGCAATTTCCAGTGCTTTGGATCTGAGCCCTTCAATTAGAGGTCATGCAAATGTTACATGAGGTAGACGTAGTATGCAGTATACAGTAGAAATTGGATAGTCTGACTACAAAGGCATTCTTCAGCTGTAAAACAACACGTATTGTAAAAAAAAACAGGTGACAGGTTTGTAAGTACACGTAAACACAGAGTGGCACACTAATTCCAAAAGTGCCTGCAGTTATTTTGCTTACAAACAAATTACTAACTTTTGTGATAAAATTATACATTTCATGAGTGTAGGTAGAGATGCTCTATATTACATCCAAAAATACCACTACCATAGCAGACTTTGGAGGTTTTGGAGGTGATGGAATTGCAAATTGCATGTATGGATCTTACCCATGCAGGGTCTTCTGAACCTGTTGCTGATGGTCCCACTGCAAACAGCCCCCTCCCCTCATCCCTTGACACAGGTAAACTTTCTACACTGCTTAAGCATATTACAAGAAATGGTATCGAGAAATGTATACTGATTCTAACTACAGCTATGGCAACTCTCTAAGATACAGGCCATTCAGAGATACATCGGTAAGGCTTACCAAAGACAGTAAAAGTGTTGTTTTTTTGCAGATCTTTCCTACAGCTCTTGTACGTCTTCTTTATGTCAGTTTTGGACTACTCGATTTTTTAAAGCCATTTTTAGCCTTCCATTTTCTGAACAAATTGGTGCCTGATAGCTGAGAGCCTCAAAATTCGAAGCAGGTGTTCCTCTCTATGTGTACTGTTGTAAAGTTGTCACTATCGCAGTGCTAGGTTCTCTATTGTTAACGCTAAAAATGTTGTCACTATCGCTAGCGCTAAAGTTGTTATTTATCATTAATACTACAGTTGTCAGTTATCGCTAGTGCTAAATTTTTCACTATCGTTATCGCTAAAGTTATCACTATTGCTGGTGATATAGTTGCTTGCACTAAGGCTGTTTCTATTGCCAGAGCTAAAGTTATCACTATTGCTAGCACTAAAGTTGACACTTAGTGCCAGTGCTAAACCTGCTAGGGCTTCATTGTGGTTGCTGATTGCTCAATACAGGAATCATAAAGCTAATTAATCTGATGTCTGAGCACGAGACTAGGCAAGCATATAAAATTCACATTTTGAGGTGGTTGCCCAAGACGGTGATATTGGGATGCGATATAGTTTTAATTGAGTATATGGGGTCCTTTTTTATTTCTTGAGCTATTGGATAGAATTAAGTCCAGTTGTCTATACTTAGTTGCAGGTAGTTCCATTACTGTAAGCCATCCCTATCCCTCAATATTGCACGAGGATCCTACTTCACTGTCTGATGGTGATAAAGAAACAGGTTAGAAATCGGGTTATTTCATTACTAGAAAGCAAAAACTCTCGTACGTGTACAAGTGGACAATACAATGCAACCAAGAGGGATAGTAATCCTATATACTGATCCACAAATTGTGTCGTCTAGATGCTGCTGCTCCTGCACTGACACCATCTGTGAGCCCTACAAACACACAGCCACAACCAAAGGATGCTCAAAACATGAGAGAGTTGGAAGCTAGTAAGTATTCAACATGCGTGCTGTGTGCTTTTGAATAGCAAATTGTAGGTAGATAATAACACTTAGCATACAAGCACCTTTTTGTAAGGCCTAGTAATATTATTGCATATTGTGTCTTTGAATGTGCTATTTCAACATAATAAAATTGGAGAATATATGTATCCAGCATGCTATTGTAATTTGCAAATTATTAAGTAATATATAATACAAACTGTTGTGCTATTATTGACTTTTGCATAGTGCAGTTATGTAACTACTCACTGTAGGTAGTTCTACGACTGTGAGCACTCCCAGTCCCTCAACACTGCATGAAGATGTGATTACAGGCATATCTACACGGCCTGATAATGACAGAGGAAAAGGTCAGGACAAGTACACACTTACAGTGTAATATAGGGTACCCTTTTTCTCAAAACTCTTCTTTTTGATTATGTCTTCCAAAGCAGCAATGTTCATTTCATTAAAACGGAACAATCCATGTAGACTTGGTTGATATTAGTAAACACCAACTTAAAAGGCCCTAAGCACTTTTGTGTGTTCCTGCAACAACATATTATGAGGTGACATGCTGTGTACTCAGAATCAGCATATGGTCCAAACTGGTAACGTACAGGCCCAGAGGTACTGTATCCTGCCCCACCATATCCAGCTAGACCGTAGCTTGGATGTTGGGCCTGGCAGCCTTACCTGTGAACAGTTTGTACACTATAACACGAACTGATTGACTACAAAACAAAGCCTACAAATCTCTGCCAAAAATAACAAATAAGCTTTTACAGGCAGCTAACCTTCATATTCGGGTGTTTCTGCAACCAACAAGACTCACAAAGTTCCAAAAAAGCATCGCTAAAGTGGAATAGTGAAAGGTAGCTAGACTACCAAATTGTTCATCTCGTTCTTGTTCTTCAGTGAGGCTAACTCAAATTTGGTTCAAGCAATCACCGTAGTTTTAGCACTAAAAGAACGCGTGTTTCAGCGCGAAGGTCCACGACAACATAGCATTTTCATAACTACAAAACGAAACTCGAAAGTGATACACAGTACGTTCAATCTGCGGTTTTAATAATTTTGTACGCATGCGCATGTAGGGATGGGGCTATGTATATTTAACTTTGTGATTATGCTATCCCTACACCTTGTTTCAGGGCTTTTTGGTACTTCCATCCCTACATCTTTACATTTTTGATTAAAAAAATTGTACTTGTATGGGATATGCCTTCGTGCTCTTTTATACCATATTTTTTAATCCTTAAGTCTTTACACTAGCTAGTGTATAAATTATTAAGCACTGCATAAGTCCAAAAGTATGATATTAATATTATATGATTTGAACAAAACATTAGAGTACCAAACTGCATTGTGATCAGTAAAAATGTGGTTCTGTGCTAGCTACCAGCACACTATAAAGTAGTAATCGTCGCAACCTCTTCAGGTGTACCTCCTTTATCCTCAACTGAAAACCTCTCATGCACTGAAACCACTGGTGCTTCAGAGGTGGCACCAAAGAAGGTGTTTGGATGTGGATGTGGATCCTGTAGCTTCCTTAGTTTTATCGCAGAGGGGTGTCCTCAGCCCATCATTACAAGAAGTGGCCTGCCATACCTTGACACGAGTCAACTCAGCAAAGATGAAAAAGATCTTCTCCTTGGGCGACTCATGGTGGAATCAAAGGATATGATGTTTACGTTCCAGCGCCTTGTGTTTTCGACCTCACAGTCACTCAGGGATCGCCAGATATCTCCCCAGCTCATAGGAGAGTCCCTCCTATGCCTACGTGCCCTCGATCCAGTCTTTCCTGGTCCTCAAGTGCCCCTGTTCTCTGCTCTTTCTACGAAGCTATTGAACGCAACCTCTGTCACCGACATCATCCATGCAATTTTTGGGTACCTCTCATTCTTCAACTACCATGTGATAGAGCATCTCATCCAAGTTTTTGGTGTACAGGAAGACAAGGAAGAGCTGCGAAAAATACAAGGGGAAACTGAATGAATACTGCAAACGCAGGGTGTTTGAAAGTCCCCCTCTTTACAGCCTACCAGGACGATCCGACCATGTTGTTGTTGCTGTCAAGCTAGACGATGACTTAACCAAGTACACTCTGAAGTCACTGCGAATTTTCTGGTTGAGGTTAGCCAAAGAACTCAAGTTACTGAAGCACTCACTGCGTATTGTATCTGTGGAGGAAGGTTGCATGCAACTGATCTTTGAAATCCCGTCTTTGGTGAGTCGTCAGATTTTCCCGCTATCGATAGAGCAAGAGAATGCCCTCCGAGACGAGAAAGTCATTGATATTTTCTGAAGTGTGAAGACTACATATTTTCATCCAAGGTAAGACTGTGAGAGTAATTAGCAACAGCAATTTCACCAGCAACAGGGGGAAATAAAAAAACAGCCAGGAGTGATGGAACAGATGCAGACAAACCTCGTCGGTGGGGCAAGCAGTAGGATAAACTATTAGCGACAAAATTAATAAGTGCATATTATACAATCAGTGATAGGAATAGCTCACCCCCAGCTTTTGTTAGAAAGTTTAGAAAAATTAGAGGTCTGGGAATGCATTACTGGAATGCAATACAATCAGACAATACACGTGTAACCAAGGAGGATGGTAATCCTATACTGTACTGATTCATTAATTTAAGTATATTATCCAGGTGCTGCTGTTCCTACACTGACACCACCTGTGAACCCTGCAAATACACAACCACAACCCAAGGCAACTCAAAGGATGAAAGCTTTGGAAGCCAGTAAGCATTCAACATGATATAAATGCTGTGTAGTTCTAACAGTAGGTAATAATTACCTTACAGGTACTACTTTCAAACGACTACAGTCATATGTACATGCAATTCATATGACGGCATACATATTGTGTATTGTAATCTCCGTTATTAAACCAGGTATACAAAAGTGTAATGCGCATGGACAAACTTTCTTTTTAGTAACAAGCTCCTGTTCCGCGTATTAACAGTGGTGTGATGTAAACAAATGCTATTACTCCAAGTATAAGTTTTTTTATACAATAATATTTGTTAGAGCATTGCCAATGTTATAATTAGTAGATTCCCAAGCAAAGCACTGCTAGGGCGTAGAGATAGCCTAGTATTTATTTTTCCTGAACTTTGCAGCTGCTATAGATAATTTACTATAACATGTACTCTCTTCATTCCCAGGTACAGACCAGTTGGAGTCAGCTACTGTATTCGCAACTCCCGATATCTGTGACCAGTACAGCCCACCTGGAACCCCAGTTTCTCCTGCTCCTTCAGCACTCCTGATGACAACACAGTCAACGGAGCAGATTATAGTAAGACTTTAAAACTGAAAGCTGTATATGGTAAAAGATATAGGGGCGTCACCAAACTAAATAATGTTATTGTGACGTTAGTTGAAGTACACTCTAATCATAGTATATTATGTATAGTCAGCAATGGCTCCACAATAGCTACATGCCTCACATATGAACATGCATAGTTGTCGAAACAAATCTTTGGTGGTTGGTCAAACCAGACCAACCGAACCAGTGGCTAGCTATACATGCAGTCCTGAAATTGGCTCACACAAGGCTATTTTTGCTAGCATGTTTGCTACGTAAATTATGTGTACACTTCTTTATGTGGTTTCACTTTTTAGTTTTTCAGTTTTCAGTGCTTTCCACTTAGCTACCCCTATTTTATTGACTTGTGCAGGTGAACCATGGTAAAGACATATTCAGTGATACCTTACTAACGGCCAATTACTTTCCCATTCCCTTGACCTTATCCTTCTAGCAAGTTGGGCATAAACTACAGCCTACAGCTGGGTACATGCTAGTGATGGCCCAAAAATCTAAAAGAAACCTTGCAGCAGACACCTCATTTCGGAAGACCTATGGCAGTCTGCATTCTGCTCTTGCACTACCGAATGTGACCTCTGGGCTCGCCTCAAAACTCTATGAGAGAGCAATAATTACAGCAGAAACCAGAGATGCTGTCCAGCTCACAAGTGGTATCACTCCATTGGATAGAGCAGCTAGTCTTCTCCAAGCAGTTGAGTCATCCATCAAAATGGATCACAAGAGGTTCCGGCAATTCATTCGTATTTTGAGAAACAATCCCGCTCTGAAACCAACTGCTCTACGGCTACACCAGTGCTACAGTAAGTCTTAACACTGCCTGATAAGTATAATAAGCTTTTATTTGTATCTTTGGTGTTGTAAATTAACTTCAGGGACACTGATTTCTGAAGCTGGACAGTTGCAAAATTGCAGTTCTGAATCTGATACGGATCTTGAGGACTCTGAGCAAGGTACTAGCAACTCATGTAGTTACAACACATGTCTCCAATTACTTAGTCTATATATTATGTCATGGCTGGGAGGTGGATACGGGCACCTACCCTCGAGCCAGTAAGCATTTAACATGATATAAAATTAATGCTGTGTAGTTCTATCAGTAGGTAATAATTACCTTACATGTACAAGTACCACTTTCAAAGGACTACAGTCATATGCACATGCAGTTTATATGACGGATTATATATTGTGTATTGCAATCTCTATCATCAAACCAGGTATACAAAAGGGGAATGTGCATGAACAAACATCTTTTTAGTAACCAGCTCCTGTTCAGCCTTATTGAGCTTATTAACAGTTGTGTGCAATGTAAGCAAACTTTACCACTCCAAGTATAAGTATCTTTATGCAGTGATATTTGCTAGGGCATTGCCAAGGTTAATTTTAACAGATTCCCAAGGTAAGCCCTGCTAGAGCTGTAGAGATATCAAAACTGCATGTAAAAAGGAGGGCTTCATTTGGGGGGGCATTTGCCCCCACCCTGAAAACTTTGTGTTTTCAGAATTGCAATTGGGAATTGCAACCCTTCAAAATTGACTAAGGTTCACTGTACGCGTGCCCCCCCCCCCCGCCCAAAATGTGTTCTGATGTGCTTTTGCCCCCCCTTGGATAAATGAACCCCTAAAAAAGTTGATTTCTTGACAAGGAGTATAGGGCAAACTTTCCCAACTGCCTCCTAGACCTTGAGGAAATTGTACCCAATTTTCTTTGCAATTCCTGGTCTGTACTGCACATTTCATTTCGTGAAGGCTACAGGAGATATAACTTTTCTTCCAGTGATATAATTATATGGACTAGTTATGAATCACCAATGGAGAGTTGGATAATACGTTTATGTACATGCGCTGTTCTTTGACTTAAACTTATACATTAACTGATTGATGGAACTATTGTGTAGTATTACATTCATCCGCCTACTCATTGCAGGTGGTTCCACTAATGTCAGCACTCTCTATCCTTCCACAATGGATGAACATGTGATTACTGACACTTCTGCACAGCCTGGTTATGAGAAAGAAAAAGGTCAGGATATAGATGTGTAGCTAAGTTGTATGCATACAGTTGTAAAAGTCCTATAATTATCCAGATGCTGGTACTTCTACACTGACACCACCTGTGAGCCCTGCAAATACACAGCCACAGCCAAAGTCTACTCAAAGGAAGAGAGCTCTTGAAACCAGTAAGCACTATCATGATTATGGTGTAGTCCTATTTGTTTGATTGTAGTAACTGTTAATTAAGACTGTCATAATTGTAGTAATTATGTGACGGTTTTCAACACCTTTTTCAATTAAGGCTGTGATAATTGTCATAGTGATACAAACGATCGAATCGAAAAACTACAGAGTGACTATAAAGCTCTTGTCAATAGAGCAAAGAAGATAGTAAAAGAGAAAGGAGTAACTGTGGATGAATTTCGTACTACGATTACGCTTTTTCCGTCAAGCATGAAAAACCAAGAAGAGCAGCGACTGTACATCGGAAAGCATCTTTCAGAAATCAATAATGCCCAAAGCATTGAAGAATTATTCAGCCTGCTCAACTTGTATGTTTGGGATTATCTCAGTTACCAGCTCTTGCAGTGTATTGTACGTGACTACGGAGATGATGGAATCAATAGAATGATGCAGCAGTATGTCATAGCACTGGATGAATTCAAGAAAGAAACGACACTCCAAGATTTTTTGAGCGTCCAAGCAAAGAAAAGATGTCCGCAAATTTCTGATACTCTAAGAAAAGAGCTAAAAGAAGTCATCTTTAAACACCGTAGACTAACACTTGAGTCGTCTCTTTATGCCATTGACCAATTCCGACTTGAACTAGCTGAATGCTTTTCTCTCCCGGAATTTGCCGTCATTACTGCTGGAATCAAGCCAGGAAGTGTCACAACTGTCTGGCTGATGTCACTGCCAGCGGTGTCAGTGATACAAGAGAGAATTCAAAGAGGAGACATTGAATTTCTGCTGAAACATGACATCGCAGAGTTGAGAATTGATGGAAGGACATTCTATCCTTTGAGTGAGTTGATTTGAATAACCAGTGTTAGCCGCTCTCGAAAAAGTTATTTTTGTTCATGTTCACTAGCCTAGTATTTATTTTTCCTCAACTTCTTCACAGCTGCTATAGTTTAGTATAACACTCTCTTTATTCCCAGGTACACACCAGTTGGAGTCAGCTACTGCATTCACAACTCCCAATATCTGTGACCAGTACAGCTCACCTGGAACCCCAGTTTCTCCTGCTCCTTCAGCACTCCTGATGACAGCACAGTCAATGGAGGAGACTATAGTAAGACTTTAAAACTGAAAGCTGTAGATGGTAAAGATACTCATAATGCATTTAAATAATCCTTTTTTGTGTCTTGTAATCATTACTATTCATGCTACGTATGCAATGTCTTGCAGTACACAGTGATACAAACAGTGCAAATGGCATACAGTGTTATACTGAGGTTTTTGCAATCCATTGTCTCAGACCCCTCCGTCAGAAGTACCTAAACCACAAGCATCACCTCCAGAGAGGAGAGCACCAAAGATGCAAGAGTATCATTTTGATATATTGGATGCACTTCTGGGTGGGTATTATTGAATTTTGGTGACCATTGAGATAAAGCCATGGATAAAAGCTAGCAAATATGTTACTATGACCACTAATATTATTAGCATATCCAAATGTATGTTTTAAGAAACAAAGCTTTTCATTGAGATGGTACTTTTTTATACATGATAAATTCTGGCACATTTAATGCACAGACAGTTATTTGAAAGTGATAACTTTCCAGTTGGCAATTTTTGACAGACCTGTATAGTCTAGGATAATTGAATTTTCTTTGTATTGTTTTGTTGTTGTCAAACAAAGGCAAAATCAGTCTATGCCTAGCGAAATTAATTAAAAATTTTCCAGCTAATTGAAGTTTTACCTAATCACTGGTCATTTTGATTACATTTATACCATTCACCTATTTTCCTCCCATACATGCATACAGATGTAGGAGTCCCCCACGTTGTGATGATGATCTTATCGTTTCTCGATTCGATGACACTAGAAGTGGCAGAGCAAGTCTCATCTGTATGGCGAGATTTTATGGAAGACCTGCCAGTGTGGAAAAGTGCAGTGGAAAACAACATAGCAAGTATCCCCTTGTGGAGGCAGCTGTTTGATAAAAGGGGGTGGTGAGTCAGTGGCAATATGTACAGACACCATAGTATTTTTATTTCTCTATAATACTCAGCGATTTTTGTGCCTGTTGTTGGGTAGTGCAAATATGCCGCCTGGATGTTATTATATTAAATCCTAACACATAAAGAGGGGGTATATAAACTCCAAGCAGCTCACACAAGCCAGGCTACACTATCACCGTTTCAACTGTGCTTTTCTTTGGCACAGGCAGAAGTATATCTCCCAGGAAATTCCCCACTGTGAGTCCATAAACTATCTCTACCGTCAGCTCCTCAAGAGTATATCCAAGGACATTCATGTAAGTACAGCAAAAGAAGTCACTTGCAGTATGAATGCTGATCAGCATGTGCCATATTATGCATGCATTGTCTTGTTACTGTGAAGTTTTATGGGTGCAGTCTTTCTCAGTACAGCTGTATTTAATTGGTCACTTCATTGAGTGAAAGAGTTTGTTTTCTGTGTGTGCTTGTGTTCTGTGTTGTTTCCCAGTCCCTGAACACCAATTGGCAGAGAGGCCTCTACACCCTCACCAGGATTGAGACTGGTAGTCCTGTGTTCTGTCTGCAGTTTGACTCTGTGAAGATCATATCAGGACACTATGACAGTACAATAAAGGTAGGCAGTTGCTGGTGTGTTGGGTTAGCACTCCAGTGTAAAACAGTGTCACATGTGTGTAGTGTGTCAGTTAGAGTATGATGGAGGGTGGGAGGAGCACATGCTTGAAAATGAGTACTTTTCGAATACAAAGGGGCAATTTGGAGCAAGTCAGAAGATTATATATGCAACAGTGTCCACAGCACCTTGCAGCAGACATTGTTCCACGGATAGCAAATATACCTTGAGTCATCAGTGGGGCTCAGTAGAATTAGTCGAGCGTACTTTCCATTTTGACATGCTGTAAATTTCAGATCACTTCAGACTACTTTCGGGTTAGCTTATGCTGAGGATAATAAAGAATACTGTGTACTTATACCTGTATAATATTATGTAGGAAAGTGGAATTCAGCAGTACTGTGGCTGGTATCACTGCTCATCCCACGCTACATATCTCATGAAACTTGTGCCTACTTATCCCATTTGACTTACCTTCTTGTTCGATTCGAATTCCTCTCATCCCATTGCAACTTGCTGTCATCCCACGTGACTTCACATGCATATACCTTGATAGTTGTTTCTACTGAGACTCATAACTGTGATCACATGATGTGCACAATCATCTACATTGTGTCACTCTTCCAATCCACTGCCACAGCAAGAGAGAAAAGGTATGGAAGGTACTACTGAAAGTCCTCGATGTAGGAGTTACTAGCAGAAAGATGTTAGTAAGAAGCTGGAAGGCCTGTCTTCACACTAGCATTACTAGTTGTAGCTATAGCATTGTCTTCAGCACCCACAGTTAGTTCTCATCTTTCTTGCCACTAAACACTGCCTTGCTAGCTATAAACTGTGAGGACATGTCTCCCAGGATAATGCAATGCCTCATAAGATGTACACATACTCATCTGTCTTTGGTCAACATCACTTTATGTCTTCCATCTGTCTTTAATCTGCAGTGCTGTACGTCGTAAGTCCGAATTTACCTAGCTAGCCGTGAGGCATTGCAGTATTTGGTGGCATGTCCTCATGGTTCATAACAAAGACTCACCCAACTGCACTTTGTGTACCACACATTGCCCGCCTACTACCTGTTCTGCAAGTCTCTCTGTTGATTGCAATCATAAGAATTAGTAGTCTAGATTTGTCCCCATGCAATAGGCTGTACACATGCACACATAAGCCCTAGCCTGGTCCCATGGCACAGGACCAGCTAACATAAGCCCACGGTGACTGTAGTGGGTTATTGCTATAGTCTCTTGTTGACTTGGAGACCTGATGTACGTACAGCCACTGGTAGGGACAGAGACAAACCACTGCATGCTAATGGCCCTGGACAGTCACTGTATAGCTGCATGTTCAGTATGTACTAGACAATACATTTAATGTCATTACCTACAAGTGCTATGTTGGATGTTGTGCTTTGAATGAAGTTATACATAATCTTCAATGTGACAGTGATGTACAATGTCATACTAACATGCACAAACACACATGTACACGCAGCACATGCATACAGACACACACGCATATTGACACTTTTACACACATACACACTTGTTTATACGCGTATACATACATGTACAAACATACAAACACACACACACACACACACACATACATACACACACAGATCTGGGACAAGGACACACTGAAGCTCTTGAAGATCCTAACTGGCCATAAGGGCTCTGTGTTGTGTCTTCAGTTCACTGGTGATCTGCTCCTATCTGGTGCATTGGACAACTCAATAAAGTTAGTTCAGCCAAAGCATCTGCTATGCTTTGTTCCATGCCTGCATGCCTAACATTCAGAAGCTAAGTAGCTACTACATTTGTTAAGGTGTGTGAAAGTGTAGATTTGACTGTATATGCTAATGAAGTCTACAGGTGACCCTTTGATATGTAGTTGGCGTTAATTACTCAATCATCTAGGGGAAATTCGAAATCTAATTTTGATGACACTATATTTCCAAAAATGAACAATGTATGCAAGACCACTAAACTCTCTTTAGGCTTTGTAGGCACAAATCTATTCATGTACTGACAGCACAGTTTTGCTTATACCAAGAGCAGAGAAAAGCACTTCTGGCAGAATTGAAGATGGGTCACAGTTAGCTAATAGCTACTGGCCTCCAGCTTAGTTCTGTGTACAACTTTTTTGGTCAGTTGTGTGGATTATGTGAGCATATCCATCCTGGAATTCCACAACAACCATCCATGGAAATGTACAATAGTTAAACATGCTACCGTCAAATTTCAGAAATCTGTGCTACTGTCTGTTTATAGTACGCTACCAACTGTTTAATGAGGCCTGCATAATGTAATTTGTGCTCATGTCCACATCCACCAGTCCATGCTTTTCTGACCTCCCACTGTGTCCCTGACTCTCTGTGTCCCTAACTCTCTGTGCTCCCTGCAGGGCATGGAATATCCAGACAGGACTCATTGTCAATGACCTACTCCACCACAAGGGCCCTGTGACATGCCTGAAGTTCAATGCAGAGTTACTTGTAACTGGCTCTGATGTGAGTGGATAAAGAGTCTTGTAATCTAATTATACTCACAAAGTAAAATACAATTGCTGTGTTCTGCTTGAGTGTCATGTTTGCTGCTTCCGTGCCCTTGTATGGGCTCTAGTATGTCAGTACATGGCTATGCCTACAGAGCAGCGTAAAACCACTACCACTACCTCTATCTAGTCTACCACTAAACACTTAACCTCAACTACATATTTACTCATGAGTTTCAGGTGGATTGTTGTTAGAGCTAACAGAAGTGTAAGTCAAGAAAGAATGAAGCTGTATTTTGGATCTTGTACTAGTGGGTGTGGCCAAAATGATCTGACCTGTATATATACAGTAACTAACTCACTTGACTCAGTGTTGGACATCATTAGAGCAGTCTAGTCCCTCCCTCCCACAGCCACATACCCACACCTTCACTGTTATTATGGAAAAATATTATGTTTTCAAGACATTTTACTTACACATTTTACTAACACACTTATAGAGCTTGTTTCAGACCACCTTTGCTTCCCAGCCAGCTTCTACTGTCTGAATTCTGTGGTCCATGAATGCTACTGCAGTTACATGTAGTCTGTACTTTTACCTGAAATGTCTCCTACAGCGAATAGTTAGCTAGCAAGACAAAACAAATGTGTAATAATATTACTGTGGTGTGTGTACTTGCTCTTATAGGACACGACTGTGGTAGTCTGTGTTTTTAACTCTCCCTGTGATATCACCCGGAAAATGGTCCTGGAAGGACACCAGAGCTCTGTTTGGGCAGTGGACATCTCAAACACCTTCATTATATCTGGTTACGGAGATTGCTCCATCAAGGTACTGCCATTATAATACATGCACCCCTTGTTGGGTGATTTCTAATTCACAGCTGCAGCAGCAACTATTGTGAGTCCCAGTAACAGCAGAACACAAGACAGACATGCTCAGCTGTGAATACATACATACATGTAGGCAGTAAATATGATCCGTCATGAAAATTAATTATTGCATATACATATCGAGAAGTTGCAAGGGTGTTCAACAGCAGGTTATGGCATTGTTTATTGCCTGTAGTACATGTATACTATATACTGTGAAGATCTTTCCATTTCTAGTCACGTGATGTACTGCAGTCTTGTCTGGTCCATTGCCCTAGGTCTGGGACAGCTCATGTGGACAGCTCCTCCACACCCTCCATCACAGTCACGCCGTGTTGTCCCTACAGTGCAGAGGAAGCCTCATAGTTAGTGGCTACTATGATGGAACAATCAGGTCAGCTAATAATGCTATTACATGACTGGTGTAATATGCATGTAATCATGTGGTGGCATTGTTATACAGACAGACAGTGGTGCACAGTATCCAGAGGGTGTGGTCTGCATAGTTCACCTCATTTGTATGAGCATACAATTAGGTGAGCTATGCAATGTCATCACATGACTGTACACATGTGTTCATGTGAAGGTAGTGCTGGGAAGACAGAGTTATAGTGTTCAGATGATAGTATGCACAGAATATTAAGAAGATAAATAGAAGTTTTTGTCTTCTACTGATCCAAACGGATAATTCCCATAATTGGGTATGGCTATAACCAGGAGCTCTTAAGGCACTGAAGGTAGTGAAGGAGCATTTGACAGTTCCAGCCAGTGTATAGAGTGCCACTTCAGTAACATTCCATAACGTCACAGCATATAGCCCCTATAGTACTAGTACAGTATGCATAGCTAGTGAATGGACAGGAAGTAGCTGAGCATCACATGCAAAGTTTGAAGGTCATTACTAGAGCATTCAAAATTGCTGGACTTCAGTCTCATGCAGCCGGCTATAGTACATTGCTAAGTAGAGGACATCACTAAGTGGACCAAGTTAGAGTGCATGGCAGTATCAAGGCTGACTTTACTGAAGGGTTCAGTTTATGCTGACTGAACATACTTACAATGGCTACATCTACTAAAACAACCTTATGGTATTATTGACCCATTCTGCCATAGTGCATGTGTAGCATATTATTTCTTACATGAAAACAGCAGATTTTCTTGTAGGTAATTATACACAATGTAGCCATACACCTTCAACTCTCTACTGCTACTCAGGGCTGAGTATCGAATCTCATTCAACAATGCTGGACTTTAATATCATACAGCCGGCTATCATACTTACTATGACTACACCTACTGAAACAGCCTTATGGTAATATTGGGCCATTCCACCATATACAGTTCATGTGGAGCATATTATTTCTTACATGAAAACAGCATGTTTTCTTGTAGGTAATTATACACCATGTAGCTATACACCTTCAAGCATTTCCTCTCTACTGCTATATTATACTCAGGGCTGAGTATACCGAAGGCTCATATCTTATAGGCACTTGTAGCTATCGCAACAGGCTTATAATATTTCCCAACAGACAGTGAATAGTATGTATTTATTAGGTGCTTGCTATGTTTATTGTGCTATAAAGTCAAACTACAAGCCACGTTTCTGTGCTGACACAGTAATGACTGAAACTATACAGTGTGTAACTAACAAACTTAGTGGTGAGAGTGGCTGTAATTTTGGTGGCGTCTGTACAGACTAATAGTAGAGACTATGCTATAGCCAGTGCAATCACTAAAAAACTAACAGAATGAGTGGGCTAGATTACAGCGATATATGCCATGGTAGGCCACACAAAAGCCTATAGCTAACTTAACTATACTAGCACCTACTACATTCTTACTGGGACATGGCAGTATACTACTACAGCTACTAACACTGGGCTAGCGCTGTTGCTTCTGTCTGGGGTGTGGATCTGTTTGCTCGTCTTTTGTCACTCACAACAGCCACCAAGTGCAGGTGGCCATCTTTGTGGCACTTGTCTTTTGTGCTCTGGAGAAACAATAGTTATACCATGGTAGCCAGGGATTTATGTTTGATAACCACCCCGAGCCCAAGGGCGCAGCCCGAGGGCGAGGGATGGTTATCAAACATAAATCCATGGCTACCGTGGTATAACTATTTTATATCCTATCTGATTGGTCGACAAAATCCAGTTGCTAAGAAGCTTAGCAACGTAGACAAAGAAGCAGTTTTCAATGGCGTGTCCCGTTTCCAATAGCTGTCTCGGCATGTGCGAGTGGACTGGCTGTCCAGGAACCAGAGCGGTTGAAAGTATTGCTACGTCTAGGCTTCCAATTACACGACTGAGCCGACACGCCCATCCGAGCCACACCCCTAGTCCGAGCCACACCCCTAGTCCTGCACCGGCAGGTTCAAGCTCCACCCGCTTTGCTACGTAACATCCATAATTCAAGTGCAAACCCTCAACCAGCTATTCCATCTCTTGTCGTTGACATCACTCAAACTAAGCTGTAGGAAATCTTTGCTGACTTCTAGAACTCACAACATGATAAAATAGCACTGTACATGTGTATTATTATTATTCAGTAATTATAGATTTTGCGCATTACATCATTGTTTCTATAATATGGAAATATGTTGGCAGTATGAACATGTGTTTACATGATGTCAACATAATTTTTTATGTTAACATGTAAACATGTACAGGACAAGGGAATATAAATGCCAGGGGGAGGGAAATATCTTAGTTAAACCACCCCTGTGTCCTAGGATACAAGGATGAGGTAGGATATAAGTTGATTTATAAGCACTCAGCCCATAGTGAGCACTGCAGTTAGAAGGAGTTATCATCTGTGGTACTTCTGTCAATTGTTACACTGCCACAGTTCATTTGCTGTGTGTAATTAGATTACAGCATGCACACTGCCTTTGTAAGACTAACATTCCTTATTAGGTATAGCTGCAGAGCAACAGTGGGACAGTGCCTAAAGAATGTGTTGCCTATTTAGAGTATCAAGATTGTGTAAGAGTGAATACTGACTAGCTCTTAAAGAATAACTATTACCTCGAGCCTACCTAGTTATCCAATCTTCTTACTGGCTAAATTTAATTAAAAAAATTATTGAGATGAGCCTGAGTAACCGCCAAACGTATGGTTTGACTGTGCCCCTGTGTATGTATGTACATATGTACTTCTTGCCCCAGTGGCCCCAGAGGGGAAGGCATGTAATAAAATGGCATCTCTTCTGAGAGAAAGGATACCATTTTCGACTTGTTGTGTGCAAAGGATCAGACATCTGGACAAGTCCATCACACATAGTTTTAGCTTTGAAGAGACTTTCTGTATCTCCAAAGTAGCTAGTTGGAGTTCACATAGGCTACGTATAAGTACAATTATTAGTGGCCGCACATTTTGAGCAATGTAAACAGCAATTTCAAGCAACAGAGCCCATCACTCATCTCTCCCGTAGCAGCCATGACTGAGCCTTGGATACGTATAGCAGACAGAGACCTAATAGGGAGTTATTCTGTGGTATGTTCTCCAGCATCAGTGATATGCATAGTAGTATTTGTTCTCACGACTGATTCACTTGCAAGTGTAGTAAACTAATTCAGTGGCCAGCCCTCACATGATGATCACATGCAGGTTGTGTGACCTGATTTCTTCATGTACAATAATGCATGGCTTCCCCTGCTCTGACTGCTACTCCATGTTATGAACCTGCACTTGCTCAGGCTCACCCCACAATGTCCTGCTGGTAATTATATACACAATACCTGCCATAAGTAGTAACATGGCTTCCTCCTCCTATTGTAGGGCATGCCAGTAATAACATTCATTTCTCTCCTCCAACAGACTATGGGACTCTGAGACTGGATCATGTCTGAGGGAGTGGGAGGGACATGAGAGGGACATTGAGTAAGTGTTGTCAGTAGCACACTCTAGTGGGCAAGTGGATAATGTGGGATGAGGAATGGGAGTGAAAAGTGGGAGTGGGTCCAGAAGTACACAATTTTTAAAAAAAAAGCACCGTACACTCGTAGCCAGAGTAGGTAGCATTAGATATTTGATAGCACTTACCAAGAAAGTATTTTCCAACTCGATGCCTTGCTACTGATTAGAGCCTACAGAGAGCACACGTGTAAACAGTAAGTGTATGAAGAACAGTCCTGCAACTGTGCTTGGTGAGTTAAGGTCAATAGTATAATGGAATTCATGAAAATTGGCACACAAAAGGATTGCTGTGGCAGGGGTGTCTATAATACTGTACTGGATTCTCCACTGGAATGTGAGACCCGGATAATCAAGTGTGAATGAGGGATAGGAATGTTGAACTGGAATAGTATAGAAATTCCTAAGCCATTATCAGTAGGCATATGCATATAGTTTTATAAAATTAAAGTTTCCCTAGTAGCAGACCAGAAATTGGTAGTGGACACACCTTGCTCTAGCTGTAGCATCACTAAATCCATCACGACATGTTAATGAGTTTCTACTTCAAACTACAGTCTCACCTCACTCTTAGTCTTGTGGACTAGCCTGCCTGTGAGATTAACACTCACACACTACGGCTGACTGTTGAATCCCGCCCCACTCTCTCTCTAATTATGCAAGTCATATCATTACTTTCAAGCTTTAAATTAGCTTCAGCTTAGTCCTCTAGCATCAGGCTGTCAATGACTTTGACTTACTGAGTTTCAGAGCAATGATGAATTGTGCATTTTGTCATTTCCGTTCCCACCACTGCATACTTCTACTTCACTTTCCCTACTATTTGTGGCATGTTTTTGTACAGCAGCTACCATGTGGAATATATTGTAGGATTTTTAGGCAATGCAAACATGTGTCATCATAGTGTTATGGCACCATGACTGTAAAGATAGTATTATTAGAGTGTGTGGTTTGTTTCCCACAGTTCTGTCACCTTTGATGATGAGAGAATAGTAACTGGAAGTTACGACAAGTGAGTAATGACATAATATTCTATAGCCGTATTATTGTTGAGTCTGTTTTCCTCCCACTAACTGTACATATACAGTATTGTTCACCACTCATGTCCTCATGCAGTGGGTGTGATCTGTCCCATCTTCTCCATGCAGGACAGTGAAGGTCTGGAGTATGTCTGCCGTGCTTGAGCCCAGTTCACCCACTGATGCATTGTGTGTTGCGACACTAAAGGTAGGATGACTTGAGGACTAGCTCATCCCCAGGCTCTCTGTGTGATTCACTTTGCTACTGGAGAGCCTGGTACCTTTTCTCATGTATTTGCTTGTTGGCTACATTGTTTCAGTGCTCATTCTGTGGTGCAAGACATGCTCCAAAGAGTATCTAACTACAACAAGTATCGACTCACTGCCTTCCTTCATTGTCTGAGATCTAGATACAGGCACATTCTGCTGCTAATTTTACCTATTATGCTATCCTCTGATTCTCACTGGCACTCCCTATTGTGTTTTGCATTCTTTCCTGTTACGCTTGCCTGTACTATACTGTGTGGGGTGATGAGGTACAAGCAGTAGCAACTCTAGGCCTTGGAAGCCAATTTGAGCTGCAGTACAAATGGGTTTAGTGTGCCCATGGAGCGTGAAGTGGGAGGGATGTATAGTACAAGCCACTTATGTAGATGATTGTATTACAAGAAATCCACTCTGAACCCTATTATACTTGCATTGTGCCCATTGTGCTCTGCTTGCCTATTATGTGAAAAGAATACCTGCATAATGTAGTGTCCCTACCGAGGACTGCAGCTGTCCTTGTCCACACAAAGCAAATACTCATTGTTTTACGTGGTGTATGCGTGAGAAAATATACCAGGTGTACAGGTAGCTAAAGTGCAACGTGCATGTGTGCCGTGGATCAAAGCTATTGAGTATAATGACAGCAGTAAATTTCACAAATGCTTTGAGAAAGGAATTATTTCTTGTAGCCTCACTATGTGTGGTAGTGTATACTGGGGTGAAATGTCTCTGATTCAGTGGTTATGTGAGTGGAGGTATGGGAGAATGTAGCAGAATGTTCTGCTGTATGGGGAATGCTGGTTACCCTTTCCCATACTACCTGGGTATAAATCCGTGTTTGAGCTAACTACTTGTTATGCTCCCCTTATTTCTTGTAAAATGCACAGAAGTTGCCACCCATGTTGAATGGGAGTACATGACTATTCAGTGCTAATAATTTCCCTAATGATTAGGTATGTGTTGTGGTAAATGGCTTCAGAAGTAAATGAAATCAGTGTATCATTGCACAGCAACACTTGTGCTGTGACACAGCAAATGACTAGGCATGTAAAACTTGCCTGTAGCCTCTGGCTAGCTAGCTCTTCGTATCCAAATGGTACTGAATCAACAATAAAGCAGAGTGTAGCATTGTGCTAACAGAAAGAGTTTGTAGGCATCCCTCCAGAGTTGATAAAATGTACTCCTGCTGAGCATTCCTCACATCTCATCTGGCCTTCATGTAGTATATACCAGCCTACTGCAAAGTTTCCCCGTGTGGTTGTGAGTCAGAAACATGCAGTCAATCAATGGGAAGGAGCCGACTCCTCCCAATTATACTTAGCATTGTTTACAATTATCTTGTAGGGTGGTCGGTATAATTCAACACTTACCAGTTCCAAACAGTTACTCATCCCCACTGCAACACTGGGCAGTGGAACCGGGAGACTACAAATGGGCTGGGACAGACTTTTTTAGCTAGTAAATGATTTGGGTTTTTTTTGCCAACGGACATGCATATTATGTGTGTTGCCATAAATGATAATTTCTGGCATGGAAGCCCAAATATGAAAATTCTTCCCCACGAATATCTCCCGCTATATCGTACATCACGGTTAGTCCACTGGGGATCATGAAGCTCAAGTAGGTTTGAAGGGCATTGAGGCTACATTGCAGTACTTCATAGGTAACAAAAAAAAAAAAACGGGGAGGAGGGGCACCGATTCATAAGATGAATGTTGTGTACTCTTCATCACTACCTGCCATATTTTTGCTGTCTAGACAACAACATTTTGCCTGGTCAATGTGGCTTTGCTTGCAAACTTGCAGTATACTAGTAGCTACTAACATTGACATAATTATTAGTGAATCTATGATGTAATCATCTATACGCATTCTGAGAGATGCGCCAACAAACTTTGTTGGTGCCAAGAAACAAAAGATAGCTGGAAGGTAAATAATTTTGAGGAGTCTCCCTTGTCACCTGTAAAAATTAAATGCCCAAATTTACTACAACAGCCATAAAACGTATACCAAAAAATTCTGCACTTTACACCATTAACATAGTTCTGGTGCCCCCATGCATTTATTGCTTCCAATGCATAGCTATACACTTTCCAAAAATTTAATTTTAGCCACGTGGCTAGAAACACTGGAAATTTTAATTAAGTGTACAAAGGTGAAACTTTACTACACAATGTCCAAACACATGGGATCTCATGGACCACTGTCTCCCATATACTGTTGATACTACTGATGTGCTGATGTCAGGTTGACTTTGTCTTTGTCCCTGTAGGAATACAGTAGCTCGGTGTATACTGTACAAATGGACAAGTTCCAGGTTGTTAGTGGCGGAAGTGATGCAATGATATATATCTACGACTTCCTCGCTCCCGCACCACCCTACCACAACCTTGGACTCCCGCAACTAACCTAGCCAAATTCCCCAACTCTGCCATTGATTTTATTGTGTTCTATCATGATCACTAATACATAGCTTCATACACTGTATCTTCTCTAATCTGAGTTTGTGGCTGTTGTTATAATTATTAATCACATACTTGCACTATTGTTTTATTAATGTTCTTTTGTATTTATTTCTTAACTATATCCAATGAAATTAAGGAATGAGTGAATATTCTTCATTTCTTCATGCATAGCCGATGGTGATGGGTGGGTGAAGGCATTTGCCCCTTAGATTTTTTAAGGAGTGGGCACCGGCCGGTTCACTCTTCATCACTACCTAGCTACTATATTTTCGCTGTCTAGGCAACGTAAATTTAAACCTATGCTAGCTTGAGCTCAATACGTGGGTAGGCTTACAACTTTACAATATACTGGTACATTGCCAGGATTAGTACACTCTCGTTCCCTTTGCAAGTTGCCTCTGCACTGATTGCAGTGTCCTGATGGCTGGGAAAGTCCTATAGTTGAGGAAGAATACTGGTGAATACTCATCTTGAGCACTGAAAAATTAAATGTCTCTAGCATAAGAATGTAAAGAAATTTGTAGGATTTAAGAAGTTTCCACATAATTTCTACTAAGCTTTCATTGACAGGAAACATTCACGAGTCTTGCAACCGGATATGCCCAGACACAGCATGATTCCAGCCTAGGAAACATGCGGGCTTCATCACATTTCCTTCATGTAATTGTGTATGGACTAATCTGGAAAGCACATGGGAAGTCCATATTTTCTCTACTGAATCTTGTAGCTATGAATCTGTGAGTGTACTGTATGCTATTAGAATTCTGCATGAATTCATGAGTCACGGTTTAATTGAAACTTCAAGTTCATTTATTGACATCGTATAATTATCAATCTATAGCTATCCTATATCCTATATCCTATATCAATCTATAGCTACATATGTTTATTGACACCCTATATCAATCTATAGCTATTATATGTGATAAGCATGAATAAACCAAAGAGATTCATTACTTCCATGGTGACCATCTAGTACATTATCTTATACTCAATTGTTGACACCCTGGAACTTTACTTCACAGCCGCTCACATATTACCTCAGTTATATCACTGGGTACCAAATGTCAATGATCTCTAGCCTTGCCTTAATACTAAACTGTGAAGATCTGGAAAATGCTCACATCTGTAAAAAAAAAATGCTCACAGCTGTGGATAATGTTGTGGATAATGCTCACATCTGTAAAAAAAAATGTTCACATCTCTAAAAAAAATGTTCACAACTGTGGATAATGCTCACAGCTGTGGATATAATGCTCACAAGACTGTAAAAGATTCACGTCAAGGAAACTGAGGTGGTATGTAGGTATATACGGTGATAAAAACGTTCATATAGGAAATGCTTAGCATTCGTGTAGCTGTCACTTTGAGATAGGCATTCAAGCATTTATAGGTATGCCCTGGCATAACGGAATTGTGCTAGCATAATAGGTGTAATTTTGAGCAAAATATTTCGTTTTTATTATATTAATACTCATATATCCTCTATAGCCTCTGCAGCTAGCTGCAACTCTTTGTATTAGTAGCAAATTAACAGTATAGTCATAATATATCATCATAATAAGAATTATTATAGCTGGCTGTTATGACATCTTCAGTATACTGGCTTTTGTCTTGAAATATTTAAGGAAAAGGAAGGCAAATATGCCAAATACAATTAATGTTTGGTATTAAGGAGGGGCAACTGAGGAGAAAACCTATGACAGGTATTACTAATCCCTACACAGTGTTTAGCTAATAAGGCTACCTCTCACTTTTGATGGTCACTGAAGGCACATGTGCAAGGTAAGATTTAACTTCATCTACAAACATACTGGCTAGCTATTGATTAGTATTATCAGCCAATCTAATTCTGTAAAGGAAGGCAATGCAGATAGCATTGGGGGGGGGTGGCAGTGTACCCGATGTTCCATCCAAAGCTCTCTTTCCCTTCCTCCTTGTGTTTGGAATATTTTCCTAACCATTATTGTTTGTACGAACATTAACTCTTTCCCAGCCAAGTTTTAATACATCCATAAGGCTTATGTGAATTTATATGAGCTTTTTATATTAGGCGTTAATATAAAGTACATAGTTTTCTCTATTTTATATTGGCACATAAATGTGCCCATGGCCTGCAAAGAGTTAATTAAGATATAAATATCACTGCATGGCTAGCACTGCTGTGCATTCACTTATGAAGTATGCTAAATAAGGTAAAATCCTTCAAATAAAATTCTATTCACATAAATTTCATGCACTCAATATAACTCATAGTACAACCCTGTACTACAATGAGGGGCTGATCTGGAAGAACACCTTGTTTTGAATACAAAGAAATCAGATATCACCAATGTTCAGCTGATTACCTCGCCCAACTCCATTTGGGTTTATTCTTGGTAGCAAAAAGTACTGACCACAATTGCTATGAGTAACTCAGTACACACTAAGAATAACAGTAAATACATAAGAACACAAGCCAGCACGTGCACAACGGCATAATAATTATGAATACAAAAACTATAGATGCTGTGATGACCTAAATTAGAGCAGAACCGATTTTGGACATGACACCAGCACGTCACTGGGAGAAGAAAAAAAATAACAAAAAGACCTCTTCAAAAAACTCCTTGAGTAAAATAATGAGATGAAAAAACAATATTATGCATCCCAGAATAACAGCATGCAGTGACAATAGAATGCAGCTATACCTAACTATGACATAGTACGACAGGTCCCTGTGGTTAACCACCACGTCCAGGTAGCTAGTGGTAGCCAACATCACCCCTGCTGCCGGCTGCCAGATGCACAACTGGCATGCAGGGAGAGCAGAGACACTTGCCGGAGAGTCTGTGCATAGAGATAGAGGTTGTGTAATCACAACAATTCACTCATGATCCTAACCAGTATGCAATGACTACCCCTTCCTAGCTAGAAATAAAATTAACCACAACAACCAAAACTTCTTCGCCTTTGCCGTCTGTACTGCCACAAGAGATTGAGGTAAATATATCCCTCAAAGCGACTACTTACAAACCCCAATTTCATATGAGCAGACATGCTTTGCATGTGCGCCACATGCACTGCGCATGCATAAAGTGAGCTAACTAATTCACTATGCTCAAACAACAGAAAATTCATAATCTGCATATGGTCCCACACAACTGTATACCATACACTGTATAGTAGTAATTTGCCCCATCCATACATTTGGGTTCCATACAAGAGTGCACTTCACTTCCTTGTTTGTGTGCTTGATGGCCTTCCTGGAAAGAAAGGAATTGCCACCCAACATGGAGTGGGGAGTACAAGTCCATTCTTCAACTTCTTTCCGGTGATATTACCAGATACAGTTTCATGCGTGTATACAGACCTCAGGACCTGTATATATCCATGGATCATATGCGCTACATCATGTTTTAACACTTTGCACGCGGAAATGATGTCACGCGGGGACGCCCCTACGCGGAATTATTTCCACCACGTGAACACGGAAATGGCGACCTTGAAGTTGCTCCGAGTTTTCGGTGTTTTCTAGGCGTACTTGAAGAAAGATGCCGTTTTGGGCGATGTCAAGTGGAAAGGAAGATCCAAGTCTTCCAGTTCAACGGAGAAACATGGTCGGATGGCAGTGTTTACGGCGAGATTACCGTGGGTAAGTAGGTAGCGCTATACGCATTAGCTAGCGATGGAAGGGGAAAGCGCATGGTAAGTAAAAGTAAGTAAAGGTAACTAAAGTTAGGCTGTAGGTACAATTCCAAACAAGCTTTTAGGCAGTGGTTTTATGTAGTTGTACATGTAGTAGGGCAACCTAGTTGTAAATAACTGACAGTGTGGCCGTATACGGCCACACTATCAGCAGCCTTTTGACCTGCCGACCTTGAGTCATGGATAAGTGGGTTCACCATAGATTGTAAGATAGAAGATAGATTACAGGACTAAAAAGGGAAACAACATAATTTAAAGTATGAGCAGATATAAGCTAGGAGTTTTAGAAGTGATGTTATGTTGGGACATTATACTCTGAATCTATCTAAAGTGTGGTAGCGTTCAAAACACTCCGTAGGGCATAGGGCAGGGTGGCTTGTGCACGACTTGCAATAAAACTTGCTTCTGCGTCTCTTCCCAGCAGGTCGGTTGCTACAGACTAAACAGTCCTGCAGCTCTCTCTTCCCAAGATAGTGTGGCTGTTTATTGAGCCTGGCTGGGTCACCACCAGTTGGGTTGAGTGGGCAAGCACGGGGGCGACCAGCATGAGGGCGTGGAGGAGCAGTGATCCTGTGATGTGATGCTAGGGCATCTACCAGCCTCCGTCTATACTGAAGGTGAGTGAGGGGAGATTGGGTGCTAAGCCTGTAGAGGATGTAGCTGTTCACAATCGCTACCTCAACAAGCCAAAAAAAGAGCTTACGCCACCACTTCTTGCTCCGGCGAATAAACGAATAGTAGACTGTGAACTGGTCAGCCTTATCTACTCCGTTCATGGAGTAGTTGTACTCGTTGATCACAACAGGTTTTGACGATATGTTTCCTGTCGCTCGGGAGCGCACATCAATGCTGGCAGCGGAGCACTCAGTTGACAACATCACTACAGGTTTTTTCTTTTTTGCTGCTCGCCACCCGACCACAAGCATATCATCAGAGCGATAGGCCTGCACCTCGTCATCTCTGAGGCGAAATGACTTTGCACGAATTTCATCCGGAAGGCCAACCCGATTCTTCATACATGTTCCCGTGAATCCAGTGGAACGATGCGAAAGAGCTTGTGCGAGGGGGATGCTCGTGTAGTACCTGTCGGTGAAAATCCTATGCCCCTTGTCTAGGTAGTCACGCAGCAGGTGAAGCACCACACGAGCTGGCTGGGGCAAGTTGGAATGTTCCGCACTTGCACAGTCAAGGGTGTCCCCTCCGGTGTACACGAGGATGTCGAGGACATACCCTTGCTTGCTATCTGCCAAAGTGAACGTCTTTATGCCGTACTTTGTCGGCTTGTTTGGCATGTACTGCTTTGGGCCAAACCTCCCTTTGAACCCTACCATAGTCTCATCAACTGAAAGGTTCCTTTCAGGGGCGAAACACTTCTTGAAGTTGGCGACCAATAAATCCAATATGATCTTGACTTTGTCAATGCGTTTCTCTTCACTCCCTGGATCCCCACGACTCACGTGCAGCATCCAAAAGATTTGTTCAAATCGGTCACGTGCAAACAGGTGGCTGAAGAATGGGATAGAACTAATCCAATTCGTACTCCAGTACGATTCGATGTCAGGAACTTGAATCAGCCCCATATTTATCACAACAGCGAGAAGGGCTTCCATCTCACTGAAGGATACAGGCTTCCAGTTGGCATATCGTGATCTCGGTGTGAGCCGGTTCCTGTTCCTGAGTTGCTCGATTCTCTCGGCTGCGTACCTGAAGGGAGTGACAAGTCACTGCCAAAACCATCAAATTAAAGCCCTCACCAAATTTTTCCGCTATATTGCATAATCTGTAGCTACACTATATTTCACTCAATGAAAATTAGCACACAACTCAGTAAAACTAGTCTACTTCAAAATCTCAACCAAGATCCTACAAGATCACTTCTTGAATGTTAAAAAATTCCCTTCTCTACTTCTGCAGCCTCTACCACTCATTTCCAGAGACACCAAGACAAGTTTGTGTACTCCGGAGTTCGACGACAGGTAGCCTCCACTGCCCTAGCTGCCATCCCATCCTGGGATTATCCTAGGATGGGGTAAATTATCCCTTAGCCTGCTCAAGTATTCTGAGATTCCCAAGTATCTCCCCAATCCCAGGATTATCTGAGGATGGGTTTTACTACCCCCCCCCCTACCCCCAAGCAACACTGCAGGGCTAGCACTGCTGTGCATTCACTAAATTCACAATCAGGCAAACCTCCAAATAAACAGCACTCACACAAATCCTATACACACTATAAACCCATGGAGCAACCATAAATCGTATTACATTGAGAGGTTTGACATGAAAGCATGCCTTGTTCTGAATCATTTCAAATCATAGCTGAAATCAAATTAGAAACCACCCATATTCATCCGATCACCTTGCCCAACTCTGTATACAGTCCCACCCAACTCTGGTATAGCTACACATCTGTACACTATAATATCGTCTCCCTAGAAATCACCATTGATATTAGCAGAAACATTCCAATTTTGTACGCTTCACAAGCTAATGATAGGATAGACAATGATGCTACGAGAACGCCTCCTGACAGTTGACAATCACATGTGGCAGTCCCGGGTAGCAAACGAACATTGTTCTGTCGCGTATTTCAATCGCATCCGCGCATTCAACACACTTTATCTCTGAACTTCCATTAAGAGCGAGGCTCAAACGTGCTGCGTAGTAGCATCAATATGTGAGGCTTCTACGCAGCACATACGAGCCCCACCCTTAACGGAAGTTCTGAGATATAGCACTTTGAATGCATGGGTGCGATCAAAATACGCGACGGAATTATGTTCATTTTCTACCAGGGACTGCCACATATAAAATCTATTTCCAAACTTTGCAGCCGCTGCGGAGGCATATAGCACCTCAGGGTAGTGCTGCAGACCAAAACCCTACCATCCATCACACTCTAGCTAGCATGCTTTCCAAGAAATTTACATGCTCTGAGGTGCATCCTGGTGGCTTCAGTGCCCCCAAAAGTGTTAAAAATTAGCTACAAATAAATATTAAACATCAACAAGACTGATATCTCATATCTAAAACGCAGCCGGGTGTTTTTTATTTAAATCATTTAACTGAAGGTTGTGCTCAGCAACAGGCCAGTCTAAGCTAAAAGCAGTTGTAGAATGGATCAACCTGGCTACACAATCTCATCTCGTACAGCTTCCAGCGAAAGTGCTGACATGGCAATTTCGTAGTGCACTTCCATTTAGATATCAGAACTTATCACAATAGAGTTATCATCACTACCTACCACCTTTTCGCCATCTAGGCAACACAAAGCTAAGCTAGCTTGACCTACCACCGACTATTGAGCCTGCAAACCTCCGGTAGCTTCCACTACGTAGTCTATGCTCCTGGCTATAGTGGCATAGTAACACAATGAAGTAATTTAGCGCACGTGATAATTGCGGACGAACACACACACAGACAGACGCGGGAACGTAAAGCTATCTCAGTACCAGCACAGTGCGCTCTTTGCGCTCGCTCGGCTGGTAAAAAAGTATTAAGTTTAACTCCTCGGGGAGGGGAAACTCTTGCTAAGCTTGCTATGCTGAGGGACTAATCACATGCCAAAACACCCACACCCCTGTCCCTCCCACTACTGTACTGAGAGCTAACTTCTTCCCTTACATGTATGTCTGTATAAGATAAACACAAGGGCACAGTAATCAAATACCTAGGTTGAGGCTCGCTCAGGCTAGCCCCAATAACTGCTCTCTCCAATCAGCAGATTGCACTCAACTGTGACTGGTACATGTACACTATTGCTCTGGCCATTTGTGATCATGCCTTTAGGCAGGGTTTAGGTAAGTTGCAACCCTATAGCCCCTACAGGTACTTTTGCCATTTGGCAATGTTTAAACTTAAAATAGTATGTTCGGAAAATAAGCCCATCCTCAAAAATTAGCTCACCCACCCACTTCAGCAAAAAATTATTACATAAGGTCACTATAGCTCCAAAGTACGCCCACCTATTTATGTTGCATCTGTAAACAGGAAAGCACTAGAGTAGGCACTGGGTGGGATTAACAAAATTTTATCAAGCATGCCATATGGCTTCACAAGTACACTTCCAAAATTATTGCTGTCTGCATTGCATCATCATTCTTGTTTGTTGCTTGGCAACCAAAGTGTTGACCGTTGAAGGAACTAGAAGGTGATGGTGGGTGTGCCAATAGAGTACTAGAGTGACAACCAACAAAATGGTTACATGACCCAGACAAAACTACACACCACGCCTTTCTCCTAGTAGGTGCTCAATTTTCAATCTCACAGCTGGCCTTTAAGGCTTGTCAGAGGTAAATGGAATGGAACACTCAAGCTAACAATCACTTTATTGTGGTAATATGCGGTGTACTATCTGCTAGCTTCCAAAGCCCCAGAAATCTTGGGGTAGCTGAGCATGCGTCAACAGTGTGTACCAGGCTCTGGAAACCACCCACGGATTGCACGTGCTACATGTACTGTCTGTTGTGCTATATTGCCTTCTGTATATCGCATAAAACTTCCTGCCAATGAGGGGAACTGGTAAACTTACTGTTGTAAAGTGAATGCCATTGCTGGGTTATGTAGCTGCATGTGTACAGTTACAGGTTTGGGAATATACATGTAGGCTCACCCTAAAAATTTAAAACTTAAATCCTGTTGCCAAGTAGTCTCGTGCCCAGATGCCCGCCTTCTGGAAAAGCGTCTGGCGACGTTGCTGCGCAGGATGCTCGGTCTTCATTACAAAGTACCAGCTAATTGCATTTTCGTCAGGAATTTCAAACGAAGCAATGAAATTGCAGAAAATGCAATTTTCTGTTATAACACGTGTTAGTCATCAATCTTAATATTCAAGAAAGGTGAAGAGTGAAATGGCTACTTGTACTGTCCAGAGACCTAGACGTATCTAGTGCCGCGGATCGGCATATCGATTTCGAGTACTGAGCTAGGAGCTATTCTTCTGAGTGTCGTCCAGAAAGTAGGTTACCGCCTAGTCTCGCGGGCCAGCCTCGAGTGAGGCTGGCCCGCGAGACTAGGTTATCACCGTGCTACGGATGAGCAGAAGGCAGTGCAAGCGTTTAGTACTTGGGAAGGATGTCGTTTACAAACAAAGAGTGACTGTCCATCACGAGGCCCTGGGTCGAACGAATCGAACAAAGAACTCGAATTCCATGGCTAGCTACCCGACTACGGTGGGTGAATAGTTCGTCAAGACAATGGCGGTAGTTTTTTCCCACAGACAAGACAACGATCCTTTCTCCCCAGTGCATGCCAGTAGCGCACTCCTTACAGCTATGTATTTCATGTATAGCCATGCAACTGCTGAGCTATAGCATAACTTCTCACTATGCGTAAATAAGATTAGCGGTCCAATTACGTATCCGCTAAACTATGAATATTTAATGAAGCCTGAGGATTGTGCTGAACGATGCCAGACTGTTCGACGGAGGCGGGCGTGGTCTGGGCACGAGACTAGTTGCCAAGAGTTTATATCTGACAAGGAGGATCCCATTGTACTGGCTTATTTGATCCCGGCATGAAATTCTCTAAGTGTACGTGCACTCACAAATGTAAGCACAAAGAGCGCCCTACAGTGTGTCAGTGAATGACTCGTCCGACTTACATGACCTCTACTTTGCCCACTAATTTGTTAATTAGATGTACCACAACTCACTTTTGATGGCAATGTGGTTCTGACATGGATGTTGCACGATAGGATCCAGTCGGATGAAGAGATGGTGAGAGAAAGAGTCTGGTCCTCAGCAAACCTGGGGACGGATACAAGGTACAGTCATGGCAATGCGTCATCAGGAACACAGTTACCGTCCCTCTCAATAGGATCATATTTACGTAAGATCAAATGTTACCCTCAAAATCAAAGTATAGTCATATTTTTTGCAAAAACGTAGTTAGAGAGTACAGTTCTGCCACTCTCTAGCTTGTTAACTTTATAATGGCTACACACCTTCCGCATGTGCTACACAGGGACTGATTTCTAGTCCAATTAGTTAGAATACCCGACGTCATAGCCTCATTCCAAGGCACACACAAAAATTGGTAGGAGCTCTTATTGAATTTTACCACGCGGCCTGGGAACGAGGCTACTGATGTCACTACCAGTGAACAAAGTAATGAGTATGAGTAATACATGTGAAGAGAGTATGAAGCAGTCCCATGTAGAAATAGTACATGTACTCGACTTCTATGTGCAACTGCCACATATGCTATTGCATTTGTAGGCCAGGAGGTAGATGGACCAGCCTGCAGAGTTGAAGTGTTTCAAATAGCTAGGAACACTGAATTAATACAAATGCAAGGCAATACTCAAGAGATGTTAGGCTGAAAACCTTTTTTTCTTGATTGTACCACTCACGCATTCCTATGGGATAAATTTTGGGGGGGACATCCCCCACCCACCCTCTTCCCTCCAATGGCCCACATTTGGGGGCTATGCTGCCAGTGGCAATGTATGGCTGCACCACTTGCAAACTGCTTACTCCCACTCTGAGTATACCAGCAACAAATTCATTAACCTTGCATATGTTCCCAGGCTTACACAGCACATGTGTGAGAATTACGGAACAGTGCCAGTAAATGTATCTGTGAACCAACTCAGCCACATGGCGAGGAGCAGTATGAGGCAGTAAACGTGTATAGCAAAGGAAGAACTAGAAAATGTTTGGTTTTAGATTTTCTGTTACTGAAATGGCTTTCTAGCCAGTCAAGAATAGCAAAACTACCTGCAATTTCCTACCCACCAGGATTATGGTAACTCTCTTATCATGGAAAATTTGAAGTGCCTCTCTCCTAGTAGCTGCTCATTTTGCAATCTCAGATGTGGCCTTTAAGTAGCCTCGTTCCCAGGCCTCCCCGCTCCGTGCGTATTACGTAATGCGAGCGAGCGAAGCGAGCGAGAGGAAAAGCGGGGAAGACCTGGTATCATTTATCACGTGCCGTGATGTAGGGTAGACTCAAGGTAGACTCAATTAACGAATTATAACCGGTTGAGTGCACAGTTTTCCGTCCACGGTGACTGTACTAACAACGGGGATCTCGGAGGAAACGGAATGCGTGGGCACGTTGCTAAGCTGTACACTCAACCGGTTCTAATTCGTTAATTGAGTCTACCTTGAGTCTACCCTACATGTACGTCACGGCACGTGATAAATGATACCAGGCCTTCCCCGCTTTTCCTCTCGCTCGCATTACGTAATACGCACAGAGCGGGGAGGCCTGGGAATGAGGCTAGCCTCTAAGGCCTTTCAGAAGTAAATGAGATTCAAGAATCAAACTAGCAAGAAACCCTGGGAGGACTGAGCATGCACAAACAGGGAATATCTGGCTCTCTACTCCTTCTCCTGCAAGAGCCTGGAAATGAGGCTAGCTTCACAAGCACTGTTTCTGTATTATTGCACATGTAGTCTTGTGGTTGCTTGGCAACCAAAACATTGACGGCTGATAACAGAATCGGTGGAGGAGATGATGGGAGGTACATGTGGACAGTCACAGGTCTGGGGGTATAGGCTCCCCCACCCCCTCTCCCCTGGAAACGTAGACACTGCCACCAAAGAGTTAAATTTGCTTGAGGGGGTGGGGGGATCCCATTGCACCGCCCTCTTTCCTATACTAAGTGTACTGTGCAGTTTAAAGTATGCAGAGTTCATTCACTATTACTATTTTCTACAACTCACTTTAGACTAGGCAATGTTGTCGTAATATAGGTGTCTAATGGCAACACATTCATTCGGGTGAAGAGACAGCCAAAAGGTGTTCCTGGCCTCAGCCAACCTGGAGATGGACACAAGACAGTCGTGGGAATGTGTCACCAGGAAAACACATGTAGTCTCTCTCAACAGCACCACATTAACGTAGATTGCCTTCAAAATCAAAGTTCAAGTAATTTTTTTCGGGAATCCATACATGGACTTATAAAAACAGATGTGTCTCTCTGGCTAGTTAATTTAACAATGACCAGCTAGCATACACTGTACTTCACTAAAAGGTGGTTGTGACAGCTCTTTAGCTAAAATGCTAATTAGGGGAAGCTCCCAAAATTGTTATCCAGCCCTATCAAGCCCACATGTGATCCGCATAAACAGCTCCCCAGAGAATCACAAGGAAACTTTGGTCTGGAAATCCAATTAGCAAAGTGGTATACATGTACAATTTCTGGGTCAAAAGAACTAAAAATTGTGTACTGGCTTCAATTGCAATATGTAGAGCTGCCGTACACTCTCAGAGCTGGCAGTCGGAACAATCACAGCACTTGATACACAAATATTGCATATGGTAGAATATATTTTGTGTAGGGAGATCCCCTCTGTACACAACCTTTGTAGATAAAGTTCCAACTTTCAATAATCTCTCAACTAGACTAATGAAGACACATGCAATTACAATATATACATCTTTAACCAATGACAGACTTGGGTAGGGTTCTTTGAGCAAGAGTGTGGCTTGGTCAGGTAGGAAGCCAGTATCTATGAGAACACAATACTACATGTAAGATTACATAACCCACAATGAATATGATTATGTCAAGTGCGTGGAATGTAAACAAGTAGTAGAGAAGTGAGAGCTGAGAGGTCCCAAGATGTAAGCTTCTTTGGCTAGCTAGTCATCGTAGCTATATGTCTTCTAGCTACAAGTGGTTGTAGTTGGTACAATATGCCACTCACCTGATAGCCGTCAAAGGAGTCACAATAGAGGCTAGTCAAGGTAGCACAATATACACCTGAAATGACACAGTGTCACTTAGAGTGCGGGACAAATATTTCTCAAACATTCATATTCATGCGCTGTAGGTCTATATGTATATGTACTCACGTGTCTCCCTCTTGGTTCTGTACGGCTGTGAGGCTCCTCTGGGCAGCCAGAAGGTAGCGGGCATCACAAGTGGTGGCCCAAGCCAGCAGAGCATGCAACATGTATGCTGTATCTCTGAACGTCTGTTAAGGATGGGGCTCATACACGCAGTGTAGATGCATCAATATGTGAGGTTTCTACACAGTACATATGAGCTCCACCTTAATGCAAATTTAGAGAACAGTACTCTGAAAAATCATCACTACAGGCTTTAAAGCTCGCTGCCTTTGTTAATAACTTTGGGATACAGATACATTTGTGAATTCATAAGTGAACGTGACGTAATCCTACGTGGATGAAATACGGGTATCTAATTGCACATACATGTGGTAATTAGTTGTCGCTTTGCTTTCTAAGTGATAGCGCTACTGTAACACCCATTCGTGTGGTTCCAGTCGTTAGGGAGGCATCTGTCGGGGTCTGGGGTTGAGATTTTCCACGGGGGGGGCAAGGAGAGAATTTGAACATTGGCTTTGTTTGGACCCCAGGGAGTGGCTCATGTGTGTGTGTGTGTGCGTACATGTATGCATGTGTGCGTATAAATGCATGCATGTGTGTGTGGGATTGTGTGAATGCACGTGTACATGTACGTGTGTGTCAGTGTGAGTGTGTGCATGTGCATGTTCATAGATCACAAGTGTAACCGTCGTCAAGATCTTTATACATGCATGAGGGACTACACCAAACTGGAAGGTCAGACGGTATACTCCCCTAGGGTGCTTTGAAGGCACCAAACAGGTCCGCATTTCTTACTGAAACAGGATAAAGAAATAAAAATTATGTAGGCGCAAGGGGGGGAGGGGGGAATTCCAGCCCCCCTCCCCATATAAGGTGCTACATGTGTACAGTAATCCTGCCCTAGCTGACCACACAGTCTCAGCTGCCCTCACCTGATGCCTCAGTACAGGAGGAGCTGATTGGCAGAAAGACACTCTCCCACCCACTTGAAGCATACTGCCACCTCTTCGACTCCGGAATCATGGTCCTCTCAGTGGCATAGGCAACAATGAAACAGTAGGCCACGTGGTGGATCTGTGGGAGCATCGCGAAAGAGAAAAAATGAGGTTGATATTTCACATCTAAAAAACAGGCAGGTATTTTCACATCATACAACTGAATGTCTAAGTTTAATGCACCATGGAATGGATGAGGTTGTCACATCTCACACAGCCTCCAGCAGTAGCGCTGACTTGGCAATTTGTATTGCGCTTCCAGTTGGCTGCAAAATTTTATAAAGTGCCTAAAGTATCATCAAAAAGACCTACTACTTTTATCCTTCTAGGCAATATGAAGCTAAGCTAGCTTGACAAAGCTTGGCCAGTAGCTTCCGCTGTGTTCACGGCTATAGTGGTATAGTAATGTAAAGACGTGACTGGGCACATGTGAGAAGTGCAGACAGGCAAACAAACAGACACACATGGGAACGTAAAGCAGCCTTCGTACCAGCAGTTGTGTATGGTGATTTTATGAGACTGCCAAAGTGTTCGGATTGAACGGTGCCATGAGGCCAGTCATACGCTACCACTGATGCCAATGGGCTCCAACTGTACCTGTGCACCCAAGCATTGATAATACAGGTGCAAGAAGTATTATACTATTTGAACACCATTGCCGAATGGGCCAAGAGACATCACCCAGCGATCCAACACCCTGCAGCAAGAGTTACGCGTGAAGTTATCTGGCCAGAGGTTAGAGGGCAGAAAGAACTGATTTTGACATTCTTCACTGTCCTGTAGGCCATGGTCACCATTATCGGTGCTACTTATCAACTTCAGCACAGTATGGCTATGGAGTGTTACCTAAACCGATCACTCCCGCTCCGGGCCAGTAACTAATGATATGGTACATGCATGGACTTTATGACACCACTGATAATGGATATTAGTAGCTACAGTTGTTACATGACAGATTATAACCTGTGGGACATGAAATTTAAACGACACGTATATTATAGGCTATAATCCGGCATATATTACTGAAAATGACCTTGCTACCCCCTTTGATATCTAATGTACTAATCCCCTTGGACTTGAACATAAGACTTTCACTAACCAGCACACCATGCCAGTTATAGTGAATGTAAAATGTAAATGGTAATCCAATAGCCATTGGATGTTTAAATCTTCTCACTACCCTCTTGGACATAATATTAAGACTTTCACTAACCGGCACAGGTACAATCCACCATGCCAGTTAGTGAACGGACTTTATACAAGGTAATCCAATAACCATTGGATGCTTAAATCTTCTCACTGCCTCCTCGGGCATGAAAATAAGACTTTCACTAACTTGCACAGGTGCAATCTACTATACCTGGCCCAGTTAGTGAACGGACCATGTACGTGGCAATTCAACAGCTATTTACACATTTCAGTTTTCTCACTACCTTCCTGGGGATAAAATTAAGACTTTTACTAACTGGTACAGGTACAATCCACAATGCCAGTTAGTGAACGGATTATATACAGGGTATTCCAATAGCCACGAGATGCATAAATGACTCTACTACCTCCTTGAGCATAAAATTGAGACTTTCACTAACCCAAACTGCATGGTATAATCCAATAGCTGTAATCCGTCATGCCAGGTAGTGAACAGACCACCTACATGGCAATCCGACAGTTTAAATCTCAATGATCATGAATAATTAATGAGCCTAAAACTGCCTTTTTCCTAGCTTTGGCAGTTGTCATGGATGACCTTTGTGGTTTGATAGTCATGAATATAATTAATTGGCTATGAATCTCATTAATAACCTCATGAATATGATTAATTGACTCTCGTTCAGCAATGTCTGGCTTGATGGCTCTACTGTGCTTAAAAATCAAATTGACATTTTATTAGCAAACTTGCAGGTTATTGAGAGGATTCCTAGTCATTAATGATTAGCAAACTTGCAGGTTATTGAGAGAATTCCTAGTCATTAATGATATTCATTGACAGCTGGATCAGATTGTATAGGATAGGAGCCGAGTGCATGTACTGTATGGGAAGCGGAAATTGTTCCTTGAATAGTTAGGCGGTAGGAAAGATATGGTGGGGGGGGGGTTAAGCCCTTGGGCATGAAATTACCAACATGCCAGTTAGTGAACACATTACTGTACACAGTAATCACTGACTGGAGTAATCTGCCATGCTAGTTAGTGAACAGACCACTCACATGGAAATCCAATACCTATTGGATGTTTAAGTCTTCAACTACCCCTTGGGCATAAAATTAGTACTGTACCAGTTTATTCCGAGCGAAGCGAGGCTATACTCCAGTTCGATTGACCTTTTTTCGTCATCGTCGCCATAACTTGTTCCAGTCAGTTCTCCTATCAAACACACAGCGAACACTTACCTGGTAATCCAGAGTAGCCTTTGAATGCACAAGTCTTCTCACTACATGTACTCTATTTAAGAGGCAATTTTAGTTAGTGAATAGTCATATACATGGTATTCCAATAACCATTGGATGCATAAATGACTCCTTGGGCAAATTTCATGGCTGCCTGTAATAAGTACCTGTACATTCCTACCACACTCACCTTAGGCAACAAACTCCGACTGGGGAACAGTAATCGGGGACAGGAGAAGTCACGCATCCCCATGACGCTGGTAGAATATCATGGTAGTTGGGCTAAACACAATACACATTCTCGCCCGTTCACAAACCAACACGCTTCATGTATTTCGTACTCGTTAGTGAACTACGAATACGGACACATAAACACGACAATTACAGCAAATGGCAGGTTAGTCTCGCGCGCGAGACTAATGGCAGGTTCGAAAGCGTTGCATATTCATATTTCACTAAGGCGCCCAAACCGAGCGCACGTGCCAGGCCTTGGGGCGTGCGCGGCTGCCCTAACGAAACGTGCCCAAACGGAAACGCCACAAGCCGTCCTTTGGGTGCTGGAGGTGATGGATCCTCCTATCCAGGAGAGAGGCCGTTTCCTGTGCGGCCAGCTGGGCTTTCCACCGTCCCTCCTGACTACCATTCCGGAGCTTCTCCACCCCTTGGTCAAGCAGGGAGGTGTGGTGGGACTGAGTGGGGGTGTGGTGTGTGCATGTGTGTGGGTGTGCATGTGTGTGGGTGTGTGGGTATTACTGTGCAAACCTGCAGGTACAATAATTGCATACTTCACCTTCAGTATCCTCATGCCCAGGCCCGTTTTTATAAAAAAACAAACACGCTATTAGACCATAGTAATAATTCATAGTTTCTGGTCAGGAATTATTCCAAAACTTAATGTAGGCAGGCGGTATTTTGTTAATTTATTACCAGCCAGGCACGCGCTAAGCACACACCTGGCTGGTATTAAAGATTGCTTTATGTTCTCACGTCTGTGTGGATATGAAATATCATCATGTTTACTTATATATAGCATATGCATACCAATTTAATACCACACTAAAATATTGCATTCAATGTTGAAAGTACTTCACTACAGTCTGTAAAGTAACATAGAGCTGTTGAGAGCAAATCATAGCCCCGTGCACAAGCCTGAGCCAGTTATTTGGAAGTACGAGGAAAAACTAACACAAACTTCCATGGCCTGTCACGTGACATTTGGACCCTCGAAATATTTTTCCCCCCAAAACGAATATATAAACTTTTTGTGCAAAGTGAATAATCCCCCTTGAAATACTGGTTTCCCCTTCCTATATATGCGTATTGCGGAAGACGAGAAGCTCTATCTCCTATTTCTCAGCTTATCCTATCTTCTAGCTCCAAACTAGCCCTTGCTTACTCCTAGCTCCTAGCGCTGGACTACCAACTGGCGAATGATTGTTGGTGGAATGCAGCGATTACGCTTGAGTGGGCGGAGCTGCTAGTTGCAAGCTTCTAGCTCTTTATATTTTATAGTGTGCTTGCACATAGTCTTAGTACAGTCACTGTAGACATACATAGCTAACTATGTGTCAGTAGAACGCAGGAATTACAGTCGAGTGGCATAAGTGGGTGGAGCTCGTAACTCATATATGACTATTCCTATATATCTCCTAGGAGCTACTTTCACTATGTGAAAGCATATTGCAAGATTTTAAATTACACTAAACAAAGAGCTAGCTCTCTGCTAAAACATCTATCTATCCACTGGCCTTATCGAAGGACAAGAAAAAGCGCCAGGAAGCGTACGATCCTGGGGGAACATATTTCAGAGGGGGTCCATAATAATATTATATGCACTGAAAGTTTCAGGGGGTCCAAATATTTCGAAATATAAGGACTAGGTTTGGGGGGTCCAAAATTTTCATGACAGGCCCTAAGAGTAGGCTCGCGATTCATATATAGGTGTGTCAATGACAACGAACTTCAAATTAATTACCGAGCGCCTTACCATGAGGCAACTAATCTTACAGTGTAGGAGTACTCGAGTAGGCTCATATCTCAACTAATGTTTACATGCATACACATGTATATATATTATGTAGTGATAGTTAGTCAGGGTATTAGTAAAGCACATTCGGTATTTTCTGACTCTTCCTGCAACACAAGTTGAAGATGGCATCCACGCCTCTTGGCAGAGGCGCCATTTTAACCAGAGATGTGAGTTAATCTGCAGCATACTTTCAAGATTATTTGTGTACATATAGCTATATACGTACAAATGCTACATGATATCTCAGCCTACACTACAAATTTACTTGCCTCTTGCTAAGGCGCTCGGCAAATATTTGAACTTGGTAGCGAAAATTTGGCATCCTTAATCCAGATTCAGAATCAGCTTGACTGGAAAAACTAAAAAATTTTATCCGGTGAAAAATTTGACCGATGAAGTTTGATGCAAAGTCAGCAGTACATCAACAAGTTGTCAAGTACCGTCAGCCATGGGTTTGCTACATTATATACAGGTTCTGTCACATCGCGGAGAGCTCCCTGATGCTCACACTCACACTCACTCACATGCGCATCGCTGCTCGATCGTCCCGTCCATAGTTAGCGCTGATATCTCTACTTACACATAGGCTACACAACTTCTACTAACTTGGGAGCTGCAGTAAGCCTTCCTTGGTAAAACTGTGTGGTAGACATACTCAGATTTCTGAGTGTTCATGCGTTACAAGTTTGAAGACAGAATCCACGTACGAGATGCCACTTTGTACACGTAGAATTTAATTTCGCCCAATTAAGTGTGTGCGAAAATAGATCTGGCGAAGTTTTTCCGCAATGCTACACTATTGGCTTTGGTGAAAATTTCCCGCTATACGGTACCTCATGGACACCCTGATCTGCCACTTCTGCTTCAACTCGTAGATCTTGGTTTTGAAAGTACAATGTAGTTCAACAATCTCTACAGTTTAGCCTCCTTATATATAGCATCTGAAGGTGGGTACTTTTTCTGACGTGCGTGACGTGGAGGGTAGAAGGGAGGTAGAAGGGTAAAAATTTGCGTGGGCGAGGATAGCTGCAGTTGTTGGACAGCGAAGGAAGGCAGACAATCTACACTTCTTGTAGCTACTCTTCGGAGCCTGTTTGTACCACAGACTGAGCGCTGAAACACCGTCACCAGGAAAAGGTAGTAAAGCTCAAAAGTCGAGCGGTCCTGCCCACGCACAATTATGTAACGTGAGAAAAAGTACCAGGCTCTCCGGTGTGAAACGCATGGAGAGCCTGGGGATGAGGCTAAGTGGGTTTAATATCTGTGTTAAGCTTGCCTACTCCTCTGCTCAGTGGGTGAGAGCAGCTGACTAGTAATCAGAAAGCCTGGGGTTTAATCCCCAGCTGGGCTCCGATTTTTTCCCCAGAGTTTTATTTTATTTTATCTTGATGATTTGTGCATGTGCAAGAGCCTGGGGACAAGATTAGCAAAAGGGTATTCATATACGTACACATAATTCAAGGTATGCACACACACACACGCACACACTCACTATCTTAACAATACGTAGGTTGAGCGCAGAGACTCAGAAGATAAACTAACCTCTAAACTAACAGACCAGCTTGAAAAGATTGAAAGTTTATCTCAAGAAATTGGTCTTCTCCAGTCTCGACTGACGAGGTGTGAAGACTTAAAGGCCGGATCAAGTGTTGAGCTGGAACAGGCACAGCAGAAAGTGGCAGACTGTCAGGCCAACAAAGCAACCGTGGATGTACAGAAGGTAAATACACTATAATTATTTCATTCCTATGCTAGTTTCAGCCAACTACATATACGTACATTTGGTATTTAGCACTCATGCTAACTGCATATAGGTCATGCTAATTAGCCCTCCAAAGCACTGCAAGACATGTTTGAAATTCTGAGACATTAGTACCAGTGGGGTGGCTCAAGAAAATCAATGATGCCCCACCACCATCGGAAATCTTGATAAGAATGCCCCACAAATCTGAATGCTCTAATGATCTGGGCGGGGTAAAAACATGGTACAATCACTAAAAAAATCTACTCTTTCCATTTGGCTGTTGTCTTGGTGCAGCTGTACATACATGTGTGAAGGCTTAGAACTGAAAATACCGTGCTAGCTAAGCTTTAATTTGAGGCAAGTATTTGCAGCGTCCCAAAAAGCACTCTTGTCCAGCTGAGTTTATCAATAAATTCATGAGCAAAAAATCATTACACTTGGCAATTTCTACAAGTAAAATGTGCGCCTATAGTCAGAAAGAAAAAAATGTTGCTATTTCATATTTAACAAGACTGATATTTGTTTTTTACGTAAATCATCCAACTGAAGGTTGTGATCAGCAACAGGTCAGTCCTGTAGCTTGGGTAGACAGTCTCATCATGTACAGCTTCCAACGAAAGTGCTGATGTAGACAGCAATTAAGCAAGCTACGGTCTTAACAGCCTAGGTCTGTATACGACGGCAATGTTTCGGCCTCTGTAGCCTCCTACATATGGTTAGCTAGGCTCCCCTCCTCCTTACTTTTTGCGCACGTGGGAGGGGAGCCCGGGGACGAGGCTAGTATAATTATGGTTTACTCTCCTTCATACCATACTTGAATTGTGTATACCTTGCTTAAAACTTTACTCTTGTGTAATTACGTAAAAAACGAAAAGGCATCTCAATTGCATTTGTTAAGCTCCAGGGCTAAACAAATCCCACTCATCCTGATTATTAACCCCCACTTAAATTACATGTTTCTTTTGGTCTTTTGCAGGCAACGCTCCAGGAGGGTGTGAACAATTTGAGAGGTTAGGAACCCTATCAGCGGTGTAGCCAGACTATATATAAATTGTTTGCCCGGGCACAAGTGAGGTAGGGCTGTGAGGTACATGTAATAGTATGCATACTGTAGAAAACATATTCTACACATTTGTTGAGCTCGCAATAACAACTACAGCTTACCATGTAAGTGGTCACAAGACCATTGCAGCTACTATGACACGGAATATAGGACTTGTGCAGTGGAGTCTCAAAGTTTAAGCTGTCACACTCCTTTGGACCATACATTATGCGCTGTGTTCCTCTGGCACAGAGCTCGATTGCCTATGCCCGGGTGGGGCGCTGCGCCACTGTAACCTATCACCAGTTATCCTGTATTGTACGGAAACGTATTTGTAGCCCCTTCAAGTTCTTACCTGCATGTACTAATCAGTTCTACTGGTATGGTATATTAATTCTGCATGTTAGAAATACCTACTGGTGTACATGTATGTTATAAAAAATTCTTTTGTATTTAGAGGAAAACATAAAGTTGGCTGATTTAGTGGATACGCTGGAAGAGGAGGTAAAGGATACTGAGAAGAAGGAGGAGCAATGTGAGCTGGAGAACTCCGAATGCCAAGGGAGCCTCGATAAGGCTGAAAATGACCTGTGAGTAGTATACATACTCTTCTCTGTGTTAGCTAGGTTGTCATTCAAATAGCCATTTACAATCACCTCATGCTGAAGGGATGTGTATGCCGATAGTCAAACCATAATTCTCAAAAATCTCTATTGCACCATGCTTAGGAATGCAGGTGGAACAGATAAACAAACAGTAAAATCTACAGTAGACCACAATTTAAACTCATTCAGATATGGCAACTAAGCCATTTGTACTATCAAGGGCGCAGCGAGGCGGCAAGAGGGCATGCAACACGTATAGACTGTGAAATGCTAAATGTTACTAAACACAGAATTTGAATTATCACCGAAGTGCATGGTTTTCAGAAATTCTCTGATCTTGCCGTACACCGCACTATAGCAATAACCTGATAGACAGGCAATTGAAGGCTTGTTCTGGTTGGGAGAGTGATTCGAAGCCATCGATAAGTGTTTAACATAGCGGGGCATTAAGCTATCTCAGTCAGACTGTCAGTAAGCTTAAGCATGCTTGGCTTTATGACTTTAGTACAGCTAGCTAGTGGTACATAAAACTTACTTCTTTAGCTTCAAACAAGGCTATACCAAAGAGCGCAGCGAACCGCCAATTGGATCGGGGTCGGGGGCTTGCTGGGTTGTACTAATGCAGTTCTGAGAGTTGACCCACTGTAGCCCGCGCCTTGGCAGGGATACGTGCTGTATCTAGCAATGCTCTTTCACCAAATCCGGCCCGATAAGCCAGTGGGAGAAGCAACAGCGCTAGCACAAGGCAAAACAGATACTGCTTTTCTGGATTACTTAGCTGACCTCTGCACGTACCATCCATACCTGTAAACGTACCATATATTCACAACCACGTGGTTACCTGGAAGCGCTATTTTTAGTAACATTTACAATTATGCCGTCTATACATGCACTATAGGAAGTTGCATGCCCTCTCTCCGCTTTCAGCGACTGGCTTGGTATTATATTTGCTTGAAGGTATCTGCAATGTAATAGGTGCAATTGATCTCATTTATAGCTTTCAGTGCAAGCAGAGTGCAGAGCAGACAAGCAAACGATTGCAGAGTCTTCAAACTCAGCTACAGGATTTGCAAGCTAAACAGGCCCAGGAAGTAGTACAGCGGGCAGTGGGTGCACCTAAGGTGGAAGAAAATCCACCAGTTCAAGCTGAACAAGCAGGCAATTTGCAGGATACCTTTTCAGAAGGTTAATTGTTTAACACTACATTTCATTAGCATCTGAATTTGTACTTTCATTTTGACACTAATCAATGTCACGTAGTATTCCTTGAAATACTATCCAGCATGAGTTATGATATATCTTTGTGTATGAGGAAACACAAGTACTTTTATGTGAACGTATGTACCATGATACGATTATAATAATTATCTTTGTGATTCAGTGCATGGTCTTCATTTGTCTATACTCACAGGTGAGTCTGTGTAAGTAGTAGGTTTGCAAAGCGTTGGCCATGGATAGCATCAGCAGCAGCTCTATAGTGAGGCTCTTATTTGGGATTATCATCAAAAGGAGAGTAACTGCGTGCAATCTTTGCTAAGTATGAACCAATAGTGTAGGAGAAATTATAAAAAGCAGCTTGCATGGAGCAGAACAACTACAGCCTACATGCATACAACTACAGTCTAACGTGATAGCCTGATAATCAAAGTACGTAGCTATAGGTATAGGAAAGTTAATATGGAAATAATGATTATGTAAGCATCCACTTGAAAGTAACCTGAGGCAACAGTGGTACATATACCTCTAACTGTATGCAGGCACTGTTATAGTTCTTGTACCTTTTCCAAAATGCCAGGTGTCCCAGGTGAAGCTGAAGAGGCTGATATTGCCAAAGAAGTTAGTGAACTGGAGGCTGACTTCAAAGATGTATTGGGAGAGTTGGATGATCAGGCAAACACTGGGGATGAAGAAGACGATCAGAAGATTGACGAAGATCTTGGTGAAGATAAGGAGTTTATAGCTGAGTTGGAGGCCGATGAAAACAACGTGGTTTGAGTTCAGTGTACAACTACAGTCCATCAAGAGCATTAACTATGTTGTCTATGAGGAAATAGTAAATTATTGTGCTTTTACTATTCGTAATATGTTTTGTATAGCTACATGATGTGGTACTACTAATGTTCTGTTTACCACAATTTATAATTAGACTTCACTGATTGAAAGAAAGCAGATCAAAACGGGATCCTCATCCTCCAGCCACCCATTGGGCATGTCACGGCAAAAATGGACCCCCCAAAATTGGTTCCCCCTGGAACTAATTTTGTGCAAAATATGGATCCCCGGAACTTATTTTACTGTAAAATTTGGACCCCCTCCGAAACATTTGGCCCCCCCCCTAGATATCTGCCAGAACTCAAGAAATATGGACCCTCCATAATGTTAGATACTCTACTAACTATGATACTACTAAATATGGGCCCCTCCGAAACATTTGGACCCCTTCCCAGGTATCTGCTGGAAGTGATTTTCAGGGGGGTCCAAATAGTTCAGAAAAATTCATTCGGGGGGGAACCGATTTGATGGGGGTCCAAATTAAACGTGGCAGGCATTCAGGACACCAAAAGTTTTATTAAACTGAAGGTCTGGGGACAGGTTTACTAATTCCGGCAGCACTTTTAACATGACAGGCTGTGGCTATACGACCAGCAGAAAGCACATACATCCACATTAGCTATTACGTAACCTGGTGAAAAGTGCATGCATGCATTGACATAATTAAATTTTATGTAGCTCGGCTAGTCCCAAGTTAACACCCTCAGCCTGAGCTAGTGTATGCACTTCTGCCGGTAGCTAGCCAATCCGTTTTTGATGGACTAGAGCGTTCGTAAAAGGTAGCTTGCTATAAAACTGCAAGCATATAGCTGGCCTACCTTTCGCAATGATTTACTCCAGAGTATAATTATGCGTTTAATCGTACGCCATATGCTCGACTATTCGCAGTAGTGGGAGGAGTTAGGTGGCTCCACTTCGAATTCACTCCCATGCAGTTCCACCCACTAAATTGGGTGCGGTTCTTAAGCTTATTCATGCGGTTGTTGGAATTTCCGGACTGCTCTGTAGCCAGTATCTGCAGTCGCTGAGTGTGTGAAGCTGTACGCAGTTCCACTGTTCGTCATTTCACTAATTCAGGTACGCTTAACTATTTGGGTCTATTGTTAGACTCACTAGTGGGAGGGTCTGGTAGCAAGGTCGTGTGTACGTGATGTTATGAAGGTGGGCGTGGTTCACCAATCTCCAAAACAGGGCTTAGTCAGTTTATAAGACGTAGTTACACCATCCTTTTCCCACTATATCGTGCTCCAAATTATGTAAGAGATTCTTTGTGGTGCACATAGCTACAGTAAACGTGTTCAAGTTCAATAATGTACTGAGCACATTGAGGTAGGCCTGAGCCCAATCTGCTAGGACAGATTCCTATTTTTCTTTCCAGCACTTCCTCTAATCCAAGCCTATTTGCTTCAAGCTGAGCCTATTTTTCTCGTTTATGCTTGATTAATACCAATTTCTTGTTACAGTATCACAATCTTGTACTCGATACTAACTGTATCACTAATTAACAGCTTGCAATTGGTCCAGAATGGAAATAGGCTACAAGCATTTTCACTGCTACTAGTCTCTGCTGCACCAAATCCACTCAAAGCCTCATTCCTAGACTTAGCAGACTGACTAGACATACTCTGCCATTTTTTTATGCCAATGCTGTTGCCTAATAATTATTCTGCTAGGGAATGTCCCTATTTTGCCAGCATTATGCTTCCTGCTAAACCCTACCCAATTTTCTCAAATTTCTGCCGGCAGATTAGGCTCAGGTCTACATTGAGGCCAATACTCGGACTCAAAATAAAGGGAGACTGAGCTACATCCCTAGTTGAGCTGGTGGAGCTAACATCATACCTACCTTACTAAGGTTAGACCAACAGGAAATGTTGACTGGTGTTATTGTGTCCATTGAAATCCTTTAGATTCGTGAGGATAAAAGTCTAACTGTACTTATACTTTAGCCTAACTTTAAGGCAGTCTTCTGGCCCACTTATGCTAAAGAAGTTGAAGTTAAGGCTGTAGCAAGATCCCGGATTATGCTGGTGGAACTAACGCACAAATCCGTAGAGTTGAAGCTGATTTTGGAGTTGAACTAACATTCAAATTGGTACAAATGGCTTGATTTTTCTGGAACTAAAACTCAAATTCGTATGACAAGCATATAAATCTGAACATGTTGGTAGCAATTTTAAGTAACTAACACTCACACTCATATGAGTTGTCCAGGCCCAGCCACACCCTGCCCTATGTGTACGTAATGGGGACGCAACAGTTACGTGTGTCAGTGCGCAAATTTCGGTCTACTGCTGTTGCGTGCGTAACAACTGTAGCCTCCTTTCCAGCTAGGCCAGCGGTACAGTGATGTGTTCAGTGTTCCTGTGGCACTGCAATCAAGTACAGTGCTGCCAGATTTTTGGACTTCCGTTTTCTGTGTATGTACCTCATGAGGCCTAGCTATTGCTTGACTGTTATGAAGAAATAGTAATTTGTATAATGTAACCTTGAGGAACCTGTACCGGTAGGAGCAATAATTTAAGTAACACTCAAATGCGTACGAGATGGGTACTATACAAACAAATAACACTCAGAATTTTATGAGATAGCTAGTTACAGAATGACCGTATGAGTTAGGCCTATTTTTTTTAAGTATAATTTGCATGAGCATATTCTGGGATCCTGTTGTACCCTAGTTGGGGCCCTTTCACGCTCGCCCCACACTTGTACGTCAACAACAATTTTTCTCTGTCCTTCTGTCCAGTTTGGCAAATATGTCAAGTGGGCGTGACCCAAAAGTCATGTGATTTCTTGCTTGCCCCAACAATGTTTAATAATGCTATGTTCTCACGTGAATAGGTACTATTTTATACCATGGCTAAAGACATATCTGCTGGTGTTGATGTATGTCATGCAGAATCTATGCTCATTATTCCATTTTGTGCACTATGAAAATTAAGCGCATTTTCAAAATATCTTGGTTGAAGTTACAAGTATGGGTGATATTTCGTCCAGTCTGGTAGTCTGCTAGCTACCGATCGACAGAGATGAGAGATTTCAAATTTGCATGCTCAGTCACATATTCAGAGAGAGAGAAGAGGCGTTGAAGACAGCTCGCTGTGCTTCCGAGAGACCAGAAGAAGGGAGGCAAAATTTGTAGAAATCTAGCATTCTGAGGTTTATATGAGCACCTGCTACAAGGGGTGTTCACTCCCATATGCGCAATACTTACGGCTGTGACTGGAGACACAATTTATGTCCGCCAAAAATTCAGCTGTGTCATTGTGACCACACCTCAAAATCTTGCATGACCCACGACCACAGCGTAAATTCAGTGTGACCTTGCGACCTTTGAACTCTGCTAAACTCAACTGTTAATACGTGTATTCAGCGACGCTGTTCTGTTCCTTCGTAGCAAATGTAACTGGAATAAAGTTTTATGAAGAGCGTAATTCATTTACAGTCCCTAACGAGCGAGAATTCAGCAACCCGCACAACAATAAGGCTATTTTGGTGAAGCTTGTCCTCCCCGAAGACTGAATGGGGATGGTTTAAGAAAATTGACTCAAATCTGCTAGCGGTTGGTCTACTAGACCTGTAGCGTATTCTGTGTGTTATTATTTAGTCTGGCGTAGCCCACCCCTCGTAAAAACGGCAGATTTTATCCCAGATTTTACGTTGATAAAAGGCCTTGTTTGGCTTCCAAGGGCGTATTTAAACAGCACTCGTCCAATTCAGTTCACTTCAGTGTGCCCTATTAGTATATCCACTGATACATAAAGCCTGGTGAAACGGAGTACTATATAGTAAGTTTGAAATTGTCGTTGTTGTAAATACAACTGAATTTATCACACATGTAGCTAATTTCTTTACACACAGCACTATTGTACAGCTCGTAGCACTTAATTATTTGAACACGCTATATAAACGTTACAAATTCAGCAGACACAACTTTACGCATTCAGCAGGCACAACTACTGTAGCGCAAGCAGACCAGACCCTACTCCAGGGGTGCGAGTAGTCTCGGGTACCCAGACCTTCAGAAAATCTTATAATTTTTCGACGGGTCTGGGTACCCGAGACTAGGGTGCGAGGATCTGGCGCGTGAGACTAAACCAGATAACAGTATACTTGGAAACCCTGGGGGTGGGTGGATAAAACGTGGTTCGGCGGTGTATGAATCCGCCCACTCGAAGAGCAGCAAATGCGCAACAAGTGAATATGTAAAGCGAGATTACAAAGTAAGTATAGCTTTTTCTTAGCCAAGTATGGCTGCAAAATTTAGGTAAAATGCTATTATGTAAGCATGCAGATAAGTTAACTATTATCAGCTAAATGGCTAGCTGACGTACCGTCGGTATTCCAATTAAAGCACACCAAAGATCGAATTTTTGCCGCTCGATCCTGCTCACTGTCTTGTTTGTCCGTTTTTAGTTATAGATTTAGCTCACATGGATAGTATAAGGGGTGGGCGGATACTATATATGCGAATACCCTCCAGCATAACATCATGGACCGATAATACGTAGACTATACATAATACTAGCCTCGTTCCCAGGCCTCCCCGCTAGGCCTTGGCATATAAGGCGAGCATTAAAATGAGCATTATGCATAGTTGTAAGCATCGAGCATAATGCGAGCATAATCAAGCAATTTTTGAGAATTACATCATTTTTGATCACGTGTTACACACAATGCGGGTATCCCGCACGCTGCTGAAGAGAGTGACTGAGTGAACCTATTAGCATAGTGGAGTATATATTATCTATGCTATTAGTGACAGACCCAGTGCTAGTCAGACTTCGAGTCCGACTCCTACGAATGCTGCAGTATATAACAACAGAACGTAAATTCGCAATGCTCTCACTGCTTTTTTGTCGTTCTCATGCTTTTTTTGACGTTATTACTGACATGTCAGTATCATTTATCACGTGCCGTGACTTAGGGTAGACCCGTGCCCGTCCCACGGTGACTGTACTAACAATGGGGATCTCGGAGGAAACGGAATGCGTGGGCACGTTGCTAAGCTGTGCACTCAAGCGGTTATAATTCGTTAATTGAGTCTACCTTGAATTTACCCTACGCACGGAGCGGGAGGCCTGGGAACGAGGCTAATATATAACGATGTCATAGTGTACGCTGTTTCCAAAATGTCCCCCCGGACATTATTTATCTTGTCCCCCCGGACATAATTCACCAGTGAATAATGTCCCCCTAGGACAAAATGCACCGGTGAACAATGTCTCCCCTCAGTGAATAATGTCCCCCCCCCCCCCCAATTGTTTCGAGAGGGATTATTATCTCCTAGTGCCTATCGCCTAGCTTCGGTAGTATCTTGCGGAAGCCGAGAAGGGTCATAACTCCTAGCTACTATCTCCTATCTCCTAGCTGCTACCGCCTAGCTCCTAGCTTCTAGCGCCTAGCTCCTAGCTCCTAGCGCCTATAGTTCCTATCGCATTAATACTGTCATCTCGTTCTTATCCATAGTATGGTATGCTTGCGATGTTTTGTATATATAGCCACAGCAGCCTATTAAATTTGGATTGTCGGTAGAGCTCAGCGAATGAGGGACGTATCACCATGGTTAATAGAGCGCGTACTCTCGAGTAGCCTATTAAGTTGGCAAAGCTACAATAGCTCCTTCATAGCTCTTAAATATTAAATTTTACAATCATATTCTCCTATCATCATGTAGCTACCTTAGTCTCACGGGCCAGACTCAGTGAGGCTGGCCTGTGAGACTATAGCTAGCTACCTCTGTAGTTTTATAACTTTTCTTTGTATAATTCTCTCTGTATTGTCTGTGTTTCATATTAAAGCCAAAATAGGCTGGTTACTATAGCACTTTAATAAATAAAAAATTTATTGATCTATTATTAAACCCTATAAGCGAGTAGACGTAACGTAATAAAGGGAGATTGAGCTACACCACTGTCTTTCTGTTCAGTTTGGCAAATATGTTGAGTAGGCGTGACCCATAAGTCATGACTTGCTTGCCCAAACAACGTTTAATAATGCTACGTTCTCACGTGAATAGGTACTATTTTATACCACGGCTAAAGACACATCCGCTGGTGTTGACGTATGTCGTCATGCTGAATCTATGCTCATTGTTCCATTTTGTGCACTATGAAAATTAAGCGCGTTTTCAAAATAATATCTTGGTTCCAGGTACAAGTATGGGTGATATTTCATCCAGTCTGATAGTCTGCTAGCTACCGATTGACAGAGTTGAGAGATTTCAAATTTTCATGCTCAGTTACATATTCAGAGAGACAGGAGAGGCATTCAAGACGGCAAAAATGTGGCCCACTGTGCTTCCGAGAGACCAGAAGATAGAAGGCAAGGTTTGTAGAAATCTAGCACATGCTAACTGTAGCATGTGCGTAACTAAGGTTGAGAAGGCAGAGGCCGAAGGACAGGGCTCAGAATGTGGAGCATATGGAGGCTAGGCTGCAACACGACAGAGAGTGCCATAGGGAGACACAATCTGCTGAGAGACTGGAGCATAGAGGGCCATTGTTTTTTGATACAAGTCTTGCTAAGAAATATTGCTAGCGGTTAGTCTACTAGACCGGTGCCGTGTTCTGCATTTCTAGGAGATGAAAGAGGGGGGTGGGCGGATATTACATAGTTTGTATACTTGCGATGTTGAATCCGCCCACTTGCTAGAACATAGTGTAAATGCAAAGCGAGGTAACAAGGTAAGTGTAGCCTTTCTAGAATTTTTTTAGCCAAGTATGAATGCAAAATCTATTTGAAAAGCACACGGTTACAAGGTAAGTATAGCCTATCTAAAAAATTTTAGCCAAGTATTAATGTATTTGAAAAGCACGAGTAGTCCTTGGTAGAATATCATCCACAGTATCAGAACTACAACATCACCTTCAAGATGCCCGCGAGACTATAGCTATACATGCTCGGGTAAACATATGTGTGGTAACTAGGTGCTGGTTGGTGGCTTCACTATGGAGACAGCAAACAGGCACAGCAAATATCCCAGCTAGGCAAATATTCCGAACTAGGCCAACTCTTCCGGGGCAAAGTGGCCCGGCAAATGTCCCATCTCAGTAAATGTGCTGGGACAAACAAAATGGATCAGCTAACTTGGAGCCACACCCATCACACAATTTTGTAGGTGTGGCTTCCTTTAGCCCGGGCCTTGCTGGTGCGGCAAATTATGTGTATTGAGCCATTTTGCCGCGTCAAGTTGCCCCAGCAAAAACACAAAGGAATACTGAAGCTGATAATGCTCCATAATCGAGGAGAGATTATTTTCCCCTCCCCCTTCAGAAAAAAACAAAATAAAAAAAGGTACTAAGCGTGTTTGGTTGGACAATTTCTCTGTACGTACTTCTGTTCGTACGCACATACCGCATATGCGCTTATGCTCCAAATATACGCATGTTACGCCATATCATGCATGCTCGCGTGCGTATTCAAGTTCCACGTGCGGATTCAAGGAGCTGCAGTAACTTCGATGGCTAACCTTTCGGGCTCCAAAAGCTAACACAATCACATTCGTTGTATTAAAGCTGCAGAAAAAGCTAACTCAAAAACTTGATATACGGACGTGCACGGTCACAATTTTTTTTGCTATCATGACATCATTGCTTAAACTCAGTGGCCTCACCCCTGCACCATGGCACCACCACAATGTCATGTAATCTTATTCATGAGATTATTGGAATTTCCGGAATGTTATGAGCTTTTAAACACAACCACAAGAGCTTTGCGACACAATGCATTCCAAGGAAACTTCTCCTAACGAGTGAATTCAGGTACTTTTAATTTGTCTATAATATGGGATTATCTATGATAGTTTCGCTGAGTGGGAGGGGCTGGTAGTAAGCCAGTGGTGAGTAAGCAAACTTTAAGCATTCTAATAAACTTGCAGCGGGTGTAGCAGAGCTGATAAATCCAACCTTAAGCTAACTGGTTCCAATTTGGACCATCCTTAGATCCAGTACATGCAAATCATTACTGCGGCTTGACGGAAGCGTGGCGTAGCCTGTTTTTTTACTCTTCCCTCGTAAAAACGAATACGGCTGGTGCACGAGACTAGCTACAGTCTACAGCGCTCTGAGATAATGTCAATTCATTCAGTCACGTAACTTCTGCTGGTATTTAGCCACTTGTATAGTTACGCCAATAACCGTGTCCTATGTGTTAAGAACGTAGGCATAGAAAGCAATTTCACTTTGGGGGGGGGGGGGTGTTGAACCTGTATAAACTCCAAGCTGGGATTATTTTTACTAATTAGCATTTTCCTCTTTGGCTCTTTATCCAGAAAAGTCTCTTTTATGGTTGGCATGAGGTCTAGCAAATACAGTTATTCTCCTGTTGTCTGTTTACTTACATACTACACATGGAAGTTGTATAAACCAGGCAGTGACTGTATATATCTTCTTCTACAGATCTGGAGTGCCCTGATCACTACTTACAATCATGAGTTCAACCACCACTGAGTATGAAAGAATACTCCGGAATTACGACAGGATCGTAAGCCAACTTACTGCTGCAAAAAGTTCTGGAGAGCTTGCAGACAAACTGTATAGTAGGAAACTCATTTCACACAGTGTCCATATGGAGGCTACCAACATGGGAGTTGCAGAAGCTGCACGAATCAGATCCTTAATTGAGGCAGTACATGCAAAAGTGAAAGTAAATGAGCACAATTACTGCATTTTTCTGGAAATTCTCAAAGAAATCTCTGGACTGGAAGATGTTGTACAGCTGTTACACCAGGTAACTTTAATATGCAGATCTGCATGATAATCATGATTTCTTGTTGCCTCATATGGCTAATGTATCATTGCTATAGTGTGTGTGTACAGTTTGAATACATACTTACTAGGCTAGTACAAGGTACGTCTGTTGTCTAGCTCCCTGAATGCATCATTGTTCTAGTCTTTGATTTTAAAGTAGACCATATATATCAGGTTAAGATGACTTCAGACATTTCTGTTGATATGGCAACAACGTATAATTGTATCTACTCTTTAACACACTTAGCTAATTGTCTATTTGAAAATTTGAAGTGAATTTGACATAAAATGTAGTCACAGCCTCAGCAAGTTTTTAATTTTTGTATTGGTGATATGGGAGTTACACTTTTTGTTTATCAAACTGGCACCTTCCATCACTGTGTGATTATTATTAAAACTAAACTACTCTGTCTTTTGAATAGGACACAAAATTGCAAGAAGGTGACCAGCAACAGCAATTTCACCAGCAACAGGGAGAAATTATAAAACAGCCAGGAGTGGTGGAACAGATGCAGACAAACCTCATCGATGGGGCAAGCGGTAGGATAAACTATTAGCGATAAACTTAATAAGTGCATATTATTATACAATTAGTGATAGGAATAGCTCACCTCCAGCGTTGGTTAGAAAATTTAGAAAAATTAGAGGTCTGGGAATTCATTACTGGGATGCACTCCAAACGGACAATACACATGTAGCCCAGGAGGATAGTAATCGTATACTGTACTGATTCATTAATTTAAGTATATTATCCAGGTGCTGCTGTTCCTACACTGACACCACCTGTGAACCCTGCAAATACACAATCACAACTAAAGACAACTCAAAAGATGAAAGCTTTGGAAGCCAGTAAGCATTCAACATGATATAAATGCTGTGTAGTTCTAACAGTAGGTAATAATTACCTTACAGGTACTACTTTCAAACGACTACAGTCATATGTACATGCAATTCATATGACGGCATACATATTGTGTATTGTAATCTCCGTTATTAAACCAGGTATACAAAAGTGTAATGCGCATGGACAAACTTTCTTTTTAGTAACAAGCTCCTGTTCCGCGTATTAACAGTGGTGTGATGTAAACAAATGCTATTACTCCAAGTATAAGTTTTTTTATACAATAATATTTGTTAGAGCATTGCCAATGTTATAATTAGTAGATTCCCAAGCAAAGCACTGCTAGGGCGTAGAGATAGCCTAGTATTTATTTTTCCTGAACTTTGCAGCTGCTATAGATAATTTACTATAACATGTACTCTCTTCATTCCCAGGTACAGACCAGTTGGAGTCAGCTACTGTATTCGCAACTCCCGATATCTGTGACCAGTACAGCCCACCTGGAACCCCAGTTTCTCCTGCTCCTTCAGCACTCCTGATGACAACACAGTCAACGGAGCAGATTATAGTAAGACTTTAAAACTGAAAGCTGTATATGGTAAAAGATATAGGGGCGTCACCAAACTAAATAATGTTATTGTGACGTTAGTTGAAGTACACTCTAATCATAGTATATTATGTATAGTCAGCAATGGCTCCACAATAGCTACATGCCTCACATATGAACATGCATAGTTGTCGAAACAAATCTTTGGTGGTTGGTCAAACCAGACCAACCGAACCAGTGGCTAGCTATACATGCAGTCCTGAAATTGGCTCACACAAGGCTATTTTTGCTAGCATGTTTGCTACGTAAATTATGTGTACACTTCTTTATGTGGTTTCACTTTTTAGTTTTTCAGTTTTCAGTGCTTTCCACTTAGCTACCCCTATTTTATTGACTTGTGCAGGTCAACCATGGTAAAGACATATTCAGTGATACCTTACTAACGGCCAATTACTTTCCCATTCCCTTGACCTTATCCTTCTAGCAAGTTGGGCATAAACTACAGCCTACAGCTGGGTACAAGCTAGTGATGGCCCAAAAATCGAAAAGAAACCTTGCAGCAGACACCTCATTTCGGAAGACCTATGACAGTCTGCATTCTGCTCTTGCACTACCGAATGTGACCTCTGGGCTCGCCTCAAAACTCTATGAGAGAGCAATAATTACAGCAGAAACCAGAGATGCTGTCCAGCTCACAAGTGGTATCACTCCATTGGATAGAGCAGCTAGTCTTCTCCAAGCAGTTGAGTCATCCATCAAAATGGATCACAAGAGGTTCCGGCAATTCATTCGTATTTTGAGAAACAATCCCGCTCTGAAACCAACTGCTCTACGGCTACACCGGTGCTACAGTAAGTCTTAACACTGCCTGATAAGTATAATAAGCTTTTATTTGTATCTTTGGTGTTGTAAATTAACGTTAGGGACATTGATTTCTGAAGCTGGACTGTTGCAAAATTGCAGTTCTGAATCTGATACGGATCTTGAGGACTCTGAGCAAGGTACTAGCAACTCATGTAGTTACAACACATGTCTCCAATTACTTAGTCTATATATTATGTCATGGCTGGGAGGTGGATACGGGCACCTACCCTCGAGCCAGTAAGCATTTAACATGATATAAAATTAATGCTGTGTAGTTCTATCAGTAGGTAATAATTACCTTACATGTACAAATACCACTTTCAAAGGACTACAGTCATATGCACATGCAGTTTATATGACGGATTATATATTGTGTATTGCAATCTCTATCATCAAACCAGGTATACAAAAGGGGAATGTGCATGAACAAACATCTTTTTAGTAACCAGCTCCTGTTCAGCCTTATTGAGCTTATTAACAGTTGTGCGATGTAAGCAAACTTTACCACTCCAAGTATAAGTATCTTTATGCAGTGATATTTGCTAGGGCATTGCCAAGGTTAATTTTAACAGACTCCCAAGGTAAGCCCTGCTAGAGCTGTAGAGATATCAAAACTGCATGTAAAAAGCAGGGCTTCATTTGGGGGGGCATTTGCCCCCACCCTGAAAACTTTGTGTTTTCAGAATTGCAATTGGGAATTGCAACCCTTCAAAGTTGACTAAGGTTCACTGTACGCGTGCCCCCCCCCCCCCCCCCCCCCCGCCCCAAATGTCTTACGATGTGCTTTTGCCCCAGTATAGGGTAAAATTTCTGGACTATCTCCAGGACCTTGATGAAATTGTACCTTATACCATAGAATTTCCTTTGCAATTCCTGGTCCGTACTGCATATTTCATTTGGTAAAGACTGCAAAAAAATTCTACTTTTCTTCCAGTGATATAATTATATGGACAGATTATGAATCAGCAATGGAGATGTTGGATAATAGGTTTATGTACATGCGCAGTTTTTTGACTTAATATTATGCTTTGACTTAAACTTATGCATTAACTGTAAAACTTTTGTGCTGTTGCTGATTCATGGACTATTGTGAAGTATTACACTGATTCGTCTACTCATTGCAGGTAGTTCCACTAATGTCAGCACTCTCTGTCCTTCCACAATGGATGAAGATGTGTTTACAGACGCGTCTGCACAGCCTGAGTATGAGAAAGAAAAAGGTCAGGATATTCATGTGTAGCTGAGATGTGTAGATATAGTTGTAAAAAATCCTTAATATTTATGCAGATGCTGGTGCTCCTACACTGACACCACCTGTGAGCCCTGCAAACACACAGCCACAGCCAAAGGCTACTCCAAGGAAGAGAGCTTTGGAAGCCGGTAAGCATCTATTTTGATTCGACACATATGCAATGTAGTCCTGAAGTAGTAAATAATAGCTACTTCATGTTTTACTTGTAGTCATCTATTCATGAACATCTTAATTTGAAACACATACAACCATGAACTCCAGCATCTCGTAAACTGTAAACTATGGCTTTAAGACTGCCATAATTATGCAATTGTGTAGTAATTACACAAACTTTAAAATTCTCTATTCCTCTAAAGGCTGTAATGATCGTGAGAGTGAAACCATAGCTCGAATCGACGAGCTACAAAACGATTATAAACGTCTTGTCGATAGAGCAAAGAAGTTGGTGAAAGAGAAAAGGGTAACTGTGGATGAATTTCGCACTGCGATTACCCTTCTTCCATTACAAATGGAAAACCGCGAAGAGCAGCAATATAATATTGAAACCCATTTTCCAAAAATCAACAAAGCTGACAGTATTGAAGCAATTTTTAATCTACTCAACTTGCGCATCTGGAACTACATCAGCTATCAGCTTCTACAGCACATTCTGCACCTCTATGGAGATGACGAAGCGAATGAAATGATGAAGCAGTATGTCGTAGCACTGGAGATGTTCAAACGAACAACAACCCTGCAAGAATTTTTGAGTGTCCAATCAAAGAGAAGGTGCCCTGAAATACCCGATGCTCTAAGACAAGAGATGACAGTTGTGATATTTATTCACAAGAAGCTAACGCTTGAGTCGTCTCTTTACGACATTGACCAGTTCCGACTTGAACTAGCTGAATGCTACTCTCTCCCAGAGTTTGCCGTCATTACTGCAGGAATCAAGCCAGGAAGTGTCACAACTGTCTGGCTGATGACACTACCAGCAGTGTCAGTGATACAAGAGAGAATTCAAAGAGGAGACATTGAATTTCTGCTGAAACATGACATTGCAGAGTTGAGAATTGATGGAAGGACATTCTATCCTTTGAGTGAGTTGATTTGAATAGCCAGTGTTAGCCACCCTTGAGAAAGTCATTATTGTTCATGTTTACTAGCCTAGTATTCGTTTTTCCTCAACTTGTTCACAGCTGCTATAGTTTAGTATAACACTCTCTTTATTCCCAGGTACAGTCCAGTTGGAGTCAGCTACTGCATTCACAACTCCCAAGATCTGTGACCAGTACAGCTCACCTGGAACCCCAGTTTCTCCTGCTCCTTCAGCACTCCTGATGACAGCACTGTCAATGAAGCAGACTATAGTAAGACTTTAAAACTGAAAGCTGTAGATGGTAAAGATACTCATTATGCATTTAATAATCCTTTTTTGTGTCTTGTAATCATTACTATTCATGCTACGTATGCAATGTCTTGCAGTACACAGTAATAGAAACAATGCAAATGGCATACAGTGTTGTACTGAGGTTTTTGCAATCCATTGTCTCAGACCCCTCTGTCAGAAGTACCTAAACCACAAGCATCACCTCCAGAGAGCAGAGCACCAAAAATGCAAGAGTATCGTTTTGATATATTGGATGCACTTCTGGGTGAGTATTGTTGAATTTTGGCAACCTATTGAGATAAAGCAACGAAATAAAAGCTATAGCAATCTAGCAAGTATGTTGCGGTGACCACCAATATTATTAGCATCGCCTGATGGATGTTTTAAGAAACAAAGCTTCTCATGTAGATGACCGTAAGCAGTGCTTTTTCATATATTATAAATTTGTGCACATTTAATGTACAGACAGTTATTTGAAAGTGATAACTTTCCAGTCGGAAATTTTTGAAAAATCTGTATAGTCTAGGTGAATTGAATTTTCTTTGTATTGTTTGCTTGTTGTCAACGAAAGGCAAAACCAGTCTGTGCCTAGTGAAATTATTTTGAATTTTGCCAACTAATAGAAGTTTTACTGGTCATTTCGATTACATTCTATACCATTCACCTTTTTTCCTCTCACGCATGCATGCAGATGAAGGAGTCCCCCACGTTGTGATGATGATCATATCGTTTCTCGATTCGCGGACACTAGAAATGGCAGAGCAAGTCTCATCTGTGTGGCGAGATTTTATGGAAGACCTGCCAGTGTGGAAAAGTGCCGTGGAAAGCAACATAGCAAGTATCCCCTTGTGGATGCAATTGTTTCAGAAAAGGGGGTGGTGAGTCAGTGGCAATACGTGTGGACACCATAGTATTTTTGTTTCTCTACAGTACTCAGCAATTTTTGTGCCTGTTGTTGAGTAGTGCAAATATGCCGCCTGGATGTTATTATAATAATTCCTAACACATAAAGAGGGGGTATATAAACTCCAAGCAGCTCACACAAGCCAGGCTACACTATCACAGTTTCAACTATGCCTTTCTTTGTCACAGGCAGAAGTATATCTCCCAGGAAATTACCCACTCTGAGTCCATAAACTATCTCTACCGTCAGCTCCTCAAGAGTATATCCAAGGACATTCATGTAAGTACAGCAAAAGAAGTCACTTGCAGTATGAATGCTGAACAGCATGTGCCGAATTATGCATGCATTGTCTTGCTACTGTGAAGTTTTATGGGTGCAGTCTTTTTCAGTACAGCTGTATTTAATTGGTCACTTCATTGAGTGAAAGAGTTTGTTTTCTGTGTGTGCTTGTGTTCTGTGTTGTTTCCCAGTCCCTGAACACCAATTGGCAGAGAGGCCTCTACACCCTCGCCAGGATTGAGACTGGCAGTCCTGTGTTCTGTCTGCAGTTTGACTCGGTGAAGATCATATCAGGACACTTTGATGCCACAATAAAGGTTGGCAATTACTGATGTGTTGGGTTAGTACTGCAGTGTAAAACAGTGTCACATGTGTGTAGTGTGGCAGTGAGAGTATGATGGAGGGTGGGAGGAGCACATGCTTGAAAATGAGTACTAGGGGTATTATTGGATACAATGGGGCAAGTTGGAGCAAGTCTGAAGATTATATATGCAACAGTGTCCACAGCACCTTGCAGCAAACATTGTTCCACGGATAGTAAATATACCTTGAGTCATCAGTGGGGCTCAGTAGAATTAGTCGAGCGTACTTTCCATTTTGACATGCTGTAAATTTCAGATCACTTCAGACTACTTTCGGGGTTAGCTTATGCTGAGGATAATAAAGAATACTGTGTACTTATACCTGTATAACATTATGTAGGAAAGTGGAATTCAGCAGTACTGTGGCTGGTATCACTGCTCATCCCACTCTATATATCTCATGAAACTTGCGCCAACTTAGCCCATTTGACTTACTTCTTGTTCGATTCGAATTCCTCTCATCCCATTGCAATTTGCTGTCATCCCACATGACTTCACATGCATATACCTTGATAGTCGTACATCCACTGTAAAAGCTGATGTAATGTTCTTTTTGTGCTCCCTTCTATTTTTGGTTCATGGGTTTGATCATGTGATATTCTACTTAAGTGAAATATTGTAAGGGCTAAAAAAATGAGCATATAAGCCTACTTGTATTTTGCAAACAAAGTTATTTTTGGGGGTGGGGGACGAAAGCCTCCGTCCCCAATCAAACCTTGTGTTTGTGTAATTGCCAAATGCAGTGATGGAAATAATTGTAATGGCTCAGAATCTCAGCTAATGTTTCATTTATTAGTCAGGCTTTCTAGCAATGCACATCTTCAAAATGACGTCTCTGACAGTTGTATGGATGCCATCTTTGAGCTTGTGGTTCACAAAAAGTCAGAGGCCTTGATACGTTTATCACATATAGTTTTACTGCAGCAGCAGAGCTTGTGTAGCCTCTGTATAAGTCAAGATATGAGTGCTGGAGACAGACGGCATGACTGAGTGATGCAAACATGACTTTTAAACAGTATAGCCCACCTCTCCACTCTTACAGCCATGGCTGATTCTTGGAAATATGTTACAGATAAAGACGTCGTCGTCGTTGAGTTGCTACTGTAGCGTTATTCAATCTTGCATGTATTTTGTGTACAAGGCATAGTGAGCTTGTGCTGGCTATTCTAGAGACTGATTGTTCTTGTGGTGACATCTAATTGCTTATGGTATGCAGACCAATTTCCTAATGTGGTCATCTTTGCATTGATATGTGTAATTAGTGTGCATTTGGAGAGTGGTTTATATGGAGCTTAGCAGTTGTCCGCTATTAAGGTGGCCGGCAACAATGTGATGCGTGCCCCCTCCAGATTGGTGTTAAATTTATCTCGGGAAAGAGTGGTAGGTATAGCTTGCATGCTCTAGAACTGAGACATCCTGAAAATTTGTTAAATTCCACCACTACTGTCTCGCTTGTTTGCTGCTTCAGAATATCTACACATGTAGTTATTTCTCATTCTTGCCACTAAAACCCTGCCTGCTAGCTATAAACTGTGAGGACATGTCCCCCAAGATATTGCAATGCCTCATAACATGTACACATACTCATCTGTCTTTGGTCAACGTCACTTTATGTCTTCCATCTGTCTTCAATCTGCAGTACTGTACGTAATTCCGAATTTACCTAGCTAGCCGTGAGGCATTGCAGTATTTGGTAGCATGTCCTCATGGTTCATAACAAAGACTCACCCAACTGCACTTTGTGTACCGCACATTGCCCGCCTACTACCTGTTCTGCAAGTCTCTCTGTTGATTGCAATCATAAGAATTAGTAGTCTAGATTTGTCCCCATGCAATAGGCTGTACACATGCACACATAAGCCCTAGCCTGGTCCCATGGCACAGGACCAGCTAACATAAGCCCACGATGACTGTAGTGGGTTATTGCTATAGTCTCTTGTTGACTTGGAGACCTGATGTACGTACAGCCACTGGTAGGGACAGAGACAAACCACTGCATGCTAATGGCCCTGGACAGTCACTGTATAGCTGCATGTTCAGTATGTACTAGACAATACATTTAATGTCATTACCTACAAGTGCTATGTTGGATGTTGTGCTTTGAATTGAAGTTATACATAACCTTCAATGTGACAGTGATGTACAATGTCATACTAACATGCACAAACACACATGTACACGCAGCACATGCATACACACACACGCATACTGACACATTTACTCATATACACACATGTTTATACACGTATACATACATGTACAATCACACAAACACACACACACACACACACACATACATACACACACAGATCTGGGACAAGGACACACTGAAGCTCTTGAAGATCCTAACGGGCCATAAGAAGCTTGTAGAATGTCTTCAGTTCACTGGTGATATACTTGTATCTGGTGCACGGGACAACTCAGTAAAGTTAGTTCAGCAAATGAGTCTGCTATGCTTTGTCCCAGTCAAACCATGCCTGCATGTCTAACATTCAGAAGCTAAGTAGCTACTACATTTGTTAAGGTGTGTGAAAGTGTAGATTTGACTGTATATGCAAATAACATCTACAGGTGACCCTTTGAAATGTAGTTGGCGTTAATTACTCAATCATCTAGGTAACAGACTGAAATTCTAAATCTAATTTTGATAACACTATACTTCCAAAAATGAACAATGTATGCAAGACCACTAAACTCTGCTGACTAGGCTTTGTAGGCACAAATCTATTCATGTGCTGACAGCACAGTTTTGCTTATACCAAGAGCAGAGAAAAGTACTTCTGGCAGAATTGAAGATGGGTCACAGTTAGCTAATAGCTACTGACCTCCAGCTTAGTTCTGTGTACAACGTTTTTGGTCAGCTGTGTGGATTATGTGAGCATATCCATCCTGGAATTCCACAGCAACCAACCATGGAAATGTACAATAGTCAAACATGCTACCTGTCAAATTTCAGAAATCTGTGCTACTGTCTGTTTATAGTACGCTACCAACTGTTTAATGAGGCCTGCATAATGTAATTTGCGCTCATGTCCACATCCACCAGTCCATGTTTTTTTGACCTCCCACTGTGTCCCTGACTCTCTGTGTCCCTGACTATCTGTGCTCCCTGCAGGGCATGGGATATCCAGACAGGACTCATTGTCAATGACCTACTCCACCACAAGGACACTGTGAGATGCCTGAAGTTCAATGCAGAGTTACTTGTAACTGGCTCTGATGTGAGTGGATAAAGAGTCTTGTAATCTAATTATACTCACAAAGTAAAATACAATTGCTGTGTTCTGCTTGAGTGTCATGTTTGCTGCTTCCGTCCCCTTGTATGGGCTCTAGTATGTCAGTACATGGCTATGCCTACAGAGCAGCGTAAAACCACTACCACTACCTCTATCTAGTCTACCACTAAACACTTAACCTCAACCACATATTTACTCATGAGTTTCAGGTGGATTGTTGTTAGAGCTAACAGAAGTGTAAGTCAAGAAAGAATGAAACTGTATTTTGGATCTTGTACTAGTGGGTGTGGCCAAAATGATCTGACCTGTATATATACAGTAACTAACTCAATTGACTCAGTGTTGGACATTATTAGAGCAGTCTAGTCCCTCCTTCCCACACCCACATACCCACACCTTCACTGTTATTATGGAAAAATATTATGATGTTAATTTTTCAAGACATTTTACTTACACATTTTACTAACACACTTATAGAGCTTGTTTCAGACCACCTTTGCTTCCCAGCCAGCTTCTACTGTCTGAATTCTGTGGTCCATGAATGCTACTGCAGTTACATGTAGTCTGTACTTTTACCTGAAATGTCTCCTACAGCGAATAGTTAGCTAGCAAGACAAAACAAATGTGTAATAATATTACTGTGGTGTGTGTACTTGCTCTTATAGGACAAGACTGTGGTAGTCTGTGTTTTTAACTCTCCCAGTGATATCACCCGGAAAATGGTCCTGGAGGGACACCGAGAGACGGTTTGGGCAGTGGACATCTCAAACACCTTCATTATATCTGGTTCCTTAGATCACACCATCAAGGTATTGCCATTATAATACATGCACCCCTTGTTGGGTGATTTCTAATTCACAGCTGCAGCAGCAACTGTTGTGAGTCCCAGTAACAGCAGAACACAAGACAGACATGCTCAGCTGTGAATACATACATACATGTGGGCAGCAAAAGTGATCGTCGTGAAAATTAATTATTGCATGTACATATCCGAGGAGTTGCAAGGGTGTTCAACAGCAGGTTATGGCAGTGTTTATTGCATGTAGTACATGTATACTACATACTGTGAAGATCTTTCCATTTTTGAACACTGTAGTTGGTGGATTATGAGTATCTTGATTTGTTTGGCTGTCTTGACATAATCAGTGACATCTCTCTTGTTTGTCATGTGATGTACTGCAGTCTTGTCTGGTCCACTGCCCTAGGTCTGGGACAGCTCAAATGGACGAATCCTCCACACCCTCCAACACAGTGACTCGGTGTTGTCCCTACAGTGCAGAGGAAGCCAAATAGTTAGTGGCTGCTATGATGGAACAATCAGGTCAGTTAATAATGCTATTACATGACTGGTGTAATATCCTTGTAATCATGTGGTGGCATTGTTATACAGACAGACAGTGGTACACAGTATCCAGAGGGTATGGTCTGCATAGTTCACCTCATTTGTATGAGCATGCAATTAGGTGAGCTATGCAATGTCATCACATGACTGTACACATGTGTTCATGTGACGGTAGTGCTGTGAGGACAGAGTTTTAATGTTCAGACGATAGTATGCACAGCACTGCCTGTGAACAGGTTATGAATATTAGGAAGGTAAACAGAGCTTTTAATATTCCACTGAGCCAAACGACAATTGCTATTATTGGGTATGGCTATAACCAGAAGCTCTTGAGACACTGAAGCAAGTGAAGGAGCATTTGACAATTCCAGTCAGTGTATAGAGTGCCACTTCAGTATCATTCCGTGATGTCACGGCATATAGTACAGTATGCTTGGCTAGTGAATGGACAGCAAGTAGCTGAGCATCTCGAACAAAGTTTGAAGGTCATTACTAGAGCATTCAACAATGCTGGACTTTAATCTCATACAGCCAGCTATAGTACATCACTATAAGTACAGTAAATGACTAAGTGGACCAAGTTAGAGTGCATTACAGTATCAAGGCTGACTTTACTGAAGGGTTCAGTTTGTTGCTGACTGATCATACTTACTATGACTACATCTACTGAAACAGCCTTATGGTAATATTGGGCCATTCCACCATAGAGCATGTGGAGCATATTATTTCTTACATGAAAACAGCATGTTTTCTTGTAGGTAATTATACACCATGTAGCCATACACCTTCAAGCGTTTCCTCTCAACTGCTACTCAGGGCTGAATATCGAGGCTCGTATCTTATAGGGACTGTAACTATCGCAACAGGTTCATAATATTTTTAACAGACAGTGAATAGTATATATTTATTTGACTTTGCTAGGTGCTTGCTATGTTTATTGTGCTATAAAGTCAAACTACAAGCCACGTTTCTGTGCTGACACAGCAATGACACGCTATATAGTGTGCAACAAAAAACTTAGTGGTGAGAGTGACTGTAGTCTTAGTGGGGTCTGCACAGACTAATAGTGTGTAGAGACTCTGCTATAGCCAGTGCAATCACTAAAAAACTAACAGAATGAGTGGGCTAGATTACAGCGATATATGCTATGGTAGGCCACACAAAAGCCTGTAGCTAACCTAACTATACTGGAACTTACTACATTCTTACTGGGACATGGCAGTATACTACTATAGCTACTAACACTGGGCTGTTGCTGCTGTCTGGGGTGTGGATCTGTTTACTCGGCATTTGTCACTCACAACAGCCACCAAGTGCAGGTGGCCATCTTTGTGGCACTTGTCTTTTATGCTCTAGAGAAACAACCACATCACAAGCCAAACGAATCACTTGTAACATGCCCAGTCAGGATTTTGGCACTCAGCCCATAGTGAACACTGCAGTTGGAAGGAGTTATCATCTGTGGTACTTCTGTCAATTGTTACAATGCCACAGTTCATTTGCTGTGTTTAATTTGATTACAGCATGCACACTGCCTTTGTAAGACTGTAACATCCCTTATTAGGTATAGCTGCTGAGCAACAGTGGGACAGTGCCTAAAGAATGTGTTGCCTATTTAGAGTATCAAGAATGTGTAAGAGCGAATACTGGCTAGCTCTAAAAGGATAACCATTACCTCGAGCCTACCTAGTTATCCAATCTTCTTACTGGCTATACTTTATGTGTCTGCAAAGTAGCTAGTTAGAGTTCACATAGGCTACGTAGAAGTACAATTATTAGTGGCTGCACATTTTGAGCAATTTAAACAGCAATTTCAAGCAACAAAGCCCATCACTCATCTCTCCCGTATCAGCCATGACTGAGCCTTGGATATGTATAGCAGACAGAGACCTAATAGGGAGTTATTCTGTGGTATGGTCTCCAGCATCAGTGATATGCATAGTAGTATTTATTGTCACGACTGATTCACTTGCAAGTGTAGTAAACTAATTCAGGGGCCAGCCCTCACATGATGATCACATGTAGGTTGTGTGACTTGTTTTCTTCATGTACAATGATAAATATTGCATGGCTTCCCCTACTCTGACTGCTACTCCATGTTATGCGCCTGCACTTGCTCAGGCACACCCCACAATGTCCTGCTGGTAATTATATACACAATACCTGCCATAAGTAGTAACATGGCTTCCACCTCCTATTGTAGGGCATGCCAGTAATAACATTTATTTCTCTCCTCCAACAGACTATGGAACTCTCAGACTGGATTGTTTCTGAGGGAGTGGGAGGGACATAAGGAGCACATTGAGTAAGTGTTGTCAGTAGCACACTCTAGTGGGCAAGTGGATAATGTGGAGTGAGGAATGGGAGTGAAAAGTGGGAATGGGTCCACAAGTACACAATTTGCTGAATAAGCACCATACACTCAAAGCCAGAGTAGGTAGCAATAGATATTTGATAGCTCTTACCAAGAAAGTATTTTCCAACTCGATGCCTTGCTACTGATTAGAGCCTACAGAGAGTGCACGTGTAAACAGTAAGTGTATGAAGAATAGTCCTGCAACTGTGCTTGGTGAGTTAAGGTCAATAGTATAATGGAATCCATGAAAATTGTCACACAAAAGGATTGCTGTGGCAGGGGCATCTCTAACACTGGACTGGATTCTCCACTGGAATGTGAGACTGGATTATCAAGTGCGAATGAGGGATAGGAATGTTGAACTAGAATAGTATAGAAATTCCTAAGCCATTGTCCGTAGGCATATGCATATAGTTTTATAAAATTAAAGTTTCGCTAGTAGTAGACCAGAAATTGGTGGTAAACACACCTTGCTCTAGCTGTAGCATCACTAACTCCATCACGACATGTTAATGAGTTTCTACTTCAAACTACAGTCTCACCTCACTCTTAGTCTTGTGGGCCAGCCTGCCTGTGAGATTAGCACTCACACACTACGGCTGACTGTTGAATCCCGCCCCATTCTCTCTCTAATTATGCAAGTCATATCACTAATTTCAAGCTTTAAATTAGCTTCAGCTTAGTCCTCTAGCATCAGCTGTCAATGACTTTGACTTACTGAGTTTCAGAGCAATGATATATTATGCATTTTGCCATTACCATTGCCATTTTTCTTTCCAGTTTTTGGCTTTTGCCACTGCACACTGCATACTTCTGCTTCACTTTCCCTACTATTTGTGGCATGTTTTTGTACAGCAGCTACCATGTGGAATATATTGTAGGATTTTTAGGCAATGCAAACATGTGTCATCATAGTGTTATGGCACCATGACTGTAAAGATAGTATTATTAGAGTGTGTGGTTTGTTTCCCACAGATCTGTCACTTTTGACGATGAGAGAATAGTAACTGGAAGTTGGGATGAGTGAGTAATGACATAATATTCTATAGCCGTATTATTGTTGAGTCTGTTTTCCTCCCACTAACTGTACATATACAGTATTGTTCACCACTCATGTCCTCATGCAGTGGGTGTGATCTGTCCCATCTTCTCCATGCAGGACAGTGAAGGTCTGGAGTATGTCTGCCGTGCTTGAGCCCAGTTCACCCACTGATGCATTGTGTGTTGCGACACTAAAGGTAGGATGACTTGAGGACTAGCTCATCCCCAGGCTCTCTGTGTGATTCACTTTGCTACTGGAGAGCCTGCTCCCTTTTCTCATGTAATTGCTTGTTGGCTACATTGTTTCAGTGCTCATTCTGTGGTGCAAGACATGCTCCAAAGAGTATCTAACTACAACAAGTATCTGACTCACTGCCTTCCTTCATTGTCTGAGATCTAGATACAGGCACATTATGCTGCTAATTTTACCTATTATGCTATCCTCTGATTCTCACTGGCACTCCCTATTGTGTTTTGCATTCCTTCCTGTTAAGCTTGAATTATGCTACCTGTACTATACTGTGTGGGGTGATGAGGTACAAGCAGTAGCAACTTTAGGCCTCGGAAGCCAAGTTGAGCTGCAGTACAAATGGGTTTAGTGTGCCCATGGAGCGTGAAGTGGGAGGGATGTATAGTACAAGCCACTTATGTAGATGATTGTATTACAAGAAATCCACTCTGAACCCTATTATACTTGCATTGTGCCCATTGTGCTCTGCCTGCCTATTATGTGAAAAGTATACCTATAATGTAGTGTCCCTACTGAGGACTGCAGCTGTGTTTGTCCACACAAACATTCATCCTTTCACCCTGGTGTATCATATGTGTGAAAAAATATACCAGGTGTACCAGCTATAGTGCAACGTGCATGTGTGCCGTGGATCAAAGCGATTGAGTGTAATGATCAGCAGTATATTTGACAAATACTTTAACAAAGGCATTATTTGATGTAGCCTCGCTATGTGTGGTAGTGTATATATACTGGGGTGAAATGTCATCTGATTCAGTGGTTGTGTGAGTGGTGGTATGCGAGAATATAGCATAAAATTCTGCTGTATGGAGAATGCTGGTTTCCCCTTCCCATACCACCTGGGTATCAATCTAACTGCTTGTTATACTCCCCTTATTTTTGGTAAAATGCCCGAAAGTTGCCACCCATGTGGGATGGTAGTACATGACTATTTAGTGCTAATATTTTCCCTAATCATTGGGTATGTGTTGTGGTAAATGGCAACTTACTGTGGAGTTTTCCAACTTACTGTGGTTGTGAGCCAGAAACATGCAGTCAATCAATGGGAAGGAGCCTGACTCCTCCCAATTATACTTACCATTGTTTACAATTATCTTGTAGGGTGGTCGGTATAATTCAACACTTACAAGTTCCAAACAGTTACTCATCCCCACTGCAACACTGGGCAGTGGATCCTTGGAATGAGATTAGAAATGGGCTGGAAAAGACTAGCTCAATGTGGCTTATAGACTTATGGTATACTAGAAGCCTGACATGATGTAATCATGTATAGCTACGTATTCTGAGAGATGTGTCAACAATCTTTGTTGGTGGGTGCCTCCAGACTAAGCAACGAAAGGAAACTAAATGTCCAAAGTTGCTACATGAACCACAAAAATTGTGCATTAAAAAATTCTGTGCTTCATACCATTAACATAATCGATGCTCCCAACCCCCCCCCCCGGATCAACTGCTTCCATCGTCTATCCACTTCCCATCCCCACTTCCTGCCTCCCCCATACTGCGTGTAGAAATTAAATACCTAAAAGTTGCTACAAAAGCCGCAAAAATCATGCATAAAACTTTTCTGTGCTTCATGTTATTTACATTATTGGCTGGTTTGCAGCCCCTGTGGTACCCCCTGCATTGACTACTTCCAATGTCTATGCACTTCCACCCTCACTTCCTGCCTGCCCTACTTATGTGAATTTAATGGTAAAAAGCCATAATCACATTATAGCTGTGTGGGTAGGAAATTCTGATTAGCTAAGTGTGCAAAGGTGAGATAATATTATAGCTATACTCATTGTCATAAGTCCTGGGAATCACATGACTACTGCATCCGATATGCTGTTGATACTACTGATGTGCTGTTGTTAGATTGACTTTGTCTTTGTCCCTGCAGGAACACTGTGACTCGGTAAATGCTGTACAAATGGACAAGTTCCAGGTCGTTAGTGGAGGCGATGAAACGATACAGCTCTTTGACTTTTTCGCTGCCATACCACCCCCACAACCATTTTAGCCACTGAATATTTATCACCAGATTTACCATTTCTGCCATTGATTATTGTGTTCTGTCATGATCACTATTGTATAGCCTCGTACACTGTATCTTCTGAGATCTAACCTGAGTACTGGTACTAGTTTGTGTCTGATCATGACGTGTTATAATTACGCACCTGCACTATTGTTTCATTAATGTTGTTTTGTATTCATTGATTAGCTATATCCAATGAATGAGTGACAATTCGTTCATTTTGCATGCATAGGTGATGGAAGCAGGGGGTACAAGGGGCATTGGTTCACGTACTCTTCATCACCAACTACCAAATTAAAGTATACGGGTATTATTCCTACATGTTGTACATTCATTCCCTTTGCACTGTTTGCAGTGTCTTTTTTTATATTTTATTTGTGGCTGGGAAAGTCCTGTAGTTGAGGTAGAATACTGGTGAATACACATCTTGAACACTGAAAAATTGCATATTTCCAGTATAGGAAATGTACAGAAATTTGTAGGATTTACGAAGTTTCTAGAAACGTTTATTAATTCCCATTGCAGGAAACTTGTAGCTTTCCTGCAACTGGATACGCACGGACACGGCATGATTCCAGCCTAGGAAACATAAGGGCTTCATCACATTTCCTTCATGGAATTGTGTATGGATTGCTCTGGCACAGCTGTGCATTCACTTATATATGAAGTAATCCCATACACTCAAAAATCATATAACCCATGATACAACTGTAGTTTGTAAAACATCGACGGATCTTAAATAGAACATCACATTCTGGATTAAAAATCAGATATCACCAATATTTATCTAATTACTTCACCCAACTCCATATGGGTTGGTCCAGGGTAGAAAAATGCACTGACCACAATTGCTATGAGTAGCTCAGTACACACTAAGAATAACAGTAAACACACAAGTACACAAGCCAGCACGTAGCTACATCACGGCATAATTAGGAATACAAAAACTGTAGATGCTAGGATAAGCCAAATTAGAGCAGAAACCTATTTTGGTCATTTGGCCAGCATGTCAATGGGAGAAAAAAAGAAAGAAAAAAAACATCTGCAAAAATTCTGTGAGGAAAAAATGAAAGGAAAAACAAAAGCAAAATGCAGCGACAATACAACACAACTATAGCTATGACGTTGCATGACAGGTCCCTCTGGTTAAGCACCATAACCAGGTAGTGTCACACATACTGCTGGGTAACAGATGCGCAACTTGCATGCATGGAGAGCAGAGACACTCGCCGGAGAGTCTGTGCAGAGAGATAGAGAAATTCATAATCACAACAATCCACTCATTACCCCAATCAGTATGCAATAATTACCCCTAGCTAGCTACAACTAAAGTTAACCACACAACAACGTCATCGCCTTTGTCGTCTGTACTCCCACCAGAGACTGCGATGAACATGTCCCTGACCGTGACCGCTTACATACCCCAATCTCACATGCGCAAACAGTTGTGTGCCACATGCACTGTATATGCGTAAAGTCAATAAAAGCTTCTATTTTCGTCTAATTCACTAAACTCAAACGACAGAAAATTCATATACTCAAATGACAGAAAATTCATATGGTCCTGCCCAACTGTTCACACCATATAGTGGGCAAATTTAGCAAGCATTAAAATTGACAAAATGGCCTGAAAACAACTACAACGTAATATTGGTAAATTAAAATTTAGTAAATTAAACTGGTGTATGCAAGAGCCTAGAAATGAGGATAGCTTCACTAGCACCGTTTATACATCACTGTAACTACTCTGCCATTACATAATCATTTCTATGTTGTTTCCTGGCAACCAAAACTTTGAAGGCTGATAATACAAAACAGAATTGATGGAGGAAATGATGAGAGGTGCATGAAGGTCTGGGGCATAGTCTCCCCCTCCCCCCTGGAAACTTAGACACTGTCACAAAATGGTTACATTCGAGAGGGGACGGGGAAATCCCCCCCCCCCAACCCAAAATGAACGTTCGTCAATAATTAAGTGGGGGAAAGGACCGTCGCGCTTGCAAAACAAGATGGATCTTTAACCAATGACAGACTTGTGTAGCCATACCCTGGGTTCTTTGAGCAAGAGTGTGGTGGGAAGCCAGTATCACAGATACTACATGTAAGTGTACATAACCCACAATGAATATGATTGTGTCAAGTGTGTGGAATGTAAACAAGTAGCAGAGAAAGTGCAAGATGTAAGCTTTTTGGCTAGCTAGTCATCATAGCTACATGTACAGTGGAACCCACAAAGAGAGCAAAAAGTGATTTTTACTTTACAGGCTCATATCTATAAAACTAAGCATGATACAAGAAATGTAAACACATTTTCATGATCTCCAGGAAATATTGAATAAAATGGATAGGTGCCAACTACATCATGTGACAGTCACGTGACAGTACATGGCGGGAAACAGCCCTGGGTCAAAAGGTGACTTTTAGCATGGTATTTCTACAAGCACTATAGTTAAGGTCCCAAACTACCGCCATCGGATTCTCACCAAGGTAAGGTCCTTTGAACTGCAAGAAGTCTTCTTAACTATCAGCAGTTTCAGAGAGCAGGGCCAAAGTAGCCATTTCTGAGCCTCCCACGCCTTTAGCATGGTATGCACGCAAACATGCGAGTTAAGGTCTGAACTTTCGGTTATCAAACACACAGTCTTTATATTTTCAGGGACTAGTGACAGACAACACTTCTCCGCCGCCAAATCCGAGCAACGGAGCCTTGTGCGCTCGAGCGCGACTTTTTTTCGGCCATCTTGCAGTTTTGTGACGTGTCCTTGTCATGTGAAAAACGCTAAGTACGTCACTTAGTGCACGTGTATCGTACGATAAAAGGGTAGCCGCCGTACTACGCGAGGTCAGAGGTTATTGCATTACGTATTTGCGATGTTTTGACGTCATAACCGTGCCAATCTTAACTACAGTAATATTGGAAGAGTGTACAAATGGCCGACGAAAACTCGCGCTCAAGCGCACAAGGCTCCGTTTCTCGGATTTGGCCGCGGAGAAGCTTTGTCTGTCACTAGTCCCTGAAAATATAAAGACTTTGTGTTTGATAACCAAAAGTTCAGACCTTAACTCGCATGTTTGCGTGCATACCATGCTAAAGGCGTGGGAGGCTCAGAAATGGCTACTTTGGCCCTGCTCTCTGAAACTGCTGATAGTTAAGAAGACTTCTTGCAGTTCAAAGGACCTTACCTTGGTGAGAATCCGATGGCGGTAGTTTGGGACCTTAACTATAGTGCTTGTAGAAATACCATGCTAAAAGTCACCTTTTGACCCAGGGCTGTTTCCCGCCATGTACTGTCACGTGACTGTCACATGTTGTAGTTGGCACCAATCCATTTTATTCAGTATTTCCTGGAGATCATGAAAATGTGTTTACATTTCTTGTATCATGCTTAGTTTTATAGATATGAGCCTGTAAAGTCAAAAAATCACTTTTTGCTCTCTTTGTGGGTTCCACTGTATGTCTTCTACAAGTGCCTGAGTTAGTATAATATGCCAGCCACTTGATAGATCTCAAAGGAGTCACAACTACTATGTTCTCGACCCAGCATTTTTGTCAAACACCACAGGTAGAGAAAGGCTTTCCCCATAACCTACATCCAAACTTACACACATACATACATACATACATACCTACACAGACAGACAGACACACACACACAGCCACAGACAGACAGACATACACACATAAAGCCACAGACAGACAGATAGACACAGAGATGGAAACATAATACGTAAAAACAAACAATTACAGCAGGCAGTTGGAAAAATTATGACCCTAATAAAATACTGATTTTTGACCATTGTAATTCCTGACTCTGACTTCAGGAATGGGACATCCCTCAGCGTTGATATGGTTGTTACAGTTCACCAGGGTAACAGCCCCCTACATAAAATTGATCCTGCAGAGACAGCACAGAAGTTCATACTTAAAGTCATAGTTTAGCATCTGTCCTAATCCCCCCCCCGTATGAAACCCTGAGTACATTCTCAAAAAGTTACTGCATTCAAATTTAAGACATGGCTCAAGCTCAGTAGAGGTGAAGTCTATGGGAAAAAAATCAGTCTAATCCGTCATATTTCCGTAATTTAGTGAGCAATGATGACATCATACTGAAAATGGTCTATCACACTGATGGGATTCCATTACTGCATGACAGTAGCTTCGTTCCCAGTCTGACCTCTAGCTGGTGGGTTGATATGTACTGGATTGATGCCTCAAGCCTAAAATAGGCTTTTTGGATACTACCAATGGTGTTCCTGGTACTAGAAAGCTTGCCAGCATAAAGGCATAAAAGCAGTATCACTAAAAGTTAACACTTGGATTCTCTTGCTTGCAATTTCCTGACGTTGGGGCTTCCTTGGAAGCCTGTTAGCCATGCCAGTATCCGATAAACAATAAGCACCGTATGAGCATGTATATATGTTCACCGCAATTGTGAATGGCAAACATAGAGTGTGTATAGATGCTTGCTGCACCCAGAGGGATAGTTAAGGTCTTAGTAGTGATGTAAGTGTCCATTTTTTGGTGAGGCTCTCTAGATGACAGGGTTTCATACATTTGGGGTGGGAAAGTTATGTCCTCTATGAGTCTGGGGGTTTTCCCCCTAGGAAAGGTTTTGAAAATTGATAAAATAGATTAACAAGGTTCTTCTGAAGCCTCCAAAAAGCTAGAAAATACATGTTTGAAGTGATTTGCAATTAATTGGGGAGAGCCAGAGCGAATCCCATATACTAGCATGTTTGGTCTGGAGACATGTCCGTGGGTCTGGAGACATGTACGTGGGTCTGGGGACATGCTCCCCTAGGAAAGTTTTGGTGCTCCACTTCCACTGGACATTATTAAGCCACGTGTATTTTCTGTGCCGTGCTACATAACATCTACTGTATAATTATAATCTCACATGGTCACTTTAGTAAAGTTTAGGGGTATATTAGAATTTTGGAACTGAGCTCCTGAAATATACTATGTGGGTACCCCAGAGGAGAGGGACCACCAACAACAGAGAAGGGTAGGGGATACCCTCGGGGAGAAAGAGGCCAGGTACGGGGAGAGCGAGCGCCAGCAATAGAGAAGGGTAGGGGGTACCCTGGGGGAGAGAGAGGCCAGGTACGGGGAGAGGGAGCGCCAATGAGAGAGAAGAACAGGAAAAAGCCTCCAGCAGGATCAGAAGTATCGTAGGCAACAGGCATCACTGCCCTCTTTTTAACCAACACTGGGTATGATCAAAAATGGCCAATTTTTATAATCATGCACCTTTCCGAGTTGAAGCTTAATGAGTACATTTTCGAAACCAGCCGCACGGCTCATCTTTCTGTCCTGGAATGTAAACCTGTTGGAACTAATACATCCCACCATCGCCACCTAGCTATACCGTTGTTTGTTATGTCCTGAATATGTATCATTCCACAGCTTATACTCCTGCATATGTTTAAGTACATGTACAATGCTCAATCAGGCTCGCCCCTCAATGATAACCTACATCTTACTAGTAATGATTTTAGTGGGACACCCCATTTCTTCTGCCCACCCCACTACCCTCCCCTTCACCCACCCCCCTTGTATTAACCCTGGAAGGTGTTCTACCTGCCGTTGTTCTCTGAGGGCCTGCATGGCTGCCTGGGCCTCTGTCTCTACACCACTCTTTTTCTGACACCATTACTTCTGTGGGGGAGAGCAGAGAATGAAACTGTAAATGCTTTGGCTCATAAAATTTCCAAATGGCACAAAAATCCATGTGACTCCGTCATAATTACATACGTACACTGTAGCATCACGATTCATAGAGATAATTCTTTTGTTGTTGCTAAGCTACAAATTGTGCTTAGACTGTGGTACACATAATATACTAAGGTCTCTAGATAGCCCATCAAAAATTCGCATACAAAGAAAAGGAAAGCTAAACACCATAGTGTAGGTAGACTTCTCAGCGGTTTATAATACATACGTATATATATGGCAGTGCCGAGTAGAAACCAAACATTATGCGAACATTTTTCATCATGTATTTCAAATGTGTGACTGCATTCGAAGTGCTGTATTTCTAATTTCTGTTAAGGGTGGGGCTCATACACGTTGCTTCGAAGCATCAATACGTGAGGCTTCTACACAGTGCGCATAAGTCCCACCCTAAGTTCAGATATAAAGTGCTTTGAATGCTGTGACGCAAACAAATTCGAGACAAAATAATGTTTGTTTTCCACCTGGGACTACCACATATGTATGTATTACATAAATGACTTATCTCTATGTGGCCTTCTTAGAGCCAGCTGGCTTTCCTTGGAGGCAGCCCAGTACAAACTAGCAGGGTATACGTACGTACATGTATCCGGTAGCTAACCTTTTGGCAGTTCTGAGTTTTCCCTCTCTCCTGCTAGAAGGGAGGGGAGGGGAGGGGAAATTACAAACTTTTAGCCTCATTTTCAGGTGCTCAGAAAAATCAGAAGGAGTATTTTGTACCACATGGCCTGGGAACAAGGCGTTATCTCAGGCTACCATTAGCTCAAATCGAAGTGGGGGTGGTGGTAAGTGGACAAAAATATCTTTAAAAGCAAGGATGGCTACAATCAAAGATAAATCCCGTTTCCACCGACCAAGTCATGACATAATCTTTACATTATGTCACAGTGCATTGTTATTGATATTTTTGTTGAAAAAGAATAGATCTCACAATAGCTATGCAAGTACTGAAAGCAACAGTGAGGTTTGCATCGAGTCTGGAACAGGGCAAGACACAAAACAGTAGATTGGCAACGTGGCTACAGGTATAGACACACAGAAACACATCAAATTAGCTACAGACTATGAGCGGTAGCTTACCATGCGTTCTTACAACAGTTGTCGAACGATTTACCAGTGAAACCTGCCGTACAGTCACTCAAGGCTACACTGCACTGCTACACTCATCGACCTTCCTAGCTACTCTCGAGTATGGCTTGCGCATGCGCACTACCTGTGAGGTCAATAACTGTACGTGCACACTGCAATTCCAGCTGGCTCAAGGATACGGCATTTATACACCACGCGTACTATAGTAAAACTCTGTAGAGACGTAATGTAGTATAGAATAAGACCTTATAGCCACTATTATTGCTGTCATGCATACACTATGCACAAACTACTGTGAGGTGTTACTAATACTCACTGTCTTTGTTTGATTGCACTCTACCACTCCTAAAATGATTGTTTAAAAAGAAATTAAGGGCACATTATCAAAATTAAGAAAGTGACATAATAATTATATATAATGTCATAGCCACTGGACATTTTAGTAAATATGCCGGGACAAAGCGACTCAGCAAAATGTCTTGGCTCCACCCTTGGAGGCCCACCTATGAGCAATTTTTGTAGGTGTGGCTTCCTTTAGACCGCGCCCCACTTGCTGCAATGCTGGCGCTGCCGAGCCACTTGCCACGACAAAACACTGCGAATAGTGAAGCTGATAATACTCCACATATAATGCTTCATATCTGAGGATAACCTGGTCCCCAAGCTCCTGCATTGGCGTACTTTCGCCTCCACTAGAACCTAGGAACGAGGCTATATTTAAGGAGTGATAATTTTTCCCGAGGGGTCGGACACTGCCTTGTAATCTCGTACAGACTCCACCGCCATTGTATGGCAATCCCAGTAATCCAAAAATCTGTAATCGCACGAACAACGCTAAAATCTAAAACAATATAGTAAGTCGACATGTCTACCAGTGTAAGCTACTACCGTGACGATCACTGAAGCACAAAATACTTCAGTATACTACAGCGTCCATTCAAACTCTACTGTTGCTCAAGTATAGTCTCGGGTACCCAGACCCTCAGAAATTGTACAATGGTCTGGGTACCAGAGACTAGCTCAAGTACTATCACAGTGTTAGTGGGCGGGGCTAATTATACTGCACGTAACTTCCACTTGCTTTCACATGACTAAGCTACATATGAAGCTTCCAGAGGAGGTCGGCCAAGGTCAACCTTTAGTAATCAAAATCGCTTAATAATGATTGGCTAGTGACGTGACAAGTAGAGTGCCTTAGCTAGTTTTCTCTGTAGCTTTACTGATTTTTGAAGGACTCAGCTTCTAGATTAACTATTATTCCAAAGAGAAGGACAGCCATGTCTGAATCAACAACTTACCTCAGGGACGAGATGGAGATATGAGCGATCTCAGGTATGGAAGAGTCAGTAGCTGCCTTAGACTGCAAAATGGTACTACTGCAGTAGCTTTTTTTAGATACTTAGCGGTAAAAAGCCTCAGAAATCGCTAATCCAAGCAACTTTCACCAGTAAACTCTACTTACAAGCCTACTCCTGGGTCGTTCCTGTCTGCTCCTCAGAGAGTGGACTTTTTGCCACCAGAGCCAACAAAGGCCTCACAGTTGTGTGGGGAAAACTTAAAAATTAGTACCAGAAATAATTTTTCTTCCTTGCAAGTTCGTTTTCGGAGTGATCGGCCAGGGGAAAACAGGCAAATTCTTTCTCTATGGCGTTTGCAATAGGAGAATTTCTCGCAGAGTTGTGAAGGAATGTTTGCCACCCTTTAATCATATTCATTGCACTTTCAGGAAGCTCTGCCCAATTTCCTGTCACGCCCCTTGGTGGGAAACTGAACTATTACGCTCTATGGAAAAATCGTTACTTTAAGGCTCTAGACAAGCACTGTGATATCGATTTGGAGAATGCTGCTTACCACAGCATGCGAACCTAAAGGCAATCCTCGAGATAGCTGATGGATCCTTAAAACGCTCCATTCTCCATAGAACGTAATACTTAACATTCCCACAAGGGGGGGGTGACCGGAACTTCCTCAAACTGCAATAAATATAATTTCAAGGCGCTACAAAGTGCTGAAACTTTCTTCACGCCTCTACAGGAAATCCTCCTATACTTAACGGCTCATTATCGTCGGCGATCACATGCAATATTGCCTTCAGATGGAATGTCATGTGATTTTAATAAGACCTGATTATGAAAGGTCAACCATGGCCGACCTCCTCTGTGATGCTTCTTAGTCGAGTAGTCGTGCGGACCACGGCAAAAAGTCACCCTTTGTTTGGAAGAATTTAATATCTCGCTCCAATATGTAATGCACTTTCTGCCCCTTATCATTCTCGCGTAATCGCAATGTAATCTTCAGTGATTACGTAATCCTAGCGTAATATTTCAGCAGTATACAACCCTCGACCCCCCCCCACCCCGTTGCAAAAAACAACAACTGGCTCGCAGTTTTTGCTTACCTTGGCTAGGCTCATAGCTTCGGGGTTTCCAAAGCTACCAGATTCGTTGTATTAAAGCTGCGTTTGTTTCTTGAAAACTTGATATACGGACGTACGCGGTCACAATTTTTTTTTTTTTTTGCAGTGATGACATCATCGATTAAACTCTTGCACCGAGGGTAATAATATTATTCATGAGTTTATTGGAATGTTATCAGCTTTCAAACTCAACCCCAAGAGCTTTGTGACCCTTCCTAGGAAACTTCTCCAAACGCCTGAGTTCAGGTACTTTTAACTTGTGTATATGCTATGTTTGGTAGTTTCGCTGAGTGGGAGGGGCTGGTAGCAAGCGATCTAACAAAAAGTACGGCTGGTGCGCTCCAAGAACAGTGCTCTGAGGTAAAAATGTCAATTTATACAGTTGTGTACCTACTGCTGGTATTAAGCACTTGTACAGTTGTTAGGCTAGTCTCGTGCACAGACCTTTTACCCCACCCAGTCGAAAAACGAAGGAAAGAAGGGTCTGGTAAATAACTCTATCTACCCGCGTAGAGCTAGAATGGGCTATTCCAGTAAATGTCCGTACACCCCCCACAGAAGAGGACTTTGTCTGAGGGGTCATGAAAATTTATCTGTGTCCAGGGTTTTTTGTCTGGGGGTACATTGAAGCTGTTGTCTGGGGGTTTATTGTGTTTTGGAGCAATTGTCTGGGGGTTGTTGCGCACTGTAGTGCATTCGTCCAGGGGGTAAAGCTTCAATTGTCGCTTTGTCCAGGGGTGCAAAGCAGCTCTGTTTTTTTCTGTCCAGGGGGGGCATACAGTGATCCCATTATTTTGTCCAGGGATGCTCGTATAAATATCATTTGTCCAGGGTGTAAGTGAAAAAAAGTCGAATTGTCCAGGGGGGTAGTAGTCAAAGAGTGTGCCATAAATTTCCAACTCTTCTATGGGGGGTGTACGGACATTTACTGGAATAGCCCAACGTTAATAAACGACTTAATTAGGTAATAACGAGCACGCTCATGTTTGGTTTCTCCACTGCAAGTGGCATAGATATGATGCTAGATGTATAGATCGTGACCTGCTTGATTGGGGAGTGACAGAACTCAGCCAGAAACTAGCGGCAAGAGTGGTCTTGGTGTATGAGTCTGTCCAAAGGTAGCTGAGTCGTTTATTTTTGGCCTGTCAGGCCAGAGTGAAAGTCTTACTTGAGTGTTTAACGAAACCCGCATAGGCCTCAGTATAGCTAATAGGACTGTGTTCGATAAACAAGATTCAATAATCGAGTTGCGATTTTTTCCAGTTCAGAAAGTGTCTTCCCGGTGATTCTATACTGTTTCAGTGTCCAGTAAATGGTTAAAAGGGGTGGTTGAAGGGAATGCATCAATACTAGGCACGTTTTACAGACCTGACACATCTCACCGAAGCAAAGAGGTGGATTTGAATGAAGTAGTATAAGTCACTACATGGGTCCATATTTCTGAGAAGGTCGCTTCTGTATTCAGGAGGAGTGATTCTGTCAAGTGTAGAGCCTGTTAAAAATGTACTGATGCACGATTTTGCAATGAACATCACTTTGATACACACATTTTCTTTCTACAGACATGGCTAGCTTCGGTGCTGGATTCAAACTAGTAAGTTATATAATACACGTTACTGCAAGAATGTTAATCTGATAAGTGACAGATTCATTTACACAGAAATTAACACTCTGGATGTTAATAGCTATACAATCAGATATATACCACAGTTACTTAAGTTTATGGTTTGACCATATTATATGGAAATAAACCCAATACCATGTACATACTTAAAAGAAAATCTGGGTGGGATAGGTAATAGTTAGACCTTGCCTTTGAGGGCCAGGGATAATTGAATAATGCTGAGTGGATTACTGATAAAGCATGAGATAAAGGCATGACTTAAACCACCCACACAAGCCCTACACAAGCCTTACAAAAAACAATTAGATGAGTTCGAGGTCATACAAACGTTTAATCACTAAGCAACAGCTCAAGAATGTCATATTTATCAATGAATATCGAATGAGTACGGTTAAGGGGCGAGTAAAAAGTACTGTGCATGCAAGCTACTAGTCTCTAAAGCGCTATGGAGTTTGCTGGCGCTGTCAAAAACACCAGTTTGGGTGACTTTTTGGCAGCTTTTCAGTTCAACAGCAGTCCCTTGGACAAAGGCTGTGGTAAGCCAAGACATTTTAGTCGCTTCATTCGATGAATCCGGGCATACACAAGGTGAGCCTTATGGTTTGCACGTATAGCAAATGAAGCAGAACTCATGCTGCGTCAATGTATGCTAACAATTTAATAGCTAGCCTTTGGTACTTTTCGATGTTAGCGTTTCGCAAGTCCACTTTTATCACGGCTATAGCTAATTCAGCTTTGATTGACTCTACTAACTATGGTTGTACTGAGTTTGTCTTGTATTTGTGACAACTCCTGACTAACGCTTCACCAAGAATACAATTTTAAGCCTTGCTTACATGGCAGTGACTTATACAGCTTCTAATGAGGGTGATATGTATATCACCCTCACTGCAGGGTGATATGCGTATCACCCTAGCCACATCCTGTCTTCCACAAATATTTCCTCAACTGTGCATTTGTAAAGTATGGCTTCAGTAGTATAAATTGTCATAATCACCTCCAATCCATTCTCTCAGACCCATCCATCGGCAGTAGCTCTACCACAGGTATCATCACAGAACATGGAAGAGTATCAATTTGATATGCTTGTTGCACTTTTGGGTGAGTATATTTCGTGTTGGTGATCTGCTGAGATAAAGTTATGTTATAAAATGAATGTTGGACAAAATTATAATTATATACAATAATTTAGCATGTATGTTACAGTAACCACTAATATTAAGAGCATACGCTAATGGACGTAGTAAGAAGCAGGGGTTCTCATACAAATGGCAATAAGAAATTCTGTTTTGTATGTGATGAATTTATGTATGGAGAGTTATTTAAAAGTGCTAAATTGTGTTTGAAATTTCTATTGTTCGCTAGTTTTCAAGCACAGGCAACTACATTTTATGCCTTGTAAAAGTTTTTGTTTTAATTTGCTATCTAATGGAGGTTTTACTCCAGTCAGTGGTGATTTTGGTTACATTCTATGCCATTCACCATTTTTCCTCCCACGCATGCATGCAGATGCAAGAGTCCCCCACATTGTGATGATGATCATGTCGTTTCTCGATTCGAGGACACTAGAAGTGGCAGATCAAGTCTCATGTGTGTGGCGAGATTTTATGGAAGACCTGCCGGTATGGAAAAGTGCCGTGGAAAGCAACATAGCAAGTGTTCCCTTGTGGAGGCAGCTGTTTCAAAAAAGGGGGTGGTGAGTCAGTGGCAATACGTGTGGACACCATAGTATTTTTATTTCTCTACAGTACTCAGCAAATTTTGTGCCTGTTGTTGGGTAGTGCAAATATGCCGCCTGCATGTTATTATTGTATTATATTAATTCCTAACACATAAAGAGGGTGTATATAAACTCCGAGTATGCAGATTACAGAAGTCAGGCTACAACTATTGCAGTTTCAACTATGCCTTTCTTTGTCAAAGGCATAAGTATATCTCCCAGGAAATTCCCCACTCTGTGTCCAAAACCTACCTCTACCGTCAGCTCCATCACAGTATATCCAAGGACATTCATGTAAGTACAGCACAAAACTCACTTGCAGTATGAATGCTGACCTTGTAGCATGATAGGTGTGCCAATTTTTGCATGCATTTGTCTTGTTACTGTGGATATTTATGGGTGCAGTCTTTCTCAGTACAGCTGTATTTAATTGGTCACTATTCATGAGTGAAAGAGTTTATTTTCTGTGTGTGTTTGTATTTTGTGTTGTTTCCCAGTCCCTGAACACCAATTGGCAGAGGGGCCTCTACACTCTCACCACAATTGAGACTGGTAGTCCTGTGTTCTGTCTACAGTTTGACTCGGTGAAGATTGTATCAGGACATGGTGACAATACAATAAAGGTTGGCAGTTGCTGGAGTGTTGGGTTAGCACTCCAGTGTAAAACAGTGTCACATGTGTGTAGCGTGTCAGTGAGAGTATGATGGAGGGTGGGAGGAGCACATGCTTGAAAATGAGTACTAGGGATATTATTGGATACAATGGGGCAAGTTGGAGCATGTCAGAAGATATTATATGCAACAGTGTCCACAGCACCTTGCAGCAGACATTGTTCCACGGATAGCAAATATACCTTGAGTCGTAAGTGCAATTAGTCGAGTGTACTTGCCATTTTGACATGCTGTAAATTTCAAATCACTTCAGACTACTTTCAGGATTAACTTATGCTGAGGATAATTGCCGAGTGCCTTAGTGCGAGGCAACTAATCGTGCAGTGTGGGCTGAAATCTCAGCTAGCATATATCAGGAGCCTATGAGCGCTTTCGCCACATGAAGGAGCATACAACTTCAACTAGGGCTGTGATTCAGACATCATAAGTGGATCTTTGCCTTATATGGAAAGTGTGTTTACAAACTGCACTCTTGCGGATTCAGTGATAGTAGTGAAGCCAGTAAGTCCAGACAAATTACACCGGTCACGCTTAGGAATGCAATTAAATCTCTGGTTACATTCCTTATATGTGTTATTACTACGTCTGTACGTTCCGTATACGTGTTGTTACTACAGCTGTAACGAAACGCTTCCGGCCCCGGGGGCACCCCGGGGGGCAAGCACGTGTTCAAGATGGCGTCCTGACGAGTTACATGGATGCCGCCTTTGTACTTCTGATGCCCGAAGGATTAGAGATCTGGACAAATCGATTACTTCTTTTCACCCAGGTAGGCTTACTACAGCTCCAACGCGATTAGAGTTTGTGTAGCCTCTGTTTCAGCAGAGATCTGACCGCTGGAGACAGACGGTATGCGGATCGATCGCCAGCGATACAAACGTGAGTTTCAAGCAACTCTGCTCTCGTGTAGCAGCCATAACTGGTCCTTGGAACTGTGTTGTATACAGAGACATTCGTCTCGTGAAGGCCCATTCGTGTAGAGTAGCTTCTCCGGCAATTGCGTGGGCGATGCAGCTTCTAGTGGGTGTGTTTTTTGTACGTCATACCTCTGCGCGAGGCTATCTGCGCAATGCGTATGCCTAGTAAAGAATACTGTGTACTTATACCTGTATAATATTATGTAGGAAAGTGGAATTCAGTGGTACTGTGGCTGGTATCACTGCTCATCCCACGCTACATATCTCATGCAACTTGTGTCAACTTAGCCCATTTCATTTACCTTCTTGTTCGATTCGAATTCCTCTCATCCCATTGCAACTTGCTGTCATCCCACGTGATTTCACATGCATATACCTTGATAGTTGTTTCTACTGAGACTCATTACAGTGATCACATGATGTACACAATCATCTACATCGTGTCACTGTACCAAGCTACTGCCATAGCAAGAAAAGGTATTGAAGGTGCTACTTAAAGTCTGCAATGCAGGAGTGAAACTACTAGCAGGAAGACATTAGCAAGAAGCTGGAAGGCCTGTCTTCACACTAGCATTACTAGTTGTAGCTATAGCATTGTCTTCAGCACCCACAGTTAGTTCTCATTCTTGCCACTAAAACCCTGCTAACATAAGCCCACGATGACTGTAGTGGGTTATTGCTATAGTCTCTTGTAGACTTGGAGACCTGATGTACATACAGCCACTGGTAGGGACAGAGACAAACCACTGCATGCTAATGGCCCTGGACAGTCACTGTATAGCTGCATGTTCAGTATGTACTAGACAATACATTTAATGTCATTACCTACAAGTGCTATGTTGGATGTTGTGCTTTGCATAGAAGTTATACATAATCTTCAATGTGACAGTGATGTACAATATCTACTTACACGCACAAACACACATGTACATGCAACACATGCATGCACACACATGCATACTGACACATTTGTGCACATACATACATGTACACATACACACATTTATACATATATACACACATATACAAACACACAAACAAACACACACACACATACACACACAGATCTGGGACAAGGAAACACTGAAGCTCTTAAAGATCCTAACGGGCCATCAGAAACCTGTACTGTGTCTTCAGTTTACCGGTGATATACTCGTATCTGGTGCACAGGACAGCTCAGTAAAGTTAGTTCAGCCAATCAGTCTGCTATGCTTTGTCCCAGTCAAACCATGCCTGCATGCCTAACATTCAGAAGCTAAGTAGCTACTACATTTGAACATGCAGAATTTTTTGTCAGTTGTGTGGATTATGTGAGCATATCCATCCTGGAATTACACAACAACCATCCGTGGAAATGTACAATAGTCAAACATGCTACCTGTCAAAGTTCACAAATCTGTCTTACTGTCTGTTGATAGTATGGTACCAACTGCATAATGAGGGGTAATTTGTGCTCATGACTATATCCACCAGTCCATGCTGTTCTGACCTCCCACTCTGTCCCTGACTCTCTGTGCTCCCTGCAGGGCATGGAATATCCAGACAGGACTCGTTGTCAATGACCTACTCCACCACAAGGACGATGTGAGATCCCTGAAGTTCAATGCAGAGTTACTTGTAACTGGCTCTGATGTGAGTGGATAAAGAATCTTGTGATCTAATTATACTCACAAAGTAAAATACAATAGCTGTTTTCTGCTTGAGTGTCATGTTTGCTGTTTCTGTGCCCTTTTATGGGCTCTAGTATGTCAGTACATGGCTATGCCTACAGAGCAGCAGACCACTACCACAACCTCTATCTAGTCTACCACTAAACACTTAACCTAAACCACATATTTACCTATGAGTTTCAGGTGTATTGTTGTTAGTGCTTACAGAAGTGTAAGTCAAGAAACAATGAAACTGTGTTTTGGATCTTGTACTAGTGGGTGTGGCCAAAATGATCTGACCTGTATATGTGCAGTACTTAGCTCACTTGACTCTGTGTTGGATATCATTAGAGCAGTCCAGTCCCTCCCTCCCACGCCTACATACCAACACCTTCACTGTTATTGTGAAAGGGATTCATATGAACATTATGATTTTGGATACCTTTCACGAACATTGTAGATGCACATTTATGAGCTTGTTTTAGACTGCCTTTGCTTCCCAGCGAGCTTCTACTATCTGAATTATGTGGTCTAACATGTGTGGTCAGTCCTACCGTTCCAGAATTGCTATACTGTAATGTAGTCTTTAGTTTGACCTGGAATGTCTCAATGATGCATTAGCTAGCAAGGACAAACTAAATTTGAAATATCATCGTGGTATGTGTGCTTGCTCCTGCAGGACAAGACGGTGGCAGTGTGGGACTTCAAGTCCCCCACTGCCATCACCCTCAAGATGGTGTTGGAGGATGATATTTACGCAGTGGAGCTGTCTCATAGCTACATCTTCTCTGCATCTGTGGATCACTCCATCAAGGTGCAGTCGTTATAATACATGCACTCCTTTTACATTGATTTGTAAGTCAAAAGTGAACAGCTCTAACTATAGCAGTGACTATTGCGAGTCCCAGTAACAGCAGAACACAAGACAGACATGCTCAGCTGTGAATACATACATACATGTAGGCAGCAAAAGTGATCGTCGTGAAAATTAATTATTGCATGTACATATCCGAGGAGTTGCAAGGGTGTTCAACAGCAGGTTATGGCATTGTTTATTGCATGTAGCACATGTATACTATATACTGTGAAGATCTTTCCATTTCTGAACCCTGTAGTTGGTGGATTATGAGTATCTTGATTTGTTTGGCTGTCTTGACATAATCAGTGACATCTCTCTTGTTTGTCATGTGATGTACTGCAGTCTTGTCTGGTCCACTGCCCTAGGTCTGGGACAAGTCAAGTGGCAAACTCCTCCACACCCTCCAACACAGTGACCAGGTGTTCTCCCTACAGTGCAGAGGAAGCATCATAGTTAGTGGCTGTGGGGATAGAACAATCAGGTCAGCTAATGATGCCATTACATGACTGGTGTAATATGCATGTAATCATGTGGTGGCATTGTTATACAGACAGACAGTGGTGCACAGTATCCAGAGGGTATGGTCTGCATAGTTCACCTCATTTGTATGAGCATACAATTAGGTGAGCTATGCAGTGTCATCACATGACTGTACACATGTGTTCATGTGAAGGTAGTGCTGTGAGGACAGGCTCGTATCTTATAGGCACTGTAACTATGTATGTATGTCTGTACACTTGTACTTCTTGCCCCAGTGGCCCAAGAGGGGAAGGCATGTAATAAAATGGTATCTCTTCTGAGAGAAAGGATACCATTTTACGACTTGTTGTGTGCAAAGGATCAGACATCTGGACAAGTCCATCACACTTAGTTTTAGCTTTGACAAGACTTTCTGTGTCTCCAAAGTAGCTAGTTGGAGTTCACATAGGCTACGTATAAGTACAGTTGTTAGTGAGCGCACATTTTGAGCAATGTAAACAGCAATTTCAAGCAGCAGAGCCCATCACTCATCTCTCCCGTAGCAGCCATGACTTAGCATTGCATAGCAGACAGAGACCTAATACGAAGTTATTCTGTGGTATGTTCTCCATCATAGTAGTATTTATTGTCACGACTGATTCGCTTGCAAGTGTAGTAAACTAATTCAGGGGCCAGCCCTCACATGATGATCACATGGAGGTTGTGTGACCAGATTTCTTCATGTACAACAATAAATATTGCATGGTTTCCCCTGCTCAGACTGCTACTCCATGTTATGTACCTGCACTTGCTCAGGCTCACCCCACAATGTCCTCCTGGTAATTATAATATACACAATACCTGCCATAAGTGGTAACATGGCTTCCTCCTCCTATTGTAGGGTATCCCAGTAATAACATTCATTTTTCTCCTCCAACAGACTATGGGACTCTCAGACTGGATCGTGTCTGAGGGAGTGGGAGGGACATGATAACATCATTGAGTAAGTGTTGTCAGTAGCACACTCTAGTGGGCAAGTGAATAATGTGGGATGAAGAATGGGAGTGAAAAGTGGGAGTCGGTCCAGAAGGACATAATTTGTAATTTTCCAACTCAATGCCTTGCTATTGATTAGAGCCTACATAGAGCGCACGTGTAAACAGTAAGTGTATGAAGAACAGTCCTGCAACTGTGCTTGGAGAGTTAAGGTCAATAGTATAATAGAATTCATGAAAGTGGACACACAAAAGGATTGCTGTGGTAGGTGTATCTCTAATACTGGACTGGATTCTCCACTGGAATGTGAGACTGGATTATCAAGTGCGAATGAGGGATAAGAATATTGAACTGGAATAGTATAGAAATTCCTAAGCCTTTGTCAGTAGGCATATGCATATAGTTTTATAAAATTAAACGTTTCGCTAGTAGCAGACCAGAAATTGGTAGTAGACACACCTTGCTCTAGCTGTAGCATCACTAAATCCATCACGACATGTAAATCAGTTTCTACTTCAAACTACAGTCTCACCTCACTGTTAGTCTTGTGGACTAGCCTGCCTGTGAGATTAACACTCACACACTATGGCTGACTGTTGAATCCCACCCCACTCTCTCTCTAATTATGCAAGTCATATCATGACTTTCAAGCTTTAAATTAGCTTCAGCTTAGTCCTCTAGCATCAGGCTGTAAATGACTTTGACTTATTGAGTTTCAGAGCAATGATAAATTGTACATTTTGCCATTTGGCTTTCCACCACTGCATACTTCTACTTTTCCTCTTTCCCTACTATTTATGGCATGTTTTTGTACAGCAGCTACCATGTGGAATATATTGTAGGATTTTTAGGCAATGCAAACATGTGTCATCATAGTGTTATGGCACCATGACTGTAAAGATAGTATTATTAGAGTGTGTGGTTTGTCTCCCACAGATCTGTTACTTTTGATGATCAGAGAATAGTAACTGGAGGTTTCGACAAGTGAGTAATGACATAATATTCTCCAGCCGTATTATTGTTGAGTCTGTTTTCCTCCCACTAACTGTACATATACAGTATTGTTCACCACTCATGTCCTCATGCAGTGGGTGTGATCTGTCCCATCTTATCCACGCAGGACAGTGAAGGTCTGGAGTATGTCTGCCATGCTTGAGCCCAGTTCACCCACTGATGCATTGTGTGTTGCGACACTAAAGGTAGGATGACTTGAGGACTAGCTCATCTCCAGGCTCTCTGTGTGAGTCACTTTGCTACGAGCCTGGTACCTTTTTTCATGTAATTGCTACATTGTTTCAGTGCTCAGTGTGTGGTGTAGACATGCTCCAAAGAGTATCTAGCTACAACAAGTATCGATTCACCGCCTTCCTTCATTGTCTGAGATCTAGATACAGGCACATTATGCTGCTAATTTTACTTATTGTGCTATCCTCAGATTCTCACTGGCACTCCCTATTGTGTTTTGCATTCCTTCCTGTAAGCTTGAATTATGCTACCTGTACTATACTGTGTGGGGTGATGAGGTACAAGCAGTAGCAGGAAGCGAAGTTGAGCTGCAGTACAAATGGGTTTAGTACAAGCCGCTTATGTAGATGATTGCATTACAAGGAATGCGCTCTGAACCCTATTATACTTGCATTGTACTCTGCCTGCCTATTATATGTGTGAAAAGAATACCTGCATAATGTAGTGTCCCTACCTGTACAGGTAGCTAAAGTGTAATGTGCCACCCATGTGGGATGGTAGTACATGACTATTCAGTGTTAATTTTTCACTAATTATTTAGTATATGTTGTGGTAAATGGATCTGGAATGTGTGTATATTGCAAAGCAACAGTTGTGCTGTGATACAGCAAATAACTAGGCGGGCAGAAGTTGCCTGTAGCCTCTGGCTAGCTAGTGTTTCCTATCCAAATGGTACTAAAGTTGGTCTTCTCAGGAACATCCGCTGCTGTCAAAGAAAGCTGAGTTTAACATTGTGCTCATAGGAAGAGCTTGTAGACATCCCTACAGAGTTGGTGAATGGTACTCCTGCTAAGCATTCCTTGCACCCTGTTGGCCTACATGTAGTAGCAACTTACTGTGGTTGTGAGCCAGAAACATGCAGTCAATCAATGGGAAGGAACCTGCCAATTGTACTTACCATTGTTTACTGTTATCTTGTAGGGTGATCATTATAACTGAATACTTAACAAGTCCCTAACTCATGCCTACTGCAAAACTGGGCAGTGGAACCTTGGAATGAGACTAGAAATACACTTGAAATGGCTAGCTCAATGTGGTGCGCAAAATGTATGGTATACTAGAAGCTAGTAACATGATGTAATCATGTATAGCTACGTATTCTGAGAGATGTGCATGTCAACAAACTTTGTTGGCGGGTGCCCCAGACTAGGAAACAAAGATAGCTGGAAGGTAAATAGTTTTGATAAGTCTCCATGTCACCTGTAGAAACCAAAAGCCCAAAGTTGATACAAGAGCTTCCAAAATCATGCATCATTTGTTTCTGTGCTTGACACCGTTAACATAACCGGCTGCAGATTCGTCCCTGTAGTCCCCACCCCCACTTCCTGCCTCCCCTACGTATGTGAACTTAATAATACAAAGCCACAATTACACTATAGATGTGTGTATAGAAAAATTTTGATTAGATAAAAAGGATGCAAAGGTGAAATATAGCTATACTCATTGTCATAAGTCCTGGGAATCACATGACTACTGCATCCGATATGCTGTTGATACTACTGATGTGCTGTTGTCAGATTGACTTTGTCTCTGTCCCTGCAGGAACACTGTGACTCGGTAAATGCTGTACAAATGGACAAGTTCCAGGTCGTTAGTGGCAGTTCTGATCGAACGATACAGCTCTATGACTTTTTCTCTGCCATACTGCCCCCGCAACTGGTTTAGCCACTGAATATTTTCTCATCACCACATTCACCACCTCTGCCAGTGATTATCATGATCACTAGCTACATTGTTGATTAGTGTGTTGTATCATGATCACTACATGCATTGTTTAGTTTCATACACTGTATCTTCTGAGATGGTTTAGCCACTGAATATTTTCTCATCACCACATTCACCACCTATGCCATTGATTATCATGATCACTAGCTACATTGTTGATTAGTGTGTTGTATCATGATCACTACATGCATTGTTTAGTTTCATACACTATATCTTCTGAGATCTAACCTGAGTTTGTCTGACACACGTGTCATAATTACACACCTGCACTACGTATATACGTACTGTTTCATTAATGTTGCCATTGATTAGCTATATATGTCCAATATAAGGAATGATCCATGAATGAATTTTGCATGCATCGGTGTGCGCATATGACAGAAGTGGGGTGCACGGGAGGCAACGTGCTCTTCATCACTATATATACCTAGTACTATATTTTTGCTGTCTAGGCAAGATAAAACTATGCTAGCTCGACTCAATGTGGCTTGGCTAACAAATTTATGGTATACTGGTATTATACCTAGTAAACTTGTTCCCCTTGCACGTTGCCTCTGCACTGTTTAATTTGTAGTGTCCTTATGGCTGGGAAACTCCTGAAGTCGAGGTAGAATACGGCTGAATACTCATCTTGACATGAACACTGAAAAGCCTGTTTCAAACATAGGAAATCAAATGTATAGTAGATGCCGCAGTGATACTGATCAATGCAAAAACTGGTTTTAGATGAGTAGCGAAGTTAGTCATAAATGAGGCTCTAGAGCCCAGTCTGCAACACTAGACGGCCTGACACTATCAGAAGGAAGGCTCTTTGAATGATGGACAGTCATCATTGCACTCTTCTTACTCTGAAATTGCTGAAATTGTTGAAATTGCTGTCAAACTTGCAAAATAAATGAGTTCATATTGTTGCTCCTCCACAGGAGAGGACAAATCACAAACTTTGGGTCCTCTTCATCCTCATCATCACTTTCCTCACTGCTCATCTCAGGAACAACACACGGTACCCACATCTCCTTCTGTGCTGGGGTAACGGTTAGTTTTCAAAAGGAAGCCTGGCATTGCTTCAGTTTCTGAAATTGTGAAACGAATACATGTACATGTGTGCAGTCACAGGTCTGGATGTATAGGTTCCCCCAAATCTGGGAGGGGGGGGATCCCACTGTATACAACTCACTAGACTAGACAACATTGTCCTAATATGGGTATCGACATGTGGTCCCTCTCAACAGGACCACATTAATATAACGTACATCAGACACTGTGTTCGATATGAAAGTTAAGTCATTTTTGTATAAATCCAAACATGTACTTATGAAAAACATATTTGTTACTTTTTTACTCTCTAGCTAGTTAATTTAACAATGGCTAGTTCCCAAATTGCTATCCAGCCCTATCAAGGTTACACACACACATACATACATACACACATACATACAGACATACATGCGTACTTGCATACACATAGACAGACAGACACACACATAGCCACCGACAGACAGACACACAGACAGAAACTTAAAACAATTAGATAGGCAGTTGGAAATATAACCCTAATTCTGGCGTACGGTAGTAGCTACTCCATACATAGGCATGGCTCCAAAAAAATAGCTGCTCCATTGTATGTGTACAAAGTGGTATATTCAAAACTCTGCCCTAGATTTAGTCATAATTAAGCTTTTGTGGACCATACCTGACATTCTTGAGTGTTTTCATCAGTAATGAGACTGTTAGCATTGCTGGAGAGCACTGGTGAAGCACCACATCGGCAAGTCACTAAAAGGGGAAACCGTCCTTTTCTGATAATAATAAATATATCTTATTACCTGGTTTAGTGTGGCAATATGGCGAGATATTGCACGAGTGTGTACAAGTATTTTCCTGAGCCGGGAAAATGCTGCACACGAGTGCAATGTCTCGCCATATTGCCCACTAAACCAGGTAATGAGGTGTTTATTATGTACTGCCTTCTCGCATTGACACGCCTACCGTCACAAACTTTTATGTCCACTGCCCAGCACAAAACTACCTGCCTAGATATCATAATGAGCTACAAAAGAGCTAAACACTTTACAGTGAAGCCCAAAGTAGGCTTGCTTACCTTACAGAGTTGCGCATGTCTGCAATAAACTTCAAACTTGACCGTTCTTGAGTGTGCGTGTGGCTCGATCAGGAGAAGCGGAAGGGATCACCGACCGACGCTATGACTTAGCCCCCAGTTTCCATGCGTACATAGGAGCGATTCGTGAAAGAAGTATTCCTTTCGCTAACGTTTCAGTAGCTTGGTAGCTCCCATTGCTGTAATTACTCATCAATATGTCCTGACTGCATCACGTGAGTTACCCGTCAATAACGCTTAACGCAGACGTCAATATCGCAAGTTATTGACGGCTCGCGGTATAGGAAAATACTATTGCAGGATTTTGACGACTGACTCTATAGTACATAATAATAATTAGTATAGGTTAGACACCAGAGATGGAGGTATCTCAGGAAAATAGATATCCAGCGAAGCGAGGTATCTATTGACTGAGATATGGACAGAGAGGTATCTAACTGATTTAGACCAAGTGTTATGATAACAGCGCCTCTATAAGTGACCGCTGCTAACCCTTTGAAGGAAGCAGCGCTTCAGTTGTGATAGGCAGCCACTAATATCATGAATAAAGATGAGGTATCTAAACAGGTGTTTAGATACCTGCCAGCAGGTAGTCTCATGCCCAGATGTCCACGCCCTCCACCTCCATGATGTGCCTGGAGGGCGTGGACGTCTGAGCACGAGACTAGCCAGCAGGTATCTATCAGATTTAGATAGGCAGGCATACTTCAAAGGATTCATGACTGGGTCTAATTGTTGTTTCTTTAAGCTGGCCTACCACGATATTTGCTGAAGTGATTCAAACACGAAGCGGTATTTCTTTTGGCGTACTGCACCCATACCATAGCATTCTAAAACAAATCAAGGTGTTCGGCAGTGATTCTCAAGCGCTCAAGGCAAGTACTTGCAACTAAATGCTGTTCTGTTCCGTTCCATTCGGCATTATAATTATGGAATACACTTTATGACGGACCCAAAGTTGGTTGCTGTAGGTACGTTATAATAGTAAGAACACTGATACAACTGCTAGACCGCTATAGACCATACTAACCTCCATGATGTGCATTAAATTACCGTGGCCGAGACGGCTGCTCATCCCACGCTATATGTCCCACGCGACTTCCTCTCGTCCCACGCGACTTCATTCTCGTCCCACGCGACTTGCTCTCGTCCCATGCGACTACCTCTCATCCCATGTGACTTTGCTCTTATTCCACGAGACTTGCTCTCGTCCCATGCGACTACCTCTCATCCCATGTGACTTTGCTCTTATTCCACGAGACTTGCTCTCGTCCCATGCGACTACTTCTCGTCTCATGTGACTACCTCTCGTCCTATGCACCTTGCTTTCTTCTCATGCGACTTACTGTCGTCCCATACGAGTCGCTCTCATCCATTCTTTACTGCGCCCAAATAATGTGGCTTCCTGTGGGCGGGGTGAAAAAATATTCACGTGACGTGCACAATTAAAGCACCCCCACGTGGCACCGCTGCATGGCTAGTAAGACCAACAAGAGCTAATGAGTGTTACGGATGCTTATGGTAGCTACACCAGCTATGTCTACGGCTAATGCATTACAAATTAATTCTATCAGCATGCTGCTATTTAGTAAACAAACCTGGCTGCAGTGAACGGGATGGGCAAGGATCATGCAGTGCTTGTGGAGGTGATGAAAACGCTGTTCTAGCTTGGTCTTCTGCACCTTGCTAGCCATGCTCCTCAACCATAGTCTCGCGTGGCCAGACCCTTCCCGCCAACCAGCAGTGCCACGTGTGGTGCTTGTAATTGCGCACGTTACGTGAATACTTTTCGCCCCACTCAGAGGGAGCTACAATATATTTTAATATTTGGGCTGAGTAAAGTCGAATTTGGGAAGCTAGGGACAAGAGCTAGATGCATGGGACGAGAGTGAGTCGCAAGGGACGACAGTAGGTTGCATGGGACGAGAGCAAGGGACGAGAACGTAGTCGCATGGGACTAGTCTCGTGCCCAGACGTCCACGCCCCCTGGCGAAAAAACGTCTGGTGTTCTAATCGAACTTTCTTGTCACAGACGCCTTTCCCCTTTGGAATGCCAAAGGGTCCAATCAGATTGCAGCTTTCAGACCTTCCGTAAAGTTGCCATGACGTTAGTCCGATAAATCTATTGGTCAGTTTGATAAAATAATTAGAATAAATATACCGTATATACAGTGACCAATCATATACGAGATTTATTATCAGCAATCGTGGGGTCTGTGGCAAAAAAGTTCATTTAGAACACCAGACGTTCTTTCGCCGGGAGGGCGCGAACGTCTGGGCATGAGACTAGCATGGGACGAGAGCAAGTCACGTGGGACGAGAGCAAAGTCACGTGGGACGAGAGGTAGTCACACGGGACGAGAGTAGTCTCGTGCCCAGACGTCCACTCCCCCCTGGCGAAAGAACGTCTGGTGTTCTAATCAAACTTTCTTGTCACAGACGCCTTTCCCCTTTGGAATGCCAAAGGGTCCAATCAGATTGCAGCTTTCAGACCTTCCGTAAAGTTGCCATGACGTTAGTCCAATAAATCTATTGGTCAGTTTGATAAATTAGAAAAAAAATTTGAAATATACCGTATATACAGTGACCAATCACATACGAGATTTATTCGTGGGGGGTCTGTGACAAGAAGTTCGTTTAGAACACCAGACGTTCTTTCGCCGGGAGGGCGTGAACGTCTGGGCACGAGACTAGGACGAGAGGTAGTCGCACATACTTGCATGGGACAAGAGCAAGTCGGATGGGACGAGAACAAAGTCGCGTGGGACGAGAAGTAGTCGCATGGAACGAGAGCATGGGATGAGAGCGAAGTCACGTGGGACGAGAAGAAGTTGCGTGGGACGAGAGGTAGTTGCATGGGACGAGAGCGAAGTCGCTTGGGACGAGAGGTGTGGGATGAGCGGCCGTCTTGGCCACGGTATTAAACGGAGTTGGTACCGCCACTGTTGTGCACTCCTACGACCACCCTCGCCCACAGTACCTTGCAGTTGTCAATCACCTGAGTGGCTATATATACATACATGCAAATCGGGTCAATAGCTCTATATCCCCCCCCAGCAGTAGAACTGGCCATGAAAAATGTCAAAAGATGTAGGGATGTGAGTCCGTAAAGGTAGCGCTGGGTCGTACATTCCTACCTTGTTTGGTTGCTTTTTAGAAATTCCATCCCTATTACTGTTACATTTCACCCCTCAGCCTTGGTGTGGTTGGTACGTTTCATCAGGACAACAGCCCCCTCCACAAAATTCATTCTGCAGAAACAGCACAGAAATTCATACTCAGTCAGAGATTAGCGTTTGTCCCAGCCCTACTGAGAAATGTTGTTATAAGAGAGTAACCCCCCCCCCCCCCCCTTCCGCCCCATTTCGTCCTTAAGTGTCCAACATGCCTGACTCCAAGCATGGTATGAGTACTGTAAATAAGAGATTCTGAAATTACTCTAGAAACAGTTTTATCTATCACAAATTCTCCCTAGTCCTAGCTACACAAAGGAAAACTTTCTCGCAACTGAAAAGGGTTTCTAACAAGTCAAGAAGAGTACAAGAACCTGTAATATTTCAATGCGCTACGATTATGGCAGTTGCCTTATCACAGAAATTTGGAAGTGCCTCGCTCCTGATGGTGACTATGAGTTGCTCAATATTCGATCTTGGATCTGGCCTTCTAGGCTTTTCAGTAGCAAACGGTATCAAAGATTCAAACTAACAATCAGTTTCTAAGCATCTACATGTACCTTGCGAAAAATCTGAAAGCCCGCTGCCTTCATTTCCAATTTCATGACACAGAAACATTTGCAAATTCATAAGCGAATGACGTAATCATACGCGGATAAAAAACGGTATTATCCAAATTCCCAGAAGTCTAGTCTGATGCATCAATATGTGAGGTTTCTACACAGTGCATATGAGCCCCACCCTAAATGGCAGTTTACAGATACAGTGAATTGAATGCAGTGATGCAATCAAAATAATGTTCATTTTCTACCTCGGACTGCCACATATGCATGTAGTATATAAATGACATAACTCCACTTGGCCTTCTTAGAGCCAGCTGGCTTTCCTTGGAGGCAGCCCAAACAAGCAGGGTGTATCTGGTAGCTAACCATTTTGCAGTCCCGAGTCTTCCCTCTCTCCTGCTTAGCTAGTTCAGCAAATGTACTGTCATCATTCTCAGCATCGGAAATAGTGAGCACTGGCTGTACTGGAGGGGAGGGGAGGGGAGGGGAGGGGGAGGGGAGGGGAGGGGAGGGAGGGAGGGAAGGGATAAGAGAAGAACGCGGGAAGTAAGAGAGAGGAGCAGGAAGACTAAAGCAAGGGGAGGGGGTGCAGGTGATCAAAGAGGTAAACATAGAGAGCAATCCCTTAAACGACTTGAACCACACGAATCAGTGTTACAGTAGTGGTATCACTTAGAAAGCAAAAAGACAACTAATTACCACGTGTATGTGCAATTAGATACTCGTATTTCATCCATGTAGGATTACGTCACGTTCACTTATGAAATCACAAATGTATCCGTGTCACGAAGTTGTAAACAAAGGCAGCAGGCTTTAAAACCTGTAGTGATGGTTTCTCGCAAGGTAGTACTTAGAAAGTGATCAGTAATTCAAACCTTTGATTCCGTTTGCTACTGAATTGATTCCGTTTGCTACTGAAAAGCCTAGAAGTGTTCATTGCTCCAAAGTGAAGCCTTTTCAAGGAAACATGGGGTGGACTTAGTGCATTCAGTCCCACATTTTATTAAGAGTTAATAAGCGAAAGGTGAAAGGTCAAACAAGGTTACCTGTCAGCCAGATCTTGGGGAAAGGCCATAGGCATCTGTGGGGGTCTGGGGTTGAGATTTTTCACGGGGGGCAAGTAGAGAATTTGAACATTGGTTTTGATTGGACACCAGGGAGTGGCTCCTGTGTGTGTGTGTGTGTGTACATGTATGCATGTGTGTGTATAAATGCATGCATGTGTGTGTGGAATTGTGTGAATGCACGTGTACATGTGCGTGAGGTTAGGTTTGTATTGCCTAGACGGTGAAATAGTGGTAGGTAACGATAATAGTCGGTTTGGCGAGTTCTCATCGCTAACTCGAAGCGCACTACGAAATTGCTGTGTCAGCACTTTCGCTGGTGATGAGACTGTCTAGCCAAGATCATTCATTCTACAGCTGCATTTAACTTAGACTGACCTGTTGCCGAGCACAACCTTCAGTTGAATGATTTATGTAAAAAAAACATCCAGCTGGTTTTTAGATATGAAATATCAACCCTGTTTCGAACTAGCATGTCAAAATTTGTTATCTATTTCATAAACACGAAAAAGATGCCTCAGAACACACCTCAGAGTACTTAAGATCTCAAAACCTTCTGGGGGGCATACCCCCAGACCCCCCTACAAGGGTGGGCGTTAAGCCCACCAAATACCAATAGGGGGCCCAGTTTTAGATTTTGCCCTGGGCCTCCAAGAACACAATACACAGACGGACAGATAACATAAACAAACAAACAATTAACAACAAACAGGCAGATACAAATATGACCCTTAACATTTCTCACCACTGTGATTGAATTCCAGACACTGACTGGAACGCGACACACCTCAGTGTTGATGTGGTTGGTATAGTTCATCAAGGCAACAGCCCCCTACACAGAATTCATCCTGCAGAAGCAACACAAAGGTTCATACTCACAGTCACAGCTTAGCACTTGTCCTAGACCCCTGACAAATACCGTCATTAGAGAGTAAATTTATCCCCCTTCCCTGCATTCCAGTTTTAAGTACCAATCTGCACAGCACCATGCCTGAAATTAAACACTTCAACATATATATATATTATGTAATTGTAGAGGCAGTCTCATCCACAGCAACGTCTCCCAAGCCTCATCCCCAGGTACCGAACAGTAAAAACTATGTACCATAAAGATGTCGGAAGGAGATCAAAAGCGGGGGGAGGGGAGAGGGAAGCAGAGAGGCTATGCAGCAGACAATTGTACTTTCCCACACGCAATGCAGAGAACTGAATTTTCACTGTTCTGGAAGTGTTCTCATAGCATCTTGTGTACGCGCTACACCACCTTCAGTCCGAAGGAGAGCTTTTGAAAACTTAAAGGTCACCGGGTGATGAGGCTTGCTAGAATGACTTCAATGATATCGGTAGCTGTGAACGTAACACACCTAAAGGTTTGGAAAATGCATTATCTCAGGCAGCTATAGCTCCACTTAAAAGTGGAACAAAAATCACTGTAAGCTTAGTTCTTTCATTGATCTGCTTTATTAATGGCATCCACAACTCACTGCATATACATGAAGGTGCTAGCATACCTTCGTCTGGGAGGAATTGGACCCAAGGAATGTCAACTATAAAATGAATTAGCATAGGTGTAATAAATATTTGAAGTACGTGTTCTATGGGACAGTTTGTAAAGTCTGTCCTTTGGAGAGCAATCACTTATTGCTATAAACAGACTCCCTACATGTAAGATAGTCGCTAGTCCCTGCAGTGAATGTACAGATACATATCAAAGGATCCTAGTCACATGCAAACTTTCCCTATATAGCTAACACCAGGAGCTTATGAGCGCCGCGAAGCGGCGCGAAGGAGCGTTAAACTAGTGATTCCACCTGTTGTCGAATAGCACCTCTGAACACGCCATATATGGATTTTGAATTGCAGGCGTTGCGGATACGCATGACGCTAACTAAGTGGGTGCGTAATATGAATCATTCAATTTGTCGTGTGTCGAGCGAGAGTGTGTTTAGCTGCATGTAGGAGTTTATGAGCGTCACGGCCACGAGACTATGGATACAATCGGAGATAAGCGTTAAACTAGTGATTCCACCTGTTGTCGAATAGCATGGCAGACCTGGGATCTGATGCGGCTTATGTTCTATGGCTTCAAGAACTTCTGCAAAGACTTCATTGCAACCCACCCTGGCTACACTATATACCCAGTGAGGCTTAATGGGAGTGCAGTTGAGACCTTCTTCAGCCAGATCAAGCATGCAACTTCCGGCCACCTATCAGCTGTGAACTATGCCAGTGCCAGAGCTGCAGTTCTTACTAGAGGAAATGTCTAGGGCAAACTCAGACGACACCGTGGAGACTACAGGAATGCGCCTCTCTACATTCGACAGCATGCATTGAGAAGAAACCCATACAAACGATCAAAGAAATAACCTGACAATGTAATTATAATTGTACTTTTGATTGTGTATCACTAGCATATGCCTTTAACTTGTCTCTGAGAGTCATTTGTGCATCCACACCCTTGTTGTTGGCAATTCTCTCCAGCATGTCTTGACTATTCAGGAAGCTGTTTGCCATTGTGTTGATCATCCGCTTCACCAAATCTAAGTAGACACCTGTGATAACGGTGGTATCAGCTGTGCTGGAATGGGAGGAGATGAATGTGATGAAGTCACTTTTGAGCTCCATATTACTGACTACCTCACGCTTTGTGGACAGAACCACTTTTCTGCCTTGTAGTAAGAACTGCTTGCGATTGAGATGTCTCTTGATAGCTTGAGAGCACTTGCGCAGAAAGGGAAATAGTGCTTGGTGAGGGAATGTCATTTTCCCCCTGTCTTGAAACTTGATGACTGCGGGACACACAGATTTGTCGGTTTCAACTAGACTCTTCAAGTCTGTACTTTCTTCGTGTACTCAGATGGTAGTGATCACGAAGTTTACCATGGAGCGCTTTCTTCCTGAACCGCATCCCAGCAAACAGTGAGAATCCAAACAGCCGATACAGAGATGCATCATCGTCTGGCTCCACTTCACCGCCTTCAATAGCTTCAACAGCACTCAGCTGAGCTGTTCTCAAACTCGATTGAAGATGAGTTACCTGTCAAAACGGAAATGTGCATAAATTAATTGACTCCACCTACATCAATTAGTCTAAGTGCAAAAAAGTACCTGTTTCTGAAAGAAGGTGTATGCAGCGGCAGCAATAGCAGAAACTAGCGCACTTCTATCCAGAGCAGAGATATCCCCATCAAAATCGCACATCAGCAATGTCCACAACTGACTGCACTGCTCTGTCGACATACTTGCACAAGCTAGAGCGCCTGTTCCTTGGTACCATGCGGCAAGAAGGCGACTAAACCGTTCAGCACCGGTGGAGTGGTCATAAAACAGCTTGAAAAAAGTGTCTCGTAGAAACTCCATCAACCTATCTAGCTTCTTGGAGCTCTTGAAGTGTGTCCAGAGGGCTTGTCGTTCTGGATAGCGAGCCACGTGATACTCAACCGCTTCAACTTCTCTGACAACAAACGCTTCCATAATTTCTAAGTCCAGTCCTTGTAAGCGGTCCCGAATAAACTTCACTTCGCGCTTCCGAAGTCGCCTAACTCTCTTCTTCTCAATAGTCGCCATTACAATACTCAATACTACGCATACGGCCGCGAATACTATTCACACGTAATATGATACTCGCTCACACTTCGTTATGACGTAGTTGTCAATTGTATCGCTTTCCATAAAAGGAGCGTTGGTGCAGGTGGCATTCGACAACAGGTGGAATCGAGTAGGTAGTGGAGTTAAACGCTCCTACCCTTCGAGGGAGGGTTATGCGCTCCTGCTAACACTAACTAAACTCTTTTGCTAAAATTCAAATATTGCACTCCCCACAGTTTCACCCCTCATCGTCACCTACACACAACCTACACAGGACAGGCCAAAATCCTACACATGCTTTTTCACAGAAACACTTCAAATCCGGTTTTACAGCTAAATCTGCCTTGCTATTCACAACTACACTCATATCGCAATCCGGACTCGCCAATCAAATATTGCGACAATCCACGCCTGCTACAGTAGATTCACCCCAGGGTTATGACAGTCAGCCTACTCACAAGAAAACTACGCATGCTTTTCTCCCCTAACCCCTCCCTTGCTACGTTACACACGCACACAGCCTATAGCTACAACTCACCACCGTTATTGCCAGGACCCCACAAACGGCAGCTAGCCGCGAAAATGGGCGGAGTCTACTAGGCCTGTAGATAGAAAGGTCACTTTCCTAAAGACAACTGACCAGAGAAGACTGGATGACCATCTGTCTGGCAAGCCGCCTGCCAGCATTTCAGCTACACTCACAAACACTACCACAGACTTCAGGCTGGATTTTACACACAAACAGTGACAAAACTCGCATTCGAGGGTAGCTAGCTAAGTGGAAAACACTGAAAACTGAAAAACTGAAATGCTGAAAACTGAAATTAAATAAAGAAGTGTACACTTATAGTTTAGCAAACAATCTAGCAAAAGCAGCCTTGTGAGAGCCAATAAGGCATGTAAGGGCCATAGCCACCGGTCCTGTCTTTCCGGAGCACCAAAAAATTTCACCACTATGCACTTCATACGTGAGGCATGTATTGTGGAGCCACGCCTTCTCAAGTTCTGCAAGCGCTGAGCGCGAGGCTATAGCTAGCAAGAGCTATGGGAGTGTACTCCAACTTAAAGTCACAATAATTTGAATGTCTTGCTGCAAAGTCTGCATGACCATGGATTATATATGTAGCTACAGTCAGGTGTGGCTCTGCAATACATGCCTCACATATGAAGCTACGAGGGTTATTATTTCTCGTGCTACTTCGTATTTTGTATTGCGTTTGAGAACACCAAGCATTAAGAGTTGCAGAGCTATCCAGCATACCAAAAGAAGAATCACCCATGCAGTGTAGCTATTGATCCAAAAACCCAGTAGCAATACAAGAATCCTTCATTCTTCACTAACAAGTAGCCACATCTGGTATACTGTTGACAGTGTTGAGTATTAGCTAAGGCAAAACAATATAACAAGGCTGCAGAGTGCAAGTCGATGGACAAACTTCTTGTATGCTTTAAAGAAGACTGTCATACCAATAGCAAGTGAGCAGGCCAAGGCAGCTAAGATTAACACCACTATGTTTATCCAGAAGGCAACGTGCATAGTGGTTGAAAAAAATTTGGTGCTCCAGAAAGTGGTCCACGAACTGGACCAACCAAACCAGTGACTAGGCTACAGCCGTCAAGGCTAGTATGTTTGCTAAACTATAATCTTTATTTGGTTTTAGTTTTTAGCGTTTCAGTTTTCAGTTTTTCAGTTTTCAGCGTTTCAGTTTTTCAGTTTTTCATTTGTCAGTTTTTCAGTTTTCAGCATTTTCCACTTACCCCGCATTCGAGCATGTTCAGTGCCTTCCTCCTGTGCGTTGGCATGTGCCTTGGGGCGGGCCGGGGTTGCGCTCAACGTCGCCGCAGAGTAGTAGGAGACACAGAAATGTGAAATCAGACAAAGCAGTTTCCTGAGTGCAGCATTGATGGAGAGGTGATTCCTGCTAGTGATGTCGGAAAGTGTCTGGGATAGCTACTGGTGGAGAGGAGATCAGATGGCAACAAGAGCGGTGGAAGAGAACGTAAAGAAGGTCAGAAGAAGCTTCTTTCTGTATGGCGGCATTGAAGTGTTCCAGGGAGACCTCAGCCCACTTTCTTCTCGGTCAGTTGTGGAAGTGTGTGTGATGCCAATCTTGATGTACAGCTGTGAGAATTGGATTGTATCTGAGGAGCTATTGAGACGGTTGGAGTTATTTCAGGAGGAGATGGGGAAAAGGATTCTGGGAGTGCCAAGATGTGCATCCAACATAGCAGTGGGCACGGTGATGGGTTGGCCTTCAATACGGGCAAGAGTATTGATAGGGAAGTTGAGTTTCCTGCAGAGGTTGGTGTTGGGAGATTGGAGCAATCTCGGTTCCAGGATGTTTAGGTCGCTGACGGATGATGTTGAATCGGTAAATCTGGTGCGCGAGTGCAGAGAACTGGAGGAAGTACTTTGCACCAAGTATACAGATATGATTCTGGAGGCAGAAGGAGGAGGCCCTCATCCCCGTGATCTAAAAAAGGAGGTTATGTGAAGAGACAAGGAACGGAGGCTGGGCAGATGTTCCCAGGAGGACAGAGCTCCAGTGGTGGCACACATAGCTCGAACTATTGGATGGGAGAAGCTGTGGGATGCTGCCCTGGATGAGGGACCTCGCTGCATCCAACAGATGAAGCACCTAGTGAAGACTCTGTGTCACCGCTGCTTTGGCGGTACCGAGCAGAACTGTCCATGTGTACACAAGGAGGTTACACAAGAAATGATAGACTCTCTAGCTATTATGGATTTCAAGCTTCTTAAGACATTTTAATGATTTATGTTGTTGTTTTTTATTTCCGGGTTATCCGATGATTCTGATTCTGATTCTGATTCTGATTCTGATTCGGAGGAGCAGTAGAAATGAAGAGTGGCAAAAGGAGGAGGACGCCGATAGAAATGGCAGTCGGGAGGCAGACGAAGGGGTAGCAGAGGGGTCGAGATGAGCTGGCTGGACTAGGGCAGCTGAGTGGAGGCAGGTTGAGAGGGCTCGGAACCATGCCGAGAGGTAGGCAGACTACTCAAGCGTGCGAGCACACACAGGAGGAACACCGAAGTAGTTAGAGTCAGCTTCATTTCACTTCATTTGAACATGAACTCAAAAAGAGAGCCTATACTTAGATATATTATATATTTGAGGGTAAGTGGTTAATTGAATAGATCTATTTAGCACTCCCAAAAGGGTTAGCTAAATACTACCCAGAATTTAATAATTGAAGTTGTATATGCTACACTGTTATATTCCAACTTCAAGACTGTGTTCCCTGATCCAAAATATACATTTCCTCCTGAACAAATTACTGATGTCTCCTGTTTTAGGAATTAATCTGCTATTCTCTTGACTGGTTATTATATGAATATCTGGAGTCTATTTGCAGTGAACAAAACACATTCGAACCACTTGCACGCTCTCTAAAATGACAAGGAAATACAAATCAGCAGTAAATAAAAATGCACAAGCAGAAAAAAATATGCAAATCGAAGTGTGTAATTAGGGGAATACCACAAGTATAAACATCATACACTTCTAACAAGCAGCGGACTCTCACAAAAAAGGTGCATACACTGTACAGCTAATGTAATGTCAAATTGCTTGACATGTCCCTCGAAGATCATTTTAATTTACTTTATCGTATATGATTTCCCCAGGATAGTCTGGGAAATCAACTTGCTCATAGCTGACATTTGGCCCAACCTGAACATTTTCAGTGGTACTAGTATAGCAAACTCTCTCGGGGCTCTTCTCGGCAGTTGGCTCTGTTGCTGTGTTCCCTGCAGTATTAATGGACTTTCGCTTTTTCCACATCAGGCTGCAAAATAGTATGGAAAAACATCAATTCAATTGCCCCACGATTTATCACCCCAATATATTCAGAGCTCCTCCACCGAAAAATGTATGTACATGTAAATTTTAATGCACTGCAATGTCCCTTACCATACAGTTATCGCTACTACAGATAACACGATTAGAGCAATTATTCCGCCAACAGTGCCACCAGCAATAGATGATGAATTGGAACTTGCATTTGCAACAGATTCTGGAGTGAACGTAAAAATAACACAGCTAATCACATTAGGAGAGAATCATATAGAATTATGTACCACAAGAACAAAATCATTAACTGTAAGATCCTTGTAAAATACTGATCATGATACTTACCAGATTGTACAAGTTGAATCGTATCTCTTGCCAGTACAATACTGTCAATTCCAACATTGTTTATGACAAACTCATTGTACTGAGTTGGACATTGGAGATGTGATATTAAGTGTGTGTAGGAGTCAATTGTCAAAGCCACTTCATAGAATCCAGAATCAAGTGCATTCGGGCTTTCGATCTTCATTGTTTGGGATATGCTCAAGCGAGGTTTCTTTAGTGGTCCTACATTTGCTCCAACACGAAGTGCACCACCATTGAAAAACCAAGAGGTAGATACGGTTTCATCGATTAATGTATGGACATTCCCATTAACAGTTAGCATTACACTTTCAGAGGTTGCAAATGGTACGACATTTGGACCATCAAAATGTATCTCATCAGCTTCTTCACTGCTATCTAGTACATTTGGTTCTGTAAGTATTGAAGTGATTATGTTTTCATACAAAAGTAGAATTGTAGCCTACACACAATAAAGCTACAGGGCTTACCAGGGCTGTTGGTGTAGAGATGAAATAAAGCAGCTGCAGCAACTGGATAATGCCTAAGTAAAGCAAGAATGTCTTGCTCACATTTTCTGGTGTATGGATGAACCAACAGTCCTGTGAATTTGACTTCATAGACTCCACCGTCTTTTTCAGTAGTATTTAAGATGGAAAGTGTTGTATTAGATTTACTTAGAACTCTTCTTTCATTGGAAATGACTTCCACTCCATTGTGGAACCAGGTGAGAGCTCTAAACTCATACTGTATATCATGAGATGATACTTTGACATTCAAAGTGATAGGCTGAGGTGGAGTATACTGCAAATGCTGCTCTCCAACAGTTTGCAACAGATCTACAGTGAGATTCACCATAACATTGTATATTTAAAACACAAACCATTTATAAAGCAGCAACCTATTATAGTATTTGCTGTTGTTCAATTTGACACATCAAAGAGCCCGCCTAAGTTTAAATTAAATGGTCTAATTTTACATGATAAAATCATTCCTTTTAGTGACTCTTTTGAGGGGTTACACCCATTACAGTGGGCAAAGCTGGGTATGAAATAATTGTATAGATTAATGGGTGCACCCTAGTACATTTGCTGTTTCTATACCTCTTGTTGATTATCTGAATCAAGCCAATCACTAGCTAATCCTCGGAATTCAAACCACTTTCAGGGAAACAACATTTCCCAGAAAACATATCATACCACATTATATAGATAAATTCTACCTTTCAGCTGATTAGAAATCCACTTGGCAATAATACCTTAACATTAGATTTAATAAATACTCATAGGTGGCATTATATAGATTGATGGGTGCACCCCAGTACATTTACTGTTTCTATATCTCTTGGTGATTGTCTGAACTAAATGAACCACTAATCCTTAGAATGCAATATCACTTCCAGGGAAACAACGTTTACCAGTAAATATGTCATGTCCCTTCAGGAAATACTATAATATTCCCCTAGAATATAGTACGTTAGCCATGCAGGTAAGAGAATATACATAATCTTGCATGAGTAGTCTGGCCTATATTTTACAGTCCACCATTGCAGTTGGCTCTCGCCAAACTCTACAAATACTTCACTACCTTTTTTCTAACTCTGGCCACATTTAGCTTAGAGTATAGAAATAATGTGTATAGACCATAACAAAGACCGCAAGTTACACTGGGGTACAAGCTAGATTCTACCTGTAATTTTTAGTTCACCAGAAATCCACTTGGTAATAATACCTTAATATTGGTTTGATTTCTCTGTGTGCTTCTACATGAATGATCATAGGCGACATCCAATAAATCATTGCTACTAAGTTAAAGGCCTCAAAAGCATGGCATTGACAGGGATTCTCATGAATAGGTGATCACATACCTACCAAAACATGGGTAAAACTGACTAGATCCTGCCTATAATGTAGGAAATCCAATAAACAATAATCCTTAGATGGCTGCTCCCATTTTTTTCATGGCATGCATACGATAGGCCTCTATTTGAAGTAAAATATATGGATTGGTTAAATTTACTACTACTCTCCCTCTTCACTGTTATGGTGGTAGGCTTGACTAACTTTGCACTTCAATGGATCCATTTCCTCTTCCTAGCAAATATCCTTTTCTGTACACATGGCAAAAATATTGTGCATGACGTGGATGTCCTGGCGGAATAACAAACGTTGCATTTGGAAAACTACTGTTGGAAGAAACAGGCTGAATGTTTGATACTGAAGTTGTCCATTGGTATTCAATCTCGTCTGTTGTAGCAATTTCCGGGTGAACCAAGCATAGCAGTGTGATATTGGTTCCAATTGGAAAAGGACCCGAAGTAGCAGGAGCAAGGGAGACATTGTACCCATCTATGGAATAAAATGAGATCTATTAGTGTGTTGTAAAAATTTATTTGCTTATGTAAATGGGTAGATGCAAACACATACAGGTCTATGTTTCTTCCTGTTGTTCATGCTATGTTTTACCTTCACATCGGATACCAACATCTCTGCTATGGAGGCAATCAGGTCGTCCAAACTCCCATCCACACTGAGTTATATTGGACTCCCTTGACGTGCAGGAAAGATTACCAATAATTGGCCCATTTCCTTCTCCAAAGAATCCACCAACCATCGGTAGTACTAATGAATGAAACAATAATCAGATTACATAACCTGTAATGGTCCGAATCCTTTCAACTAGTCTCCTGGACTGAAGACTGTATTTGGTAAACTAACTATAGGAAGCGGTCCATGCACTATGTCTTCATTGCCTGAAGACTTTATTCAGGCACATACACTTCAATACTAATACAGAAATCACAATAGCACACTAAATAATTTGTATACCTTTTGGGGAAAATCCAACTTCCCTACAGATGACTAGTGCATCTTCAACCTCAAATCCTTCATCACAGACAGTTGTCCAGAAACCGTGGACACAGATCTCCACCCGGCCTTCACTCTGCGTTTTTCCACTAAAAAGGTTTACATCACCAAACGAACATTCCATATCAAATGTTGGAATTTCATGGCATATAACACTAACAACTGGGTCGTTCCGATAGTAGATAGATGATGATGGTGAAAAATTGTCATGTGAGCAATCTTGTATAGAAGGTTCATTTCCAAAACAGCTGACATAGGAAGTGAGTATTGGAGCTGTACCCCTTCCAAAGAAAGAAGACGTCAGTAGCACTACCCCTGAAATAAAATGTTGTCTTACAGCATACACATTCCACATAAAATATTATACTCAACTGCTGTACTTTCTAAATGGCAATCCATCTGTAAATAACTCTCATAAACAAGAGATGATTTTGATGAGCAAAAAAAGGTTCTCTGAATACCTACTTTAATTCGGAAATAAACTTTACCAATGCTTTGATTAGATGCTCTAGTCTTCTTCCGAGCGAAAGTGAAGTTAATATGAGAACACCTACTATTTTGTACCCTTGTATGTCTCATGTCAAGAGGGATCTGTTCAAGTATCTGTATATGACAGGGTGAAGAGTATCATCTGCTCACATGATACCACATGGAAGGAAGAGGATCACATAGCTAAAGTTCTGAAGTGGAATAGTTACCCAGGTACCTTTAACCGATCTCCTTCTCTTGCTACCCCTAGGATGCAGAAGAGGCCAAGGAGGTGGAACCAGAGGATAGAGACGGACTCCCTATGGTGATGCTACCCTATGTCGCAGGAGTCATCAAGGATATTAGGCGTATCTGGAGGAAGTTTGATATGAAGGTGGTATTCAAGTCAGGGTGGACCCTCCGCTCGATGTTGACCAAGGTGAAGGACACACTGCCAGTGGAAAAGCAATCCAATGTCGTGTACAAGATTCCTTACAGTTGTGGCTGGAGACTGGCTTCTCCTGCTGCCCCTTGCAGGCATCTCGGTTGCAGAGCACACATGAAAGGAACATCACCCCACCAGATGGGAGGAGACTTTGAATACTCGACCAGACCAGGAAACCTAAAAAGCTGTTGCTGAAGGAGGCCCTCCACATCCAGATGACCTCTGCTGGAGACCGCTTTAACTGGGACGAAGGACTGGAGCGTCCTGATTGCTGGATAGCGACTCTGGGGTGACTACAGGGTGGAGCTAGCTCAGATTGACCCCTGACCTCTTGTGATGTGACATATCATGACGTGCAATGCTATAAAATAGCAGGTGTTCTCATATTAACTTCGCTTTTGCCCTGAAGACTAGATCATCTATTCGAAACGTTGGCAAAGTTCTTTCCAAATTAAAGTTGATATTCAGACAGCCTTTCTTTGTTATGCAAGAACCAACTGAGAACCCCCCTCTTAATTAAATAGATTTATTTTTTGGGATCAGAATCACTTGCAAAGAACTGTATTCTAATGGTAATTTCTCATAACTAAATTAACTAAATTGTACTGAGAGCTGGAGTACTCACATTCAGAAGAATATCCCAGCTGAGTGCATATAATCTTTGCTTCTTGGAAAGTCCATCCACTATTAGCAACTGCACCCCAGACTCTATTCCAACATATCTCTACTCTTCCCTCTAGCTCACTTCCTCCATCCATGAGACGTACATCTCCATCCTTACATCCAGACTCAACTAATAAGAAAAGCAAGATTCAGTCAACTATATGTTCAACTATATTTTAATTTTCAAGGCACTGCTTTGCAAAGAATACCAGGAACCAATTGGTTCTTACCTTACATAAGTATTCCTTAAAGAATGCACTTCTTGATTATGTAATGAGTCGCAAAATTGTTAATTAAAAATTTAAAAGAATGGCTTATCATACCGTAACACGTTAATGAAATTTCATAATAGTAGTAGTAGTCATCAAAGTCGGTTATCACAGTTCGTGGACAATCACTGAATCTTGTCTCTGATCCAATACAATCAACTTCAAGCAAAATTCTATTACCACCTTCACCAAATCGGGAGAAGCGAGAATATTCAGCACCTGACAGAAAGACAAAGATACATTAACCATCCTACTGTATTTATAATATGTACAATAAGTACTCAGTGTAATGAACTGCCCTGAAAACCAGAGAACCTCCTCCCCAAAAAGTAATAGCATTGAATGAAACATTTATTTGCACAAAGTCAACATGTTAACACATCATTTAATCCAATTAAACTTTTCTTACTTGAATTTCGTCGTAGTTGTTGACATGCTATTGAAGCACTTGTACTACTAAATCCATTACGACGAACTGTGGCCCACTGTCCATTGACACAAACTTCCAGACGACCCTCGTAGTCTGTTGCTCCATCGATTAAGCGGATATATCCATCAAAACATGTTGATGCTACATAGCAAAGTAATATACATCAAACTTAATAATTCATTCTTTTTAATTTTCCATAATATAACAGGGCTGCAAGAACAGCTTAGGACCAAAAGCTGAACTGCCCTATAATTAACTGCAAGTAATCTAAGATACACGTAATGATGTCATGCACTTACTTTGACTCCTGTCACCACGTCTTTATTAAGCAATTAAGGTGAAAACAATTTGCCTATCACTATTACACTGTATGTATTGTCATATTGATAACTAGCCATGTGTTTTCCTTTTTTTTTAAATCTGATGACAGAGGAGTATATCTGCTAAGCATTTCTTAGTACCTATGATAAGCTAAATTTGTAGCATTTTGAAGCCTTACATCAAAAGGGTTTGTTATGCCACATTTAGCATAGAGTAGTGCAAACAATGCCATATCCACATATTGGCATTGCAATGACTCAGAACATGTCAAAGCAATGCTATATCCAGATATTGGCATTGTAGTGACTCATAACACGTCATTGCATTGCCAATATCCAAACATGGGGCATTCCTGCAGGAAATAGTGATCTAATTAGGGCATTTGCTGTAAAAACAATCTCAACCAAGCACCAGTGAAGCCTGTAACACACCATGGTTATAATCAAAATTGCTACAAAATAGTTGTAGCATGGCTTCTCCCATGCCACCCGTAGATATGGGCACTGTTGCAATAGGAAGTGTGTCAATAGTGCCAATATCTCACATGTGGCAATCGAGGCCATGCTACAACTATTACGCATATGTTGTATACCTCCATGCCAGTAATATATATAAGCTAATTGTAGAAAAGCCATATTTGTTATGCTGCGTGTTACATTCGTACTTTTCTTCTAATGGCACCATAGTTACATCAACTTCATATTTACCATTACAGCTAACTCCTACATCCATTCCAGGGGTACAGTGATGTTCACCAAAGGTGGAAGTTGAGCATTCCAACAGAGATGTCTCATATCCATCACATCGTACGTAATCAAGATAGTATGGACCATCACTCATGCCAAAATGTGCATTCAGAAAGGCAGCAGGAACTGCAGAATAAACATACCACAAAAAGGATCTTATTAAAATGTTCCACAAAGTTTGTTTACTCCTACCTACCACATCATGCTGGAATGCTTAGCTACAATGGTTAAAAAAAGGTTTGCACCATTTTTTTCTCTCCCTAAATCCGTATTAATTAATACACTCCTAATCATCACGAACATTTGTATACTACAATGTAAGTACATGTACATAATAATACAAATAATATAAGTATAGTATTAATCGGTATCTCACCAACTGCCTGAAATCCTAACTGGCTGCAAGCAACAGCAGCATCTCGAGTATCCCAACCATCATCACAAACAGAACCCCAGATATTGTTGAAGCAGATTTCTACCCTGCCTTCCCTGGTTGTTTTCCCCCCCATCAAGCGAATATCACCATTAGAGCAAGCATCAATGGCTGTGCATAAAGTTGTATACTACAAATAAATACATGTGATACACTCATCTCACATTTTTCTAATTGTTGTACACTTTACCTTCTCCTGCAATTTTATCACATTTTACTCCAATATCACTGTTATGAGAACAGTACACTGGATTATAGGTACTGCTGCACTTTGTGAGAGTTGACTCTGTTCCATCACAGTTCAATGTGTTAAAAAGAATGGGACCATTTCCAATTCCAAAATAATCTGCACTTTCGTAGGATGAATAGAGGTATACTCCTAAAGTAGTAGGAAAGTAATTGATAACTACAACAGTTTTTTTTGTGTACAGGAAGGGGGAAAATATTATTGTTCACTGGTCATTAAAATACACCGCACAGATTATTAGTAGCTACTCAAAGTAGGTAAAAAATTGTAAGCTTGCCAAAGTTCCCAAATGGTAGATGGGAAGGCTCTCCAAGTAGGAGACTGACAGTATTCATTATGTTTAATATTAAATCAAAGTATAAGAATTATTGTATACTCAATCTCATCTAATGTTCACGTACATTTTCAATAGGAAAGCCATAGTTGCGCACACAGGTAATACTTTACAGTATCAACCCATGTATGGCATGTGTAATATAATTGCTATACATACAGAAAGTTATCACTGGCATGGATGGGAGTAGCTAAACGGTAAGGTTTTAACAGTTTCAAGCGCTTGTTTTGTTAGCCAATCACCCAGGCCAGCCTCACACACTCAGGATTACATGATTTATCTAAATTAGTTTAATTACTTACATGGTGAAGAACTAGAAGGGCTAGACAGTGATGTTTTGGAATGTTTTTGTTAACTACAAATGCTCTACGGAAATGCTGAGCCGGCACTTTCAAAAGCAGGAGACTAGCCCAACCATTTATTTAGCTTTGAGGTATTAGAATTGAGCACAACCTTCAACCTTGTTTTTATGTATACTTAGACTTTAACACTGCTGGATGTGGTCTTGTCTGCTACCATAGTCATTTGCTGTGCAACAGGTTTCTATAAATTGTACAATATAATTCAGAGAAGCCCCCTCTTATAATTTGACAAGTTTTATGAGCTAGGTAGCTTGTACTGTTGTTGGAGTTAACTGTGGGCAGCAAGTAAAGGTATAATATGATAATGTCTCGCCACTTTAGGCAGCAGGCCAAAATTGGCCTATGGGACAACAATAAGGAACCAACCAGCAAGTTATAACAGACAAAAATAAGCAACAACAACACCACCACCACCACCACCAACAACCACAACACCACCACCGCCAACAACAACACCACCACCACCAACAACAACAACACCACCACCACCGCCAACAACAACACCACCACCACCAACAACAACAACACCACCACCACCAACAACAACAACAACAAAAACAAAACACCAGACAAACAAACAAAAAAAAAGCAAAGGCATAAAGGCATAATGAAAAACAAACAATAGAATAAGAGATAGAAGAGAGCCAGAGGAGAGCTTAGAAGAGAGCCAGAGGAGAGCTTAGAAGAGAGCCAGAGGAGGGTTTAGAAGAGAGCCAGAGGAGGGTTTAGAAGAGAGCCAGAGGAGAGTTTAGAAGAGAGCCAGAGGAGAGCTTAGAAGAGAGCCAGAGGGGGGTTTAGAAGAGGGCCAGAGGAGGGTTTAGAAGAGAGCCAGAGGAGGGTCTAGAAGAGAGCCAGAGGAGAGCTTAGAAGAGAGCCGGAGGAGGGTTTAGAAAGAGAGCCAGAGGAGAGTTTAGATGAGAGCCAGAGGAGGGTTTAGAAGCGAGCCAGAGGAGGGGTTAAAAGAGAGCCAGAGGGGGGGGGGGTGGGGGGTTAGAAGAGAGCCAGAGGAGGGTTTAGAAGAGAGAGCCAGAGGAGAGTTTAGAAGAGAGCCAGAGGAGAGCTTAGAAGAGAGCCAGAGGAGGGTTTAGAAGAGAGCCAGAGGAGGGTTTAGAAGAGAGCCAGAGGAGGGTTTAGAAGAGAGCCAGAGGAGGGCTTAGAAGAGAGCCGGAGGAGGGTTTAGAAGAGAGCCAGAGGAGAGTTTAGAAGAGGGCCAGAGGAGGGTTTAGAAAAGAGCCAGAGGAGGGTTTAGAAGAGAGCCAGAGGGGGGGGGGGGTTAGAAGAGAGCCAGAGGAGGGTTTAGAAGAGAGCCAGAGGAGGGTTTAGAAGAGAGCCAGAGGAGGGTCTAGAGAGAGCCAGAGGAGGGCTCTGGCACTAAACCCTCCTCTGGCTCTCTTCTAAAGGGGGGTTTGGGGGTATCAACGAGGGGGTGTCACTTTTGTGTGGAAACGGCACTTTCAAGGGCAAATTCGGCACTCTGATGTGGCCGAGTGGTACTGATGTTCACTTTCAACACTCTTTTTTTTTTTTTTTTAATAAGATGCCGTTTAGGCCGCGTGTAGTGCTGAGTATGCTGTTTGAGTGTAAAATCCAACCTGAAGTCTGTAGTAGTGTTTGTGAGTGTAGCTGAAAGGCTGGCAGGCAGCTTGCCAGACAGATGGTCATCCAGTCTTCTCTAGAGTTGTCTTTAGAAAAGACCTTTCTATCTCATAGACTCCGCCCATTTTCGCCAGAGGAGGGTTGCGTAGTTTTCTTGTGAGTAGGCTGACTGTCATAACTGAGGAAGAGAGCCAGAGGAGAGTTAGTTGTGAATAGCAAGGTGTAGTTGGCTGTAAAACTGGATCTAGAAGAGAGCCAGAGGAGAGTGAATATTAAGCGCAGGGGGAGGTGCTTACCTATTGTCATGTGGGTGTAGGCTAGGATGTTGCCAACATAGAGAGTTCGGAGATTCACTCGACATCCCTTCCTACCCTTAATGCACAATACAACAGCATCCATAGTGCTTCTGCCAACTGGCTGTCTTAGAAGAGAGCCATGGGCACAGCGTGGGCACAGGAGTGCAAAAGTATGTATAGGGGGGTCTGAGAGCATGCCCCCAAGAACAGTTTGATTTTTGAGTCTCTTAGGTTGCTTCTGGCCAGTCAGTGCCTACCGGTGAACTGTTCACAAACGTGGTTTAGAATATTCACCGGCTAAACTCTTTTGTGCACTTAGCTAAATCAATTATTATAGTTAACCATGAGAGCACCAAATTTCCATGCTGCACAAATCAGTTGTGTGACGTCTGTCAAGTCTGTATCTGCTGCTAATTTGAGTCTCTTTGAGGTCTTGGAGCTGGATGGGACACAGTCGAAGTGTTACAATGTAGCTGTCCAGTATGTCATGCTGCTGCAGATCAATCTACACATTCTTTTAATATTGCTAGGGCAGCGTACCTCCGATGGTATGGCATGGCCCCCAGTTGCTAGGGCACGTGCCTCAGTGTACCCCACCCTAGCTACGCCACTGCAGTCACTTGCTCAGGCTCGCCCCACAATGTCCTGCATTTGTCTAGTTAGTTGGAATGGCTTTCAGCTGTCCACGCTCTGCAAAGGAAGCCTGAAGCATTGTGTGTATACCTGGCTGCCTGTACATAGCTAGGCGGTGGAACTGGGGTGAGGGGTGGTTGTGGGGTGTTTAGCTGCCCCACCAAAAATATACGCCGGTCAATAATTAAGTGGGGAAGGGAGCTGTTGCACTTGCAAAACAAGACTGAGAGAAGACAGGTGAGTTTGATAAAACCATAAATAGCAACATTCTTCTACTCTACTAGCTATCTATGATAAAGCTGTCGAAGAAGCAGAAGTAGTGATAGTGAAAACACAACTCAGGCAGCTAAAAAATAGTCTGGCCCACTCGAGGGGTCCGACACCGATGAAATTTCATATGGGTTGCTCTGAAATCTTTTGAAATAGCCCTAATGCCCCGCCCATCTCTGTATACACTCTGTGCCCATGTTCATCTCGCTAGAAATCAGTGCAAAAATTTGATAAAATCAGCAGAACTCGATCTGATTTCGAAATCTCATACATGTTGTGAGCTTGTGTTGGACCCCTCAGACGCGCGAGGCTAGCTAAAAATGGTGATGATGACGATCATGCAGGGAAAAGGGGCGGAGTTTCAGCATGCTATGATGAACAATATTCTCTGCACCCTTTTGGTATCTACATAGCAGGAACATAGTTGTAAACCATGTTAGCCTTTTCAGTCCACTCTATGACCGCAAATTATCTTATAAATAATTAAGTAGTTGTAACATTTCTTTAAACCTGCCCTCCCAATCTTGTAGTGGTTCCGCCACCTCTGCTGTAGCTTTGCTACGTACAGACAGTAAGGCTAACCCATTATATACAATAAGTGCATTACTGCATGGCTACTGTAAAATTTCACCTGTTACAAGAACGCATTGCCATACACTCGTACTTTGGACTCATGATAGGTAATACTAACGTTTGTCACTTGTAATATTTCCCAGTAAGCATGTGATAATATATAAATACAAGATATTAAGGTATCAGTAAGCTAAAAGCATGTTTATTTTAATGCTGCATGGGCCCAGTCTGAGAGGCAATTACTATAGCCGTGAATAGAAGAAATGTGGGGGGGGGGGGGGCAACAGACAAAATAGTATAGCCACATGGCATTGTCACAGCAGGCATCATAGTATAGCCAGGGCCAGTGATTAAATCAGGTGCTCTGAAATGAATAATAAGAAATCTTTGTTTTCCCAAAATCTCATTTGGGAAAAGCAAAGTTGCTTGGTCAGGCAGAGCACTAACTACATTTGGAGTGTGCACACGCTCATAAAAATAATTATAGACATACCCACTTTTCTGCATAAACCTGTATGGCCATGGCTGTATAGGCCATACCATGTCCTATGGCCCTGACATGTAATATGTACCTGTGAAATTGTATCACTCTCTGTTACAAATATTATACAGCACATTCTTCTAATGTGGTGTATAGCATCCATAGAGTATTCTTAAAATTACATAATCTACGCACTTGGATTTTGATAGCCCAGTTGTTTACACACTGTAGCTGCATTAGCAACATCTATGCTTCCACAAATGGTTCCCCACACTCCATTGCTGCACACTTCGATTCTCCCTTCACTCCTATCCATTCCTCCTGAAAGTTGAACAGTACCCTCAAAACAAGGTGTTTCTGGATTTAGAGAGATAAAGATCGAATTTCTATACCATAACAGATACACAATACACTGCCAATTATAAGGATTTATTGCTTATAACTTTATAAAATTATAAGTGCTGTTTTCATTTTTCACTGTCATAAAAAGTAGCTGATAGGGAAGAAGTCAATGGAAAGGAGTCAGATAATGGGTAAAAGTTAATTCATATCTCTAATAAATAGACCTTCTGAATAGATGGTAATGCGTCTCTTCGGAGGTATAGAAACGCATTTAGACCAAATTTATCGAGTTAAACAGGTTCATGCAATTATATTTCGACACCCATTACACAGAAGTGCTTGCTGTTTATTTCAAAGTAGCTATGTACTGAATAGAATTACTATAATACAAGTACTATTATGTATGCCAACAGAATGAGCAATAAGAAATATGCACAGCAACAAAAGCGGTAACTTATCATTATAATGGTTAAAATACTTATATAGTATCATGTGAATGGCTTCAACTAGTAATTTGTAGGTGCAAGTAGGATAAAAATTTAAGCAAAGGGGTAGGCACATGCAGTGGCCTCTTATTCTATAGGCTTAGATTAGTCAACTCCAATTTGCTGTAGCTGTTCTATGCATTTTTGAAATATAATCAACAGTGTGGGCAGCTAGTACTGTAAGAGGTTTGAAATAATGTAGCTATATCTTGATTCAACTATAGATGTAACTTGGAAGTTTACTTTTTTTCCGAAGATCATTATGATATTACATCTAGCTATCACCTGAAAGAACATCCCCTTGGCATCGCACACCAGCTGCATTTCTTGGACCGCAGAATGATGTGTTGGTATAGCTACAATCCAGAAGATATGATTCGTTTCCATAGCACTGAATATTTGTAACATTTGGCATCGGATGTTCTCCAAAGTATCCGTAAGTGAGTACTGAAATTCCTGAGAAAAAATAGAGTAGATATACTGGCTTGGAATCAAATAAAGTAATTGCTATGATAATTATCCACAAAAATCAAGGGCTAGTTAAAATCTTAAATCTTATAATAATAATATTATATTGTTAACAATGCTGCAGTTAATATCAGTTAATATCAATTGGAGCGAAAGGAGAAAATTCCAGACAACATGGAATCCAGCTGGGAATTGAACCAAGACCTCCTGAATATTAGTCAAGCTCTAAGCTACTGGATGATCTGTGGCAGGAGAGAGAAAGAATGTTAACTATAATAATAGGCCTCAGCCAACTCCAGCAAATTCTTTCTTTCCAAGAGATAGGTAAGTAATAAACCTACCTAATCGGAGACTTCCAAGCAGTCATAATTAGCCCAACTAGCAAAGGTAGTATTAAATGACATGAGTGCTAAACACCATGCTGTAATATGTGTCAATGCAGAATCATGTTGACATCCAGTGGTTAGGATGCCTAAGTAGTATTCAAAAGGTCTTAGTTTCAATTCCCAGCTGGATCCCAGATTTTTTGATTCTTTCTCTCTAAATGACATGTAAACCACTTTTTGGCGCTTACAGTAACTATAACATCAATGTTATTATAGCCATAATTTGTATGTATCCCGGAATGGGAACGCTACATAAATTCCATTGGGAAAATTTGTATTAAAATAATAACTTACTTGTTACTGGATATCCCAAATACCTACACACAACAAAAGCATCTTGATGGTTCCAGCTGCTACTGCAGACACCTCTCCAAATACCATCTAAACAGACTTCCACTTGCCCTTCTTGTGGTATTAGTCCATTTGTGAGTCGGATTGTAGTTTCATGACCTGCGTAGAGTTTGCAAAGACCTTAAATAATAACTATTCATACTTGGATACATACAATTATCTGCTCAGCTACACTCCATATTATATTCCTAAGCTTATTCTTAATTATACTATATCTATAAATGAATGGATTACAGTTTCCCCATGTAAATTTGCATAAATTAGAGCTGAATTACATCGATCTCTGTCGCTTTTGCTCTAGGTGTTTCTATGTGGCATTGAGTTTGTTTGCAATTAAATGTATGTAGCTACTTCTAACCAGGAAAGGTATATAAAAGACTACACCAACACTGCACACAGAAAACCCAGAGGGGCAAGCACTGCACTAGCAACCAATATCGTAGGCAAAGGACATTTCATAGTGTCCTTATGTGAGTTCCTGTGTTGGTAGCTAGCTGTGCATGGTTACTAGTAAAACGTACAGGCTAGGAGGATGGTAGTCAATGCCCATAAGAGTATTATAAACTCAAGTGTTTGCCAGGCTACTGTAGTGAGTGTTCACCTTTCCATGCTTAGGAGTGGGATTCTGCAATCAGTAATCTTTCAAATCATATTAGCATCTATTGTAACCACACTGCCATATAGCGGGACAAATAAGGATGGATTAATTAATGCACAACGAGCGAGTTAAAATACTAATATAGCGTAGGTCATCGAATGTTGACCACCATCTATTGTCGGCTATCTATTGTCAACAAAAATTACGGCAGAAAAATACGCGGTGACGATCGATTACGGATACCGCGACATTCCCGGGGAAATTGCTATAGCTGGCTCAGTGTTGAAGATGCATTGTAGCGACGTTGTAAGTTCTATTTAAATGAAATTTTAATTTTGGAGTTTGTGCATGCTGTAAATTCGAAAGATATATACTTGGTGGGTGTGGTTCAAATGCTGTGACAGCAACGAACGGAAATGGCCGACATTGCGTGAACTACTACGATCGAGCAGTCAACAACAGGTAGAGCTGGCCGACAATACATGAAGAGAGCCGATCACTGCTGCGCTTTGGTAAGACCCTGCCATTACAGCTACTCATTCGAAAAATGATGGTTTGGTAGCTGGATCAGTGTTCTTGGAACTGGACTTTGTCCGTAGTTTCTAGCTAGTACGGTATTGGAGTAGATACGTGTACAAAATTAGGTGGTCGACAATTGATGACTTACGCTACTAGCTGTGGCTTAGACAGTGTTCAAAGGTATGTTTCTAACCTTGAACCGGTAAAATTGTGATTCATCTGGTTTTTTAATATACTTTAGTAGTATGCCCTATCAGAAACACATTTTGATAAAGCATGGGCACATAGCTATGCTTATCAGACTGATGAAAATGGCCCGTTAATGCCCGTACAGAGCTTTCATGATCATGATCAGTTCTCAAAAGAACAAGCCTGTCATACAAAGTTTTTATCACTATCCATCTAACTGTATGAGTAAGTCTCTTCATTTTGAAATATATAATAACTTCTTCCCTAATGCCTTCATTTTCATAATGTTTATGGCCTATAGCAGGATAGTCAGAAATGATTACAGCGTAGAGTTTTCGGTCCTTTGTAGTGAAATATTTAATTTTTGATCACTGGAAATGTAATCAAACATTAGATGTATAAAGGAGTTATGATAATAATTTTTTAGTATTAGTAACTTACAAGGGCATGAAATATCAGTTGAATGGCCACAGTAACGATACCTTCGAGAGTAATTACAGTCAAGTATTGACATTTCTGCTCCAGTGCAGGAGAAAACTAATACTCCGGTGATGTGTTCGAGGTAATAATAGGGACCGAGCGTTGCAACAACTATCAGAAGTGAGAAAGAAATGCACATGATAATCAGTTTCCCAAGACACACCATTAGCTTTGTATAGCTTAGAGCATATAGCTGATGCTCTAGGCCATTTAGTATAATTATGTTTCCTGTATTTCTAGAGCTTCCTATGCTCTATGGGCCATGTTCTATGAAAAAATACTATACCATGTTACTATAGTAACATATACTAAGTCTACCTTAGACACCTACTACAGGTGTCTTGAGGTTTTGAAAGCTGAGGCAGTTTACACAATGCCTGATGGAAGCAGAGGGTATTATATCAACTGCTGAGGTTGTCAAAACAGAGGGAAAGTATCTAACCTTAGGTAATAGAGTGCTCTATTATCCATGATCTAACTGACTTAGACCATAGCTTCACATACTAATTGGGTTAATTAGTTGACAGGGTTTCATACAGGGGGAGGGGGGGGAAGGAGAAAAATCCCCCCTAACCTAAGTCCCCCCCACCCCCCCAAAATTTTAGACAAGACTATAAATACAGGTTAGACGCCGAGACCAACGGATCTACGCGATTTAGAAACCCGAAGGCCCGGGGCTGTAGCGTCCCGAGCGAAGCGAGGCGCTATTAAGGGCCTGAGGGTTTCTAAATCGCGTAGTTCCCATTGGTCGAGGCGTCTAACCGATTTAGACTATAGCAATGGTAACTACGCTACCAGTTTTAGTTCAGAAAGATAAAGAAATGGCAACTAGCAGCGATAGTAAGGCACTCCCTGCCGTGCCCTTGGATCGAGCCATACGAACACGAAGTGGGCGGAGCGACACAGTACGATACGATATACGCAGTCTTACACTATCTATGGATACGGTAAGCCGGCAAGTAGGATCAAGATACAGGCTTTACGCCACATAGAACTTCACAAAACATTCACAGAAATTGTAAAACATTCACAGAAATTGTAGAAAGTACGGAGGAATGCTAGTAGTTACGATAGCTATGAGCCTAGCGCTATTTCAGAACTAAAACGGTAAGCCTGGCAGCATGACTACCTGCAAAAACACACGGAAACAATCAAAAGTAGCCCAGACAGACAGAATTATAGGCTAACCACACTTTACTGTATCCGTTTTCAACAATTTGTGAGCAAAAGCAACCTTCAGTTTTCTCGAACTGGAACGGGAATCGGGTACCAACCTCGCGCGTGCGCGGTTCAATCTGATTGGTCAGTGCAGCGGTATTCTAAGTGCTCTAGGATACTAATACTAGGTTTTCTAAGTGCCCGAAGGCTTCAATACAAGGGTTCTAAGTGATTTAGAAACCTCGCTGTGACCAATGAGATTGCACAATTATTGACAACTATAGTCTAAAATTAGTTTTGTGTTAAAACAACTGTAAATATTGCAAATATTTGTTAATACGGGTATTAATTACAGCTCAATACGCCTATTTTTCTCTTTAAATACGTCCAAAATCTCATCAAAAGGTACACTACTCAGTTTTGGTCCTTCCACAGCTATCGTCATTACCCGAGATAGGTTACAATCACACAGGCGATTCCTTAGCCTTAAAATGACTGAGGTCCTGAAACTTCTGCTAACAGAATAAAAGTACCTCCTGACCTGCTGCGCCAATTGAATTAGAAGTGTTAGGTGACAACTAAGTGAAATTTCTACTCAGTCTGCACACGTTTCTCAGGAGTATAAATTTGACTCAAAAAATGGCTTTAGAATCAACCTTCAACGTCAGACTCAAGCCAAGCCAAGGCAAAGCTGACTCAAGCCTAGCTGAAGCTGAAGCTATTCTGCTTAGCTTGAACTATTTAAGTAGCTTCTCTGACTGTGTATATAAGGCCTTGTATTTCCCCATTCTGAAGAAGGCTACAGCAGAGCAGCAGAAATGTAATCTTTGATGAAGACTTTGACAAATAATTAGGGTTCGAATTGAAGAACTTTAGCATGTATTCATGAATGGTCCAATGAGCTAGTACAAACATAACTTTGATCTGTATGTTATAAACAATAATCTAAGAACAATACAATTATTATAATTTAAATGCAGGTTACCTGCACTTGGGGGATTGTCTGGAAAGCCCAATTGTCGGCAAATTACTCTTGTCGCATCAGTATCCCAGAAATAATAACATGTATTTATCCATTCTCCATCAATACAGACTTCAACTGTTCCTTCATTGCTGGAAAGACTTCCATTTAAGCGAGGCTGCCCGTGAATGCAAAGTTCATCACCTTGCAAAGGCAAATAAAACATCAGATAAATATATACTATGTCCGCCCCTTGTATTTTGAAGGTTAAAATAAATTAGCCTTTTTCTAAGCCAATACAACTTCACAGGATACTACACTTTCAATGATAATTAATTGCTGACTAGGAACTATGAAACTAACCTAGCTTGATGTACCTTGGCCTACTGGGCCAACACCATTACATTAATGTGGTTTGTAGCAGTGACAATCACTACAAAGTGCACTACATACTTGCTGAATCAGCACCTTCACTATAGCTCAGTTTTTAATAAAAGATGAGTAAGTTATTACAGCTACAGTATTGCTAAGCACATGATTCACGTAAATAAAGCCCAGCTGAGTTTTAAGTATGAAAACCATGCAAATTTGTTTGTCTAATTCTAGATAATAAATTTGTGGCAAACTGCATCTACATGTTCACACTTACTGACTGCAGTGGCAATGCAGAGGGTTAATACCAGAACGACTGCTTTCATTTTCCCTTCTTTGTGTGCTCAACTTTTTTGTGCATAATTTCCTGAAAAAAATACGAATTATATATATAGCACAGTTTCCTAGTATAACTGAACACCTTCAATGATATATGCTACTATTTTGATAATATATGCTACTTACAGAGATATGAGTGTGGTACATAAAATGAGTCTGCAAATATCAGAACATACCCTGCACAAAACAAGAGTCTGATAGAATACCTATAAAGCAAGCTTCTTAGCAGTGTACTAATATAGTTTCAAGAGCTCCTTCTACTAAGCTTTTTTTTTCCTGAACCCAAGTTTGCAGTTTACAGTCAAAATGGATATGGTATCTTTCTTTATGCACAAAAACCAGACTACTTAGACAAATATTCTGACTTTGAATTCTACTATCCACTAGCAAACAAAGCAGCAGTTAGCTACCAAGACAATAAATTTCATCTCAGGGCCTCTTGAACAAGGCTAATATTTCATATCTACAAACCAACTGGGTGTTTTTTATTACATAAATCATTTTACATAAATCATATTGACACGGAAATTTTCTAGTGTGCTTCCAGTTAGCGATCAGAACGTGCCAAAACAGAATTATAATCGTTACCTACCACTCTTTCGCCATCTAGGCAACACAAAACTAACCTAGCTTGACATACCTAGTCCTATTGAGCCTACAAACTTCCAGTAACTTCTCTCGTGGCTATAGTCGCACAGTAACAAATGACGTAACTTAGCACACATGATAATTGCGGACGCACACGCACACACACACACACACACACACACACAAATACAGACGCAGGAACATAAAGAAATCTTAGTACCAGCAAAAGAAATGATATTTAAAACCCGGTTGCACTGAGGCTCAAAAGCTTCGTAAAGAGACATCCCAAGTTCAAATTAAATACCTGTAGCTACACTAACCACAATCATTTAGGCATTATTTCTGGTAATGGAACATCTGAATATGTTTTACATCCATTTATTATCTGAGTAGCCATAAAGCCCCACAAGGGTTCTTGCATTATGTCAAGGGCCAAACTCCCCCCCCCCCCCAATCCCACAGTCCAGTGGAAAATGCAGTCCAGTGCTGAGGCGCCCTTCAAAAATATTGCATCTTTCATATGTAGCTACCTGACCATCTAGTTCATGTTTTTTCCTTAAGTGAAACTGAAAGCATTCTATCTACTACCAAGGACATTCATGTGCCTTTAACGGACACATGAATACAATAAATCACCCTGTCATGGGGGGGGGGGGGGGACATGGGACTGAATTATACTGTAGCAGGAACTGCATTGTAGCAGAAACCAATTATAAGTGTACGGTAATGGAGTATGGTTTTTAATACACGCTGAGTTATCTCAATGGATGAGTGACGCTTGCACTTTTATACCATTGGCACTAGAAATCTTCTGCCCAGCTAAATTATCGATGTTACAAGCCATTGGCTTTTCTATCTCTTGCAAGTGACAATGTTTCAGCACTCGGTCTGAGGTATAAATGAGCTCCGAAGAGTAGCTATAAGAAGTATAGATTCACTGCCTTCCTGAGAACTCCAGCTGTCCTCACCCTTGCAAAAATTTATCCTTCTACCTACCTCCCATCCATCCTACGCAGTATGCATGTGACAAAAATACCTGGCCCACAGCTAGTCTCGTGACCAGACCTTGGCTTCTCCCCTTTGCCAGTGAGGGGGCAAAGCCAAGGTCTGGCTATAGACTAGCTAAAGTGAATTGTGCACGTGTGCCTGGGAATAAGGCTAAAATCCTCCTATTCCACAAACCTTACAGTAATACAAACCTCAATTTCATAAATGTTACGATCCACAAATCTTCTCTTATTCCACACACCTGCAATGACAATATTTTTGGTACGTGGAAAGGAGATGGTTCATGTAATGGAATTGGTTTGTGGAATCGAGAAGAAGAGCATATCAAAATTCTGACTTATTTTTTTCAGTAGGCTGGAAGTGCTCGCATAGCACCTGTTTCTCTTCACCCTGAAAACCGAGCATCTTAAAATCGGCAGAACACCATAGTCTGTTCTTTGCATATGCTCGTCATGGTTGAGCGATTCTCAAGCAACCAACCTGTTGACAGTGCGTGGGCTGTTAACTTCTGTCCACACCACTGCCTTTATCGACATTAGCCATCTTCAAGTGGGCGTGGCCACTTCACTCACAAACTAAGTCTAGTTACTATGTTTAACTAGGAGAGAAATGCAATTAATAAGCGTAAATGCATTTATGGTCCCTCTGTAGCTATTTCTATACAAAGAAAACACATGTCTAAAAAGTCGTATATTAAAACCTGCCAACCCTGATTCCTGGAACATTGCCGAAAGAAAGGGTTTCTCTGTAACCTAGAGTTTAGTTACAGCCTACAAAATATGTGTGTAAACAAGCGAAACATTTTATACACATATTTCTCCCTGAGTAAAGTGATCTTATTGAATTGCACTTAACTGTGCATTCTCTGATGCTAGAGCTGCAAATGCGGTAGCTAACTCCATATGGATTAATATAACCACTGTTTTTGCAGTGGCGTGGACAGCCTGACCAATAGCCGCTTCATTTCAATTACAACCGTGGGAATAGGATTACTGGGATAACTTTGGAATTACCATGGGATTTTGTTGGAGACTGTATGAGATTACAAGGCAGTGTTGGATCCCTTGCACAATTCATAGCCAATGGAAGCCGGGGGGGGGGGGGGGGGTGGTGGGCAAAAGGGTGGTATCATTTCACAAGAGCATAGAATAATGTTCATCACTATGTGCTATATTTTCGCTGTCTAGGCAATTCAAAACTATGCTAGCCTGCTCAATGTGGCTTGGCCTACAAATAATTTACAGTAGTAGCAGACTGTTGACATAATCGGAGCAGTATAATTAATATATATATAATTCTATAATTGTGTTCATGCGATAAATACATTATGCAATGTTTCCGAGAGACATGAACTACACTAGAAACACGAGACTACTTGAAGGTAAATGGTTTTTAGGGGTCTGTCTTGTCGCCAGAAAAAAAAATTATGTTCAAAACATGCATAAGTATAATCGCCTGTTTCACAGCCTCGGTGGAGCTGCACAGCGAAGCCAGGCACAGTCCCCCCTATTGACTGCTTTTGTTGCCTATGCAATTCATAAGGGTCAGTAATGCCAATCTTAGCTTACTCCAGGGTTTTAAGAAAATGTACCAGTTTAGTGGTTCTGTATTGCCACTTATAGCTAAGTGCACATGCACTTGTCATGAGTATTTAAGTCTCTTATAGCTACTACTGCTGCCATTGTTCACCATGGTACCGATGAGAGTTGGCGAACTCTATACAAGTGATACTATGTAGTATACAGCCATAGCCAGGGGTAGGGTTGGAAGGTTAGGTCAAACTTAAAATAGCAAGGAAAATTGAAAAAGCCCTGTAAAACTGCTCATGATCAATTAAAAAAGAAGTAAACATGTATTATTACCATCATATGTAATTAATGAGCAATCAGTGTGGTCACGTGAGCTACGTAGAGTTAATTAGTACATAGTAGTCTTTACATTTTCCCATGGTGGCAACCAAAATCAACAGCGGGGAGGGGGGGGGGGTGATGTCGCTTTGATTCGGAAAGCGGCACTTTCCAGGTCAAATTCGGCACTTTGATGTTGTCGAGCGGTACTTTGATGTTGACTTTCAACACTGATCTATTTTTTTTGGTAAGATCCCATCTAGGCCGCGTATAGTGCTGAATAGGCTATTTGTGAGTAAAATCCAGCCTGAAGTATGTAGTAGTGATTGTGAGTGTACCTGAAAGGCTAGCAGGCAGCTTGTCAAACACATGGTCATCCAGTCTTTACTAGTCAGTTGTCTTTAGGAAAGAGACCTTTGCATTTCGTAGAATCCGCCCCTTTTTGCAGCTGACTGGCATTCTGGCATAAACAGCGGTGAGTTGTAGCTATAGGCTGTGGGGGTGAGTAACTTAGTAGGCGAGGGTTTGGGGGAGAAAAGCATAGCTACATGGTTTTCTTGTGAGTAGGCTGACTGTCGTAACCCTGGGTTGAATCTGCTCTAGCAGGCGTGGGTTGTGGCAATATTTCATTGACAAGTCCGAATTGTGAAATGACTGAATTTGTGAATAGCCACATAGTTTTAGCTGTAAAGCTGGATTTGAAGTGTTGCTGTGAAAAAGCATAGCTAGCTGTGTGGGGAGCGCAATATTTGGAATTCTAGCAATAGTTTTTTTTGTGAATATTGAGCAGAGGAGATAATTAGATGCTTACTTATTGTCATGTGGGTGTAGGCCAGGATGTTGCCAAGAAAGCCATCAACTTGGTTCGGAGATTCGACTCTACTCCTACTCAGGTCGGCTTCCTACCTTAAAGTGGAGTAGCTACAATGTTGATCATAGTCAAGGAAATGCTCGTAAATCAAATGGCAAAAGTCACATATGTACGACACTCTGCTGAAAATACTTGACAATAACTCACTTAAGGTAGCAAGGGAAATTGAAAGAATCCCCGTAAAACTGCTTATGAATAATTAAAGAGCAATCAGCAAGGTCACGTGAGCTACGTAAAGTTAATGAGATTCATTAAACTATTTACATTTTCCCATGGCGGCAACCGGAATCAACAGCGGGAGTGTGTCACTTTGATGTGGAAAGCGGCACTTTCAAGGGCAAATTCGGCACTTTGATGTGGCCGAGCGGTACTTTGATGTTCACTTTCAGTACTTAAATTTTTTTTTTATAAGATACCGTTTAGGCCGCGTGTAGTGCTGAGTATGCTGTTTGTGTGTAAAATCCAGCCTGAAGTCTGTAGTAGTGTTTGTGAGTGTAGCTGAAAGGCTGGCAGGCAGCTTGCCAGACAGATGGTCATCCAGTCTTCTCTAGTCAGTTGTCTTTAGGAAAGTGACCTTTCTATCTCGTAGACTCCGCCCATTTTCATGGCTAGCTGTCATTTGTGGGGTCCTGGCAAAAACAGTGGTGAGTGGTAGCTATACCACTGCTAAAAAGAAAAGGTTATTTTAACAATGGATTGGTTACTAGAGTTGCATCATTATCATTTTGTACTATAGTACAGCTTTTGTAAAGGAATAATTTTCTGCTGACTGTAATACCTTACATGGCTATCCAATGGCATAGTATGGATAGCTCATGGTCTCATGCCAGAGTGCTACAGTAACAATCTGTTGATCAGTTAAAAGCATGACTCTGTACTACACAGATGTAGCCAGTATAGTACACAGCTTTGACAGGAAACAATTCATTTCCGCCATATGACTCTGATAATGTGGATTTAGTTGATATATGGACAGGCACATGTCAAAGCGCTTCAACACCAGCTGTCAATGACAATAATATCCATTGTCTATATTAGTTGCAACTCTAGTAACCAAATGTTTGGTTAAAATAACCATTAGGATTTTACAGTGTAGGCTGTGTGCATGTGTAACGTAGCAAGGGAGGGGTTAGGGGAGAAAAGCATGCGTAGTTTTCTTGTGAGTAGGCTGACTGTCATAACCCTGGGGTGAATCTACTATAGCAGGCGTGGATTGTTGCAATATTTGATTGGCGAGTCCGGATTGCAAAATGAGTGTATGTGTGAATAGCAAGACAGATTTAGCGTAAGTCATCGAATGTCGACCACAATCTATTGTCGGCTATCTATTGTCAGTGAAAATTACGGCGCGGTAACGATCGATTACGGATACCGCGACGTTCCAGGGAAAATTGCTATAGCTGGCTCAGTGTTGAAGATGCATTGTAGTGACGTTGTAAGTTATATTTAAATGAAATTTTAATCTTGGAGTCTGTGCATGCTGTAAATTCGAAAGATATATACTTGGTGGGTGTGGTTCAAATGCTGTGACATCAACGAACGGAAATGCAAAATGGCCGACATTGCGTGAACTACCACGATCGAGCGGTCGACAACAGGTAGAGCTGGCCGACAATACATGAAGAGAGCCGATCACTGCTGTGCTTCGGTAAGACCCTGTCATTACAGCTACTCATTCGAAAAATGATCGTTTGGTAGCTGGATCAGTGTTCTTGGAAATGGACTTTGTCCGTAGTTTCTAGCTAGTACGGTATTGGAGTAGATACGTGTACAAAATTAGGTGGTCGACAATTGATGACTTATGCTAGCTGTAAAACCGGATTTGAAGTGTTTTCTGAAAAAGCATGCGTAGGATTTTGGCCTGTCCTGTGTAGGTTGTGTGTAGGTGACGATGAGGGGTGAAACTGTGCGGGGAGTGCAATATTTGGAATTTTAGAAAAAGATTTTTTTTTGTGAATATTAAGCAGAGGGGGTAATTAGATGCTTACCTATTGTCATGTGGGTGTAGGCTAGGATGTTGCCAACATAGCCATGAACTTGGTTCGGAGATTTGGCTTCAACCCTACTCTACTTCCCTTCCTACCTTAACAAATTGAAAGACAGCTGCGTTTCTCTACCTTTTGCCCAAGAAATTTCTTTACCACTCCATCTATGGAGCCCTATAGATTAGCTACAAGAGTGTAGATTCGCTGCCTTTCCTAGGTATCTGAGAACTATATTACTGCACTCGCCTACACATAATTAAGTCCTTCCCTTTTTACCTTATCACTGAAATAAGACAACATAGCTATCAGGCTCTGACCCGTTTTGGGAGGGCCTGAGGACTAGGCCACTCAGAGGCATGGTCTACTGTAACTATAACACACAAAAAGTGGTGCCTGGGCAAGTAAGTAATAGTTAAAACCCAGTGTAGTAGATTTATCAGATATACATGAGGTTGTTATTACATAAATCTACTACACTGGGTTCTAAGTCCATGACTAATCAGGTTAGTTGGAGTAATTAGTGCAGCCAACTGTGACTAATTTGGCTACAGCTGCAGCTGGCTCTTCTGCAGCTAGGCAACTAGTCGCTTAGCAACTGTTTCCAATGCAGCATAATATGAGTAGCTGTTGTCAATGTGGCATTGGTTAGTTAAATGTTATTAGCAATTTCATTTGAATTTGGATTTTAAACTACATTCAAAGAAGGTACTGTTCTGGTTGTCTGTGTACTACAGCTGTTCGAAAGTAGCTAGCTACTATTGTTTTGAGTTGGATTCCAATACATATGGCATGTTTTTGCCCATAAATCGATGTGGGATAGCACGGTAAGGTACTGGTCTCCGTCTGTAGCTAGTTTTGGTGTGTTTCTGTGTGTTTGTAGCTACATGTGGTCTAGCCTCGTTCCCAGGCTCTTGCGTGGGCGGAGTAAAGAGCCTGGTACACACTGTTTGCGCATGCTCAGTTACCCCAGGATTTCTGGGGCTTTGGAAACTAGCGGATACTATGCCGCAATATCACTCCGTCTATCATCGTATTATCGTTCGTTGCACGCGTACAATTGAGGATGATGGTGCTTTCAGAAGAGTCTGGGAGCAAGGCTAAGCCGGTGCTGATGGGTTTTCGCCATATATATGCCTGGAAAGTGATCGTTAGTTTTATTGTTCGATCCCGCTTACCTCTGAAAGGTGCTAAGCCCAGATCTGAGATTTTAAATCGAGCAGCTACTAGGAGAGAGGCGCTTCCGAATTTCTGTGGTAAGACAGCTACCATAATCCTAGCAGATAAAAAATTACAGGCTATTCTTGACTGGTTAGAAAGCTTTTCAGTTGTAGAAAACCAAAAATCAGACAGTTTCTAGTTCTTCTGCTTACTATACCCATATACTACCTCCGTACTACTCCTCGCCATGTGACTGAGTTCGTTCGCTGACACGTTTACTGGCCCTCTTCCGTAAATTCTTGCGCATGCGCAAACAGTGTGTACCAGACTCTACTCTCCCCTCCACTAGAGCCTGGGAACGAGGCCACATGCATGTGGTCATGCTGGCAGCCCGCCATTTTTGCCAAAATGGCACTAGAGTCAGGCTAGACGGGTAGCTACCATGGCTATAGCTGTTGTTCACGTTTGTTATAATTACTGGAAGTGTTTCGCCACTTGTAGCTATATAGCTACTATTTTGTGTTATGAAAGCTGCTAGCTAGCTACGAACTTTATCGCGTATGGTACTCACCGTAGTATTCCATATGTAGGGTGGCCCCGAAAAAAATGGCCGCCACATTAAATGAGTACAAAATGGTATGTTAAAAAGTCTGCTTTACATGTTACAAGTCATAAGCCTTTATGAGCAATAGCTACCAGTCATTCTCAAGTGTTTTCATCAATAACAAGACTCTTAGTGATGCTGGAGACCACCACTGAAGCACCACATCGGCAAGTCACTAAACTGGCAAATCGTCCTTTTCTGATAATATAATTTGTTTCTTTCAGTTGCGCTACCATGATTTTGGCTGAAGCAATTACAATGATTCAAACGCGAAGAAACGACATTTGCATTCGAGCAGTGCACTCATACCATAGCGCTTTCAAATAACTCAAAGGTTTTGGCAGTGATATACTAGCGCTCTCAAGTGAATGCTGCCGTTTCACGCCATTTTCGTTCATAACAATTAATAACGTAATCGGAAAATCAACTGAGCACGCGTTTTGTAGTTTGAAGCAAATTTTTTTGGGTGCGACGTCTGAGGGGTACACCAGCTTATGTTAGCACTTGGAGTGCTTCATCATAGCAGTTAGTTGCTATGAGATATACATTAGTGTAAAGAATGCAACTGCTAGGCTAGCTGACCTCAATGATGTGCATTAAATTGAGTCAGTAGCTACCCGCATACCTCTCAGTGCAGTGCACTCCTACGACCTACGTGTACAATCCTTGCCCGTATTGCTGTACAGTTGCTTGAGGTAACTTAAAGCTGCTTCACCATGTATGCAACCAGGACCTGCCTGGAGAAAGAAACACTGTTGCCATTCAGAATATGCTCCATAAAGAGGGTGGACGACTCTGCTGTAGTTTTGCTGTTGCCGGTTGGCTTCAAAAAAAGTAACCTTAGCTACATCACTACTGAACATACTATTCTCTGCTATTTAATCATGATTTACAACAACACATGTCTGCATGGAACGTTCCCCCCCTGAAGAGTCATCGATATGGACAAGTCTACCACATCATTTCTCGATGAGAGGCTTACTGCAGCTCCCAGGTTAGTACAGTTTGTGTAGCCTATGTACAAGTAGAGATATGAGTGCTGGAGTCGGGCGGCACGAGTCGAGCAATAGCTACTAACGTGTCCACTCTCCCATACTCCTGACTAGCTACTTGGTCACAGGTCGTTTCTGCGCTCTCCGGTAGTAGCTATGACTGATCGATCCTCGGTCATAGGCCGGCTGGCTAGCTCTCCAGTAGTAGCTATGACATTATTTTCGCGATTGGCCTATATCGCAAAGGATTATTCAATCTGTCCCGCCCCGCCCAGGATCCGCCCTGGCATTCTCGCTACCGCGAGGCTCGTTGCATTTCAAATGTACACCTAGTAATAGTAAAAACATTGATACAACTGCTAGACCATTACAGACCATACATAGTCTCGCGTGGCCAGGCCACGCGAGACTAGACCATGCAGGCATACTAACCTCCATGATGTGCATTAAATGGAGTCGGCAAACTGCTGTGACAGCTGTCTGCCATTACAATCTTGCATACAAGAAAGTGGCATAGATCTCAAGTCGGTAGGCGCTTAGCCACAATTCACATTAGCTGTATTTTGCTACTCTGCTATATCTTTAAGCCCCACTGAAAGCTTTGCAGTGCAAAGTGCATTCTGTACGTGTCTGTTATATTATAGTTTATCATGAATGGGAGCATATGTGGATACAGCTAATACTGCTCATCTACCCTACACAACCACACCATCTGAACACCATTCATACCTTTCTCCTCCCCACAAAAAAACAACAGAAACAAGTAGCAAAAAAAATATTTAAAAAGAACATGGCAAAAGATATAGGGATGACAATCCGTAAGGGTATTGTGGTATTACTCATACCTTGTTTGGTTGATTTTTGTGGATTCCATCCCTAAATGTTCTTTCATTTCTAAAATGTTTTTTTATTACTTGTTTCTTACTATATAGGTATAGCTACGCATTGCGCAGATCCCTTGCGCAGAGGTATGACGTAAGTTAGTTAGCACAAAACCACACCCACTAGAACGTTTGAGCTGCATCGCCCACGCAATTGCCGTACTGTACACGAAATGGGACTTCAGGAAACGAATGTCTCAGTATACAACACAGTTCCAAGGACCAGTTATGGCTGCCACACGAGAGCAGAGTTGCTTGAAACTCACGTTCGTATCGCTGGCGATCGATCTCCATACCGTCTGTCTCCAGCGGTCAGATCTCTGCTGAAACAGAGGTTACACAACTCTAATCACGTTGGAGCTGTAGTAGCTGGGTAAAAAGAAGTGATTGATTTGTCCAGATCTCGGGCGTCAGAACTACAAAGGCGGCATCCATGTAGCTCGTCAGGACGCCATCTTGAACACGTGCATGACCCCTGTGCCAGATGCGTTTGGTTACAGTTGTAGTAATAACGCGTAACCAGAGATTTAATTGCATTCCTAAGTGTGACGTAAGTTGCGCACATATATATATACACGCTAGCTGAGATTTCAGCCCACACTGCACGATTAGTTGCCTCGCGCTAAGGCGCTCGGCAATTATATACATGGCATGACAGGAAGTTAATCCAACACAATTTGGATGTGTACATCCTGTGACATTTATTCGAAAGTGCATGCAATTATAATCACGAATGGGTTAATGCAGTAGGGGGAGGAGTCAGGATGTTTCTTAACAGTGGACTTTTCCTTTCTCAAGAGCTTGGTACAGGATGAGAGAAGGCCACACAAACCACCATCACCAAGGGTGAATACATTGTAATTTAAATTTGCATTCCTATGTGTAACCTGTCATACATTTACAAAATTATTACATTCTTCCGTGGTAAAGGATGTTGGTCATAGCACTGAGATTCACTGCTCTGTTCGAGTGAGGCTTGCTTGCGTACACTACACTGTATAAAGTGGCCTATAAATTATGGATCAGCCTTTGTATGGGACCACAAGATTGTGTGTGTGGGTGTAGAAATTGAACTGTGTGTGTAAACCAAGAATGTCATTTCAGATCTGATAATATTCTTGTCTAGGCTGGCTTTGTAACCATGGATCAGAGTAGCTATCACTATCTCTGGTGCCAGTAACATTAAGAATGGAATGTGATCTTAATGGAGGGTGACCCGTAGACTATTCTAGCTTGAGTCTGTATTGATCTGGGAATATTTTGTGAAGTACCTAATATGGCAATGTTTACCCGTATGCACTGTTATACATTATCACTGGCATAGAAACCTTTTAAGTACATCAGACTGGTGTCTCTTAGTCTCTGATGTTGCCAGCGAAACAAACATTAGAGTGACAGCACGCATTAGATAGATAGATAGAAACTTTTAATGTCACGCCACAAGGCAGCAGGCCAAATTTGGCCTATGAGACAGTAAGAACACATCATGAATGATACATAATCAAGGAGTAATTTACGATACTAACTTTTTGAGCCTAGATCTAGTTCTTCTTGCGATAGGTCTGCTGGGGATGGTAGGAGACTACTCATAGCTATGCCTTGTCTTTCCTTTACTAAATGTCAAGCCTAGAGTCATCACATGTAGCTAGTTGTGTGCATGTGATCTTTGCAAATGCTAGTCATAACACTTTAACATTGCATCTCATAGGGTTACTCTTGGTACCATCTCCTTTGTCCCAAGACCTCTTCTTTACTTTCCCCTTTCATCATATGTCACAAAGCTGCATGTAGACAAGTCAACAAAGGGGCCTGCCTTCGACAGTAGCTACATTGGCAAGATCCAAGAGTTATGTGAGCAATAATTTCCAGCCACGATTTTAGCTGAGCACACATGATATGTATATAAATCACTCTATAGCTAGCTACAAGTACTATATAAATATCATGAGCGCATAAAAGAAGAAGAGTAGAGAAATGGCAGCAACCATTTAAAAGCGATCTCACAGTAGATTCTGTACTAAAAATACAACAAATGTTCAACATCACTTCCACAATTATTACATAATATATAGGAGCCACCTCCCTAGTTCTAAGTAAAGTTTATTACATCATTTTTGTAACACTCAAAAAAGCACTACAGCACACTATATAGCTAATAGCTACCCCCAGTCTGAGTGTGTACATTCCAACAAACCTCTCCCTTATTTCTACAATACTATAGTCCATAAAAAAAACAGTAACGCCTTTGGTGGCAGATACACAGTAAGCAGACTGTACTTGTAAGCATGATAGTGAAGTTGCAACTGAGCTAACCATAGATTGGTTAAAGTAACTGTTAATAGCTACTGCTTTTGTTTTATGGACTCAGTATTTAGCTAGACTCTATTTTTAGCATAAATCTAACACCCTCAAACTTCAGAAGTGGCTAGCTAGCTAGCTAACTACCACTGTTTCCTGCTCCTATACTCTTCTTATTTTGACGCACTTTTGCTATATACTAAGTTATAATCGGTAGAACGATTGTATCAGTACATGGTAAGGCCATCTATCAGCCTCTGCTCATGTGCACTATTCATTACAGCTATAATTATATACCATAGTGCGTGGGTAGATGTCCACGCAGGGTGTATGGAGCATATACATAGTACGTGGATAGATCAAAGGTCCTGGTGAAGGTGTGCTGAGTCAGGAGAATGGTTATCCTATACCGTTTATCCAGAGGTCCCTGGAGAGACGACCACAACCAGATGAAGAAGAGCAGTCCCACAGAACCACCGTGGTAATCCCGTATGTAGCCGAACTGAGTGAGCATGTCAGGAGAGTATGCAAGGACCACAACATCACAACAGCTTTCAGGTCAGCCAGCACTGTCAGAACTGGTCTAGTCAGAGTGAAGGATCCCATCCCAATGGAGAAGAAATCGGGAGTGGTGCATGTATGAGGTACCTTGTAGCTATGGGAAGGTGTATAGCTATTGGTGAGACCAAGAGGACTCTGGAGACAAGAATGAAAGAGCACCATGCTGCAGCCCGCCTAGAACAGCTTGAGAAGTCAGCAGTTGCAGAACATGCTTGGCTGGATGGACATACAATAGACTGGAGTGATGTCCGAATACTGGATGAAGTCCCCAAAGAACTCTGTACTGCTGATCAAAGAAGCCCTGCCCATCAGCTTGAGGCAAGGCCCACTGAAGACAGGATCAATAGAGACCTGGGCTAGGATGTCCCTAAGTGCTGAATGCATATCATCAAGTCTCTGAAGCCACAGCAACGAAGGTAATTAGTGACTCAAAAGATGTAGTACTCTTGGTTCTGTGTAATAGGCTTGTAGCTACTGTATACACTTGTTAGGCTTCGCTTTTAGGCTTCGCTTGTAGACTCTGGACTAGGGTATTTATTGCTCTGAGTTCTGCCTGTAGCTACTCTCTGTTGATGTTCTACCGTGATGAAGACTGTAGCCCAGCAGTTGAAACATTAATTGGCATTTGATGATATGTTGAGTGTATACTGAGAACCAACCGGGATCCTTTTTGAAATTGTACTTGTGATAAAGCTATATTATGATTCAGAATTAACAATTCTTACTCGTGCTTCCAGTACAACTCAGAAAAAAGTGTAATATCAGTCTGCAGATTTGATATTTTTCCGTTTTGTAATTTCTGACTACCTAAGTACCTAGGTATATTCGTGACTTTTGAACCGTTTCAAAACTGATCAACCCGGTATTATTTAATGTCGGGTCAACCCTTGTCTTAAAAACTAGTCTCGCGTGGCCCAGATCGCTACTTCCCGCTGCGAAAAAACGCGGGACTATTCCAAAACCGGCCTGCATACTGTAGCGGGACCGGGGGTGCGCCTGCTTTGTAACAAGCGAAGATGGCGTGCGACGTGTTTGACACGAAGAGAAAAACGAGTGGCGTATTTCACAAGCGTCTCTTTCGGCTTTGTGATGACAACTGATATCGATCGTTCGCAGTTTATGTACCAGATTGCAATAAGGAACATTCTGGGTGTAGCTAGCTGTTTCACTGCACGCATATTAACTACTAATGCATGTGCTACTCGCCGCATGCCCGGTTTGCAACAGGTTAGGTCACGAATCAGTTCGCATTACATATAACCATACCAAAGATTGAGTTGACTACCCAACCTAGCTATTTACCGCACAGGGCAAGTACAAACACCCAATCGCTAACTGCCGTACCCATTATTTTTGCAAAATAATAACATTTATTACGCTAACATATACAACTAAATCTACTCACCTACTTAAGCAAATAAGCAGCAGATGCAACTCTCAGACGTATCATGCCACGTTCTTAAACACTTTTACTACGTATAGCTACCCGACCACTGTATTTATCGTATAAAAATGCAGTGACGTAATGTAAGTGTAATGACGTCAGAGGGGTAATTACTATTATTAAGTTTGCTCATATCCGGCTTTGGTATGACCTTTAACCTTAATTTTTATTACGTGAAGTGAATATTATGATGTGTGATGTCTGAAACCCTGCATTGGTATACATATACTCTGACTGTAGCTACGGACTGGCTAGCTTGCGCATGTAACTTTGCTACTCCTAAAGCTTGACTACATGGATCTGGCATGTTTTGAAATAGAAATTCCGTTTACCTCATTGACAGAAATTTCCTGTAAAATAATATGTATGACACAAAACCAAGCCGCCCATAGTGAAATAATAGCTAATTGCGCTTTGGCTAGAGCTATGAACATTTGGGAATATGCACATGCACTCATACCAAAGTCAGGCTACTAGTGCTTTGAGATGGCACAAGCATTGTAAGTACACAAAAGATCAATATCAAGACAATGACAGCGCTTGTGAATATGTATAGGAAAAGTACCATGAGTTTTACTAACCAATGTGTAGACACCTTACTTCATAATAAGGTTAGCAATTACTGATCATGAAGGAGTCCTCAATTGGGAGCATTTGGTCATGTGGGCATATTTTTTTTATATAGGACTACACTGCCAAGCACAAGTATATCGCAGTAAAATAAGAATTGTTATTTTGACTACAGTTGTTTGTTATTGGGTTGGAGATGATGAACACATTGACAAAGCTAGTATAAGTTTGTGGAGGGAGTTGATCAAGAATTCAGAAAACTAATTAAAGCAAATTGCTGTGGAGGGAGTTGGTCAAAATGCATTAAAGCTAATTGGAAGGAGTTGGTCCAGATATCAGAAAATATACATAGCAATTGTTCTAATGTGTTGTCTGCATTCTTGACAATCTCCCTACATGCACTGTATTCTTGACCAATTCCCTAGCTCCGTAAACTCATACCATCTACCTTTTTCCAAGCAGCTATGCAACGTGTTCATTATCTGAGTGTAACTTGATAACAAACAACTATAGTCAAAATGACAATTGTTTTTAGGGTAGGCAGTAGTGGGTGAGTTCAGATGCAGATATGATCATTGACAACTTAGAACTATTATTAATTTCCAGAAATACAACATATTAAAATATCATAGCTGGCTAGCAATGGAAATTGGCCTATATAGGTTAGAAAAGGGGATTCTGTGCTGCCGGATTCAACCCACAGAGTTTGCTTCTCTTCAGCGAAGGATATACCAATGAGCCAGTGGAATCTCAATAGTAGCTATAGTTACCTGTTTTATAATGCATCCCTTCACAATATGCATGCACAATATTAACGCACATATTTGACCTTATTTTCTTACAGAGGCTAAAAGTATGAACATCCCTATCTCCAGAATGATGTGTCTTAGTCTCTGATGATGCCAGCATGCAAAGATCACAGCAAAATAAGAATCGTTATTTTGACTACAGTTGTTTGTTATTGGATTGGAGATGATGAACACATTATATACAACCTGTACATCGATAAAGCAAGGTTTGTGGAGAGAGTTAGTCAAGAATTCAGAAAAGTCTATAAAGTGAATTGCTGTGGAGGGAGTTGGTCAAAATGCATTAAACCTAATTGGAAGGAGTTGGTCCAGATATCAGAAAATATACATAGCAATTGTTCTAATGTGTTGTCTGCATTCTTGACAATCTTCCTACACTGTATTCTTGACCAACTCCCTAGCTTCATAAACTCATACCATCTACAAGTAGCTATGCAACGTGTTCATTATCTGTTGATAACAAACAACTAGCTATAGTCAAAATGACAATTGTTTTTAGGGAAGGCAGTAGTGGGTGAGTTCAGATGCAGATATGATCGTTGACAACTTAGAACTATAATTTCCAGAAATACTACACATCGAAACATCGTAGCTGGCTAGCAATGGAAATTGGCCTATAGGTTAGAAAAGGGGATTCTGTGCTGCCGGATTCAAACCCCAGAGTTTGCTTCTCTTCAGCGAAGGATATACCAATGAGCCAGTGGAATCCCAATAGTAGCTATAATACCTGTTTTATAATGCACCCCTTCACAATATGCATGCACAATATTAGAATTCCCTGTAAGACAACCTGAAACAGCTTGTTTACCATCCATGTAGTGAGCTGAGCCTTATGTCAGGGCTAGTCTTCCAGTGGGTGTGAGGATGGTGGTTGCCGGGCTGCATGCCGGGTATCCGCCCTTACAGGTAGAACTTGGCAGGTACACCACTCCAAAAACTCCTCTCTCCAGACGTATTTGCAATAACGGTGTCGAGGATCAGGAACACTTCTTGTTGCCAGTCTGATCGAGCCAAGGGCTAAACTCTTTAATCAGCTACATTTTGTCGACCCTAGCTTCCTATCATACACGCCCCAAGAAAAATGCCGCTATTTACTCATAATATTTCTAGTTAATAAATGTTCATGTGCTGTGTTTTTTGTTTTTATATCCTATTACCGTCTCATAAGCTCTCATGAGCTGGCTATTAGTATACCTTTCTTACAGGTGACATAAAATTTTGATTGATTGATTGACTGTAGCAAGAATAATAGGGTAGCTAGTCTCTACTCGCTGGTGTCACAGGAAATTTGGCACCCCAGATTTCCTTGCACCCCTATGTAATTTTTCCTAGGAAAATTGGACCCCCCTCAGGAAAACTAGCATCCCTCATCACAGTAGAAATTCCAGCACCCCCTGTCAATAATCCTAGGATATATTGCACCCCCATCAAAAAATACTAGGAATTTAAGAACCCCCTACAAAATGTTGTATAGTATAGGCTGATTCCAGTCCCCATATTCACGTAGGTCCCAGTAGTGCTCGAGCTCCTGTATTGAGTCGCGACGTTGAAGTCAGCTATGCTGTACCCAGACGCAACAATCTACCAAAGACCAGTCGCTTTTTCGTAGCTTCTCCAGCAGTATTGTTATGTATGCTTCTGGGTTAGTTGTTATTCTCGCGACAGACTGGCTTCCGACCCGTCTCACCCCGCCCATGTCGAGATTTTAATACAACCGCATACCCGATGCAGAGTCTTGGTCCTCATCAGAATCACTGCACATATTAGCGAACTGGTTGCCACGTCCAGTATTCCTGATCAAGAATAATAGGCACAAACGTGGGAGTCATAATAGGCTAGAGCATAATGCACCCAACTTTGGACTGGACTGTGCAGGAGTATGATAGCTACGTAAATGGTTGAAGCTATTTAACTTTAAACTGCCAGATTGGGAAAATCACACTTGAAAGAAGGTACAATGCATGCACACCCATTAACTTGGTTGGTTGGTGTGGAGGTTCAACAACAATTAAAAGGTCCTCAAAAATGGGGATTTTCAAGTTGACAAGAGTTGAGTATTTTTAATCAAGCTAAACTATACCGGAGGAAGCTGGAGGCATTTTTTATAACTTATTATTGTAATTTGAAGCTATTTGAAGCTTGTGTTTATTACTATAGAGGCAGCAGAAGATAATTGCACTGCCAAGTGTAAAGATAGCCGTCAAATATGTGCATAAATGTACATATTTGACTTACAGAGGCTGAAAGTATGAACATCCCTATCTACCAAGGATTGCAATGGTACAGCTAAATCTTCGCCCTCTGTGAGCTCTCCTTCATACCTATTATTATGCTCAGTTTAACCATAAACCTACAGATAGTATAGGTAGTGCATGCAGCTACACAAAACATAAAAAGGAAGATCATATTAAATGTTATAATAGGACACTAGTATGCACAAAAGTGTATATATAAGTATAGGATAGACTACACCCAGGGATAGATTATGCACTCATATAACCAGGTTATTTGGCACTTGTAGTCCTGAATATCATATATTCCATTGTTTTAAAATTATTAATTCCAATGACTAAATACAATTGGGACTAAGAGTGGTGTATGATTTTAAAATACCAGTAATTCATGAAGGAATTATCGTGTGCGTTGTATTCCCAAGTGTGGCTACCTGTCAGCAGTTACTATTTTCATTCCTAAAATGCTATAGCCTAACCATAGCTCAAACACCATTAAAAAATACCAGTGAATGATAATTGTGAGCAGAAAGTCATTGTCATCACAATCACAATTAAATTTAAGAGTCACCTTTTACAGTGATATATATATATATACATAGAAAGATTGAGGGAAGCTAACTATTATTCCTGCAGCTGATGGTCTAATATAGAGAAAACCTGATTTCAACATAACATAAGTAACCAATGCATAATCACGAAGGAGTTCTTCCATCAGTGTCCAATACACCTAGTATTGTGGTCGAGATTGTGGTGCACGGGCAAGCAGATTGCCCATAATGTAATCTCAATGATTCCTGTTCTTATAATTACAGTCTTAAATGTTCACACATGGAGTAATAATCAAGACAATCACATACCCCAAATGCATTGCCTTAATGATAACCAAGATGACTACAGTAACTGTTGCTGTAGAATAGTTTGGACACCAGGATTCAGAGAGGTAATTACCGGTCCAAACGGTCTTTGTGGCTAGAAATGTCAGACATTATTCTACTCTTTTTGCTAAGCTCCATTCTATAACAGGAGTCATTCTCTCCTAGGATTGACTGACCCCCAGGGGAGTCATTTTTTCCAGGGGGGGCTCACTCCTAGGAGCCAGTGACCTGGGAGTCACTCACTCCTAGGAGGGAATGACTGGGAGTCACTCACTCCTAGGAGGGAATGACTGGGAGTCACTCACTCCAAGGAGGGAATGACTGTGAGTCACTCAGTCATAGGACTGAGTGAGTGGGGAGTCACTCAATACTATGACACCGGCTTCGTAAGAGCGTCCCTCACAGAGGAGGGGGCTTCCCCAATCAGTTCGACGCAGCACCCCAGCAGGGTGGGGCAAGAGGCTACAAAGTGCAGGGAGTGCAATGTGGTGCAATCTTATGGTAAAACTAGCAGCTAGTAAATTTGACATATTCGTTGATCTAGCCACAATGTAGCTAGCTAATCATGTGTAAACATTCTGAGAGATGTGTCAGCAAACTTTATTGGCGGATGCGCTGGACTAAAAAACAGAAGATAGCTGGTAGGTAAATAATTTATCTCTTTGTCATCTGTAAACAAGAAATGCATAAAGCTGCTATAAGAGACTGCTAAGTCTCTCTGACCACCCCCCCCACCCCCCCCGTGCATTGACTACTTTCAATAATGGTACCTATGCCCTTCCCACCTCCACTTCCTGCCTCCAACTATTTATGCAAATTTAAGGATAAAATGATTACATTATAGCAGTGTGTGTGTGTGGAAATTTCAGTTAAGTATTGAAAGGTGAAACTATATAGCTACACATTGTCGAAAGTCCTGGTCATCACATGACCACTGTCTCCCATATACTGTTAATGCTACTGTTGTCAGATTGACTTTGTCTTTGTCACTACAGGAACACAGTCATTCTGTCAGGCCGTTAGTAGCGGTTATGAAGGAATGATAAATTTCTATGACTTTTTAGCTGCCATGCCTGCAGACTGCAACCTTGGACCCCGCAACTAATCTAGCCGATGAATATCTATTTTTTTCATCACTAGATTTACCACTTCTGGCATGGATAATTGTGTTTCGTCATGACCACTAGTCATTGTATACCTTTATACACTGTACTTCTCTGAGTTTGTGTCTGTCATGTTATAATTACATACCTGCACTAAATTGTTCACTTAACTATGTATTCATTCATTAGCTATATCCAACGAAATTAAGGAATTAGTGAAAATTCTTCAATGGTTCACTCTTCATCACTATTCACTACATTTTTGTCGTCTAGGTATCATAAAACTATATAATATTTTTATGCTATCTCAACGTGACTTGTGCTCATGCTAGTAATTACTGGTAGCTACCTGCACTAAATTGTTCACTTAACTATGTATTCATTCATTGAGCTATATCCAACGAAATTAAGGAATTAGTGAAAATTCTTCAATGGTTCACTCTTCATCACTATTCACTACATTTTTGTCGTCTAGGTATCATAAAACTATATAATATTTTTATGCTATCTCAACGTGACTTGGCTTGCAAATTTATAGCTAGTAGCTAGCTAGCTATACTGGTAGCTAGCTAGTAGCACTACACTCTTGTTCGCCTTGCAGTTGCAAGTTGCCTCTGCACTGATTGCAGTGTCTTTTTGGCTGTGAAAGTGCCATAGTCAAGGTAGAATACTGGTAAATAACTACTCATCTTGAAAGAGCTACTTTTGAAGAAGTATGGAACTTACATTTTCCGCCACTTTGCTCGACTGACCACCTTTGGAAGGCAAATTAATTGCCACGTTGGGGTAAAATTCAAGGAGTGTGTCAGTTGTTGTCGAGTTTGCATGTGTTGGATGTCATGTTACTGTTGTGCATATTGCATGTCTGGAGGTATGCTCTTGTTTGTTTGCCATTAATTCTCTCCTTGCTGCAAGTACCTAGCTAGCTAGCTACCTGTCAACCTGCCATCTGACAGCACAAAAACAGTTGGCCATGTCTACAAGCCTAGGTGCGTGGTCAGCAGGGAAACCGTAGCATATTAATTATAATTAATTGGGGGAGGGGCTACAATCTAGCTCACTGCCGATGGACCGACCCTCCTCCCGGTGTCACAATAAAATAGGGACACCCCAAATTTGGGATCCTGGGTCCCCATATGCATATTCCTGGTAAAACGGGGATCCTGGTCCCTATATTACTGGGTAGCTATATGGGGACCCAGGGTCCTCATTTTAGTGATAAAATTAAGACTCCATTATAGAAATAGGGACCCCTCAGAAACTCAGGGACCCTCATTTTCCTGAGAAGATTGGGACCCAGGGACCCCATTTTCCCCAGATAATGGGAATCTGGGGTTAGGGTGCCCAAAATGTTATGACACGGGAAGCAAGTTGGGTAACGGGAAACAAGGTAGCTATTATAATTTTATTCTAAGTGACCCCATAACCTTTATATATTTGAGGGTAGCTAAGTGGTTAATTGAATAGATTTATTTAGCACTCCCAAAGGAGTTAACTAGCTACTCCCCAGACTCCGGCCCAGAGTTTAATAATTGAAGTTGTATATCATTATGCTACGCTGTTAAAGCTATTCCGACTGTGTTCCCTGAGGGTATCTGTAAAAGCTGGACTCTGGACTGGACTATGGACTAGACTATATAGGTCTAGATTTTGCGTAGTTCTGCTGCCAATAGGTGCTTACAGTCCTGAAACTTTAGTACCAGTGAGATGGTTCAAGGAAATTGATGGTTGTAGGCCGCAAAGCTGGAGGCTATGACATCATTTAACAATTGCATTCCACACGTAATAAAATTGTGTATATTTTTGGTATACAAGTAGGTCAGTTTCATTGTCTAGGATCACCTGTAGTGCTCAATAAGAATTTGTGGGAGTTCATGAAGTTACAAAATCTTACTACACCATGTTTCCCAGTGGTGGCTGAACATACTACAGACACAGAGGCAGTGTTGAAAGTCGTTCGATACGGGTAAGCAGATGCATGAAGGCTGATTCCAGCCTTTATCAGTGCTTTCCTATTACAGATTCTTATCTGGAATCTTGAAGTGTTAACATACGTTATGCCTACTTGCTTATAGGTATATACAATCTACAAAACTAGTAACAAATAGTGTACCAACTGCTAGCATTCTTACCTAGAAAAACGGTGGGATGCAGTCAATTTCCCTAAACCACCCCACTGGTACTAACGTTTCAGAGCTGTAAGCAGCTATCGGCAGCAGAACTAATCAAAATTTAGACCTAGTCCAGTCTAGTCCAAGGCAGAATCCAGCTTTTACAGGCACCCGTTCCCTGATCCCAAATATACAGTTCCTCCTGAACAAATTATTACTTGTGTCTCCTGTTATAGGAATTAATCTGCTATACTCTTGACTGGTGCTAAAACTGACCCCATTATATGAATATCTCGAGTCTATTCACATTGAATACAACACATTGGAACCGCTAGCATGCTCTCTAAAATGACAAGGAAATACAAGTGAGCAGTAAATAAAAATGCACAAGCAGAAAAAATATGTAAATCAAAGTGTGTAACTAGGGGAGTACCACAAGTATAAACATTATGCACTTCTAACAAGCAGCTGACTCTCACAAAAAAGGTGCACACACTACACAGCTAATGTTATGTCAAATTGCTTGACATGTCCCTTGAAGATCAGTTCAATTTACTTTATCGTATATGATTTCTCCAGGATAGTCTGGGAAATCAACTTGCTCATAGCTGACATTTGGCCCAACCTGAACATTTGCAGCAGTACTAGTATAGCGAACTTTCTCAGGGCTCTTCTCAGCAGTTGGCTCTGTTGCTGTGTTCCCTGCAATATTCGTTGACTTTCGCTTTTTCCACATCAGGCTACAAAAAAAGTATGAAAAACATGAATTCAATTGCTCAACCATTTATCACCCCACTAATATTCAGAACTCTGCCTCCAAAAATGTATAAATACATGTAAATTCTAATGTACTGCAATGTCCCTTACCTTACAGTTATCGCTACCACAGATAACACGATCAGAGCAATTATTCCACCAACAGTGCCACCTGCGATAACTGATGAATCCGAACTTGCATTTTCTTGCACATTATCAATAGATCCTGTTTTGAGTATAGAAATATGAAAGCTAATCACGTTAGAAGAGAATCATAAAGAGAATAATGCACCACAAGAACAATTATCATTAATTAACCGCTATAATCCTTGTGGAATGATACTCACCAGATTGTACAAGTTGAAGTGTATCTCTTGCCAGTACAATACTGTCAATTCCAATATTATTTATGACAAACTCATTGTACTGAATTGGACATTGGAGATGTGATATTAAGTGTGTGTAGGAGTCAATTGTCAAAGCCACTTCATAGACTCCAGAATCAAGTGTGTTTGGGCTTTCAATCTTCATTGTTTGGGATATGCTCAAGCGAGGTTTCTTTAGTTGTCCTACATTTGCTCCAACACGAAGTGCACCACCATTGAAAAACCAAGTGGTAGATACAGTTTCATCGATTAATGTATGGACATTCCCATTAACAGTCAGCATTACACTTTCAGAGGTTGTGAATTGTACGACATTCGGACCGTCAAAATTTATCTCATCGGCTTCTTCACTGCTATCTAGTACATTTGGTTCTGTAAGTATTGAAGTTATTATGTTAACATACAAAGGTAGAATTGTAGCCTGCACACAATAAAGGTACAGGGCTTACCAGGGCTGTTGGTGTAGAGATGAAATAAAGCAGCTGCAGCAACTGGATAATGCCTAAGTAAAGCAAGAATGTCTTGCTCACATTTTCTGGTATATGGATGAACCAACAGTCCAGTGAATTTGACTTCATAGACTCCATTGTCTTCTTCGGTAGTATTTAAGATGAAAAGTGTTGTATTAGATTTACTTAGTACTCTTCTTTCATTGGGAATGACTTCCACTCCATTGTGGAACCAGGTGAGAGCTCTAAAGTCATATTGTATATCATGAGATGACACTTTGACATTCAAAGTGATTGGCTGAGGTGGAGTATATTGCAAATGCTGCTCTCCAATGGTTTGCAACAGATCTACAGAGAGATTTACCATATAAACACAAACCATTAATAATGCAGTGACCTAGATAATATTTGCTCTTGTTCAATTTGAGTCATCAAAGAGCAAGCGTAAGTTAAGCTTTTAAAATTAAATGGCCTAATTTCACACAATAAAATCACTCCTTCAAGTGACTCTTCCGAGGGGATAGACCCATTGCAGTGGGCAAAGATGGGGGTGAAATAATTGTATGGATTGATGGCTACATCCCAGTACATTTGTTGTTTGTTGACATACCTCTTGGTCATTGCCTGAATTAATTTATCTACCAATTCTCAGATTGCAAATCACTTCCAGGGAAACAACATTTCCCAGTAAACATATCATATCCCTCCAGGAAGTACTAGCTATAACATTACCCTAGAATACAATAAGATAGCCATGCAGGAGAATGTGCATAGTCTTGCAGGGCCTGTCTGGCACAGTACCACCAGTGCAGTTGTCTCTAGCAAACCTCTACTAATGCTTCACTACCTTTTTTTAATACTGGCCACATTTAGCATAGATTATGGAAATAATGCGTGCCATTATCAATACCACAAGTTACACTGGGGTACAAGCTAGATTCTGCCAGCAACTTTCAGTCCATTAGAAATCCACTTGGCAATAATACCTTGACATTGGATCTATTGCTCCGTGTACTTCAGCATAGACACTCATAGGTGGCATCCAATTAATCTTTACTGCTACATTATAGGCCTCAAAAGCATTGCACTGCCAGGGATTCTCCAATGCATATAAATAGGTGACCACATATGTATCAAAACATAGGTAAAACTGGCTAAATCCCACCTATAGTATTGAAGAAATCACTCAATAATAACACCTTAGATGGCTAATCCCATATTTTTCATGGCATGCATACAATAGGACTATATATGAAGTAAAACATAATGGATTGGTTAAATTTACTATATACTACTCTCCCTCTTCACTGCTATGGTGTAGGTTTGACTAACTTTGCACTTCAATGGATCCACTTCCTGTTCCTAGTAACAATCCTTTTCTGTACACATGGCAAAAATATTGCCCATGACGTGGATGTCCTGCTGGAATAATAAAGGTTGCATTTGGAAAACTGCTGTTGGTAGAAACAGGCTGAATGTTTGACACTGAAGTTGTCCATCGGTATTCAATCTCCTCTGTTGTGGCAATTTCCGGGTCAACCAAGCATAGCAGTGTAATATTGGTTCCAATCGGAAAAGGACCCGAAATAGCAGAAGCAAGGGAGATATTGTAGTTATATGCATCTATAGAAAAAAAAGATATCTATTGGTGTGTTATCAGAATGAAATTATTTGCTTATGTAAATGAGTAGATGCAAACACATGTCTATGTTTCTTCCAGTTGTTCATGCTATGCTATGTTTTACCTTCACATCGGATACCAACATCTCTTTTATGGAGGCAATCAGGTCGTCCAAACTCCCATCCACACTGAGTTATATTGGACTCCCTTGATGTGCAGGAAAGATTACCAATAATTGGCCCACTTCCTTCTCCAAAGAATCCACCAACCATCGGTAGTGCTAATGAATGAAACATTAATCAAATTACATAACCAGTAATGGTCCAAATTGTCTCCTGGACTGAAGACTGTATTTGGTAAACTAACTATAGGAAGAGGTCTATGCAATGTGTCTTCATTGCCTGAAGACCTTCTTCAGGCATATACACTTAACATATTTTTGTTGAAGTATATGCATGAAGAAGGTCTTCTGCTCAAAATGTAGCAAGTAATGAATGTTGTCTGCCAGTATAGGCTGCAAAAGTCCTTATAATTAATTCAGCTGTGATACCAGAAACTTCACAGGAAGGTTTACAAGCCTTAAAAGCATCAGAAAAATTATTTGTATACCTTTTGGGGAAAATCCAACTTCACTACAGATGACTAAGGCATCTTTATCCTCAAATCCTTCATCACAGACAGTTGTCCAGAAACCGTGGACACAGATCTCCACCCGGCCTTCACTCTCAGTTTCTCCTCCAAAAAGTCTTACATCACCAAATAAACATTCCATATCAATTGTTGGAATTTCATGGCATATAACACCAACAACTTGGTAGTTCCAATAGCTGGTAGATGATGGTGAAAGTTTGTTATTTGAGCATTCTTGTATAGAAGTTTCATTTCCAAAACAGCTAACATATGAAGTGAGTATTGGGGCTGTACCCCTTCCAAAGAAAGATGATGTCAGTGGCACTACCCCTGAAATAAAATATTGTCTTGCATTACAGCATACACATTCTACATAAAAATGTTATACTCAGCTGCTGTACTTTCTAAATAGTCAATCCGTCACTAAAGAACTCTCAAGAGATAATTTAGCTAAATAGTTATATAAAGGAAAGGTTCTCTGAATACCTACTTTAATTCGGAAACAAACTTTGCCAATGCTTTGACTAGGTGCCCTAGTCTTCTTCAGGGCAAAAGTGAAGTTAATGTGAGAACATTTCAAGAGGGGTCTGTTCAGGTGTCTGTATATGACAGGGTGAAGAGTATCATCATCTCATATAACAACATATCGAAGGAAGAGGATCACATAGCTATAGTTCTGAAGTGGAATAGTTACCCAGGTACCTTTATCTGCTCCTATTCTCTTCCTCCCCCCAAGGATGCAGAAGAGGCTCAGGAGGCGGAACCAGAGGAGAGAGGCAGACCCCCTATGGTGGTGCTACCCTACATTGCAGGAGTCAACGAGGACATTAGGTGGGTCTGGAAAAAGTTCTACATGAAGGTGGCATTCAAGTTAGGGTGAAGGACACACTGCCAGTGGAGAAGCAATCCAAGTTTATTTACAAGATTCCTTGCAGTTGTGGCTGGAGACCAACTTCTCCTGCCACCCCTTTGTGCAGGCATCTTGGTGCTCCTTCATCCGGACAGTTGCAAAACATGCATGAAAGGAACATCACCCTGTCAGATGGGAGAAGACTTCAAATAGTCAACCATGCCAGAATACCTAAAAAGATGTTTCTAAAGAAGGTCCTCCGCATCCAGCTTAATTCTGCTGGAGAGTGCTTCGACTGGGACGAAGGACTGGAGCTTCCTAATTGCTGGATAGCGACTCTGAGATGACTACAGGGTGGAGCTAGCTCAGATTGACCCCTGATCTTCTGTGATATGACATATCATGACGTGCAAAGTTATAAAATAGCAGGTATTCTCACATTAACTTCACTTTTGCCCTGAAGAAGACCAGAGCACCAATTCAAAATGTTGGCAAAGTTCTTTCTATTTAAAGTTGGTATTCACATAGCCTTTCTTTGTTATGCAAAAACCAAGTAAGCAACCCCCTCTTAATCAGATAGATTTATTTTTCTTGGATCACAATCACTTGCAGAACTGTATTCTAATGGCATAACAAATTTGTACTGAGAGCTGGAGTACTCACATTCAGAAGAATATCCCAGCTGAGTGCATATAATCTTTGCTTCTTGGAAAGTCCATCTCCTATTAGCAACAGCTCCCCAGACTCTATTCCAACATATCTCTACTCTTCCCTGTAGCTCACTTCCTCCATCCATAAGACGTACATCTCCTTCATTACATCCAGACTCAACTGATAAGAAAAGAAAGATTCAGTCAACTGTATGTTCAATTATTTATTGCAAAAGAATACCAGGAACCAATTGGTTCTTACCCTACATAAGTATTCCTTAAAGAATGCACTTCTTGATTATGTAATGAGTTGCAAAATTATTAATTAAATATTTATACAAATGGCTTCTCATACCGTAACACTTTAATGAAATTTCATTATGGTGGTAGCAACCAGCAGCATCAAAGTCAGTTATCATAGTTTGTGGACAATCACTGAATCTTGTCTCTGATCCAATACAATTAACTTGAAGCAAAATTCTACCACTGCCTTGACCAAATTGGGAGTAGCCATAATATCTAGCACCTGACAGAAAGACGAACATACCAATTAACCTGTATTTATAATAGGTACAACAATAATTACTCTGTGTAACCAACTGCCCTAGAAACCAGTCAGCCCCCCTCCCCCGAAAGTAATAGTAACTTTTGTTACCTTGGTAATTTGTACATTGATAGTAGTTTCTTACTTGAATTTTGTAGTAGTTGTTGACATGCTATTGAAGCACTTGTACTACTAAATCCATTACGACAAACTGTGGTCCACTGTCCATCAACACAAACTTCCAGACGACCCTCATAGTCTGTTGCTCCATCCATTAAGCGGATATATCCATCAAAACATGATGATGCTACATAGCAAAATAATATACATCAAGCTTAATATATAATTCATTTTTACATAATGTAACAGGGTCACAAGTACAGCTCAGGACCAATTACTGAGCTGGCCTACAATTAATTATGAGTACTTCAAGATACACGTAATGATATTGTGCACTTACGTTGCCTCCTGTCATCATGCCTCTATTAAGAAATTAGATCTGCCTATCACTGTAGCTACACCATATGTATTGTCAAATTGATAACTAGGCATGCGTTTTTCTTTTTCTGAACCTGATGTCAGAGGAGTATATCTGCTAAGCATTTCAACTCAGTTTAGTACCTACGATAAGCTAAATGTGTATGTTCTGTGTATCTCCATGCCAGTAATATTATGTAAGCTAATTGCAGGTCAAGAAAAGCCATTTCATTCCATATTTCTTATGCTGCGAGTTACAGTCAGTAGCATGTACTGTTTTCTAATTGTACCATAGTTACATCAACTTCATTTTTACCATTACAGCTAACTCCCGCATCCATTCCAGGGGTACAGTGATGTTCACCAAAGGTAGAAGTTGAGCAATCCAACAGAGATGTCTCATATCCATCACAATGTACATTAACAAGATAATATGGACCATCACCCATGCCAAAATGTGCATTCAGAAAGGCAGTAGGAACTGTAGAATAAACATACATTCATTTAATCCTACCTACTACATCATGCTGGAATGCTTACAATGGTCTAGAAAAGTTTGCACTTTTTTTTTTCACCCCGAGTCCAAGTTACTAAACTACTAATCAGCATGAACATTCAAAATGTAAGCACATGTACATATTGCTATAGTATGCAAGTAATGTAAGTATGATTATTAATCGGTATCTCACCAACTGCCTGAAATCCTAACTGCCTGCAAGCAACAGCAGCATCTCGTGTATCCCAACCATCATCACAAACAGAACCCCAGATATTGTTGAAGCAGATTTCTACCCTGCCTTCCCTGGTTGTTTTTCCCCCCATCAAACGAATATCACCATTAGAGCAAGCATCAATGGCTGTGCATAAATTGTATACTACAAATAAATATATGTGATAGACTCATCTCACATTTTTCTAATTGTAGTACACTTTACCTTCTCCTGCAATTTCATTACATTTTACTCCAATATCACTGTTATGAGAACAGTACAGTGGATTATAGCTACTGCTGCACTTTGTGAGAGTTGGCTCTGTTCCATCACAGTTTAACGTATTAAAAAGAATGGGACCATTTCCAATTCCAAAATAATTTTCACTTTCGTAGGATGAATAGAGATATACTCCTAAAGTAGTAGGAAAATATTTTGATAAATACAACAGTTTAATTTGTGTACAGAAAGGGGGCAAAATATGATTATTCACTAGTCTTTAAAATACACTGCACAGATTATTGGTAGCTAGTCAAAGTAGGTAAAAATTGTAGGCTTGCCCAAGTTTCCAAATGGTAGATGGGAAGGCTCTCCAAGTAGGAGACTGACAGAATTCGTTATCAAAGTATAAGAATTATTGTATACTCAAACTCATCTAATGCAGTGTTCATGTACATTTTCAATGGGAACGCCATTGATGCGCACACAGGTAATACATTACGGTATCAATCCATGTAATATAATTGCTATACATACAAAAAAGATGGGAGAAGCTAAAAGGTACAGTTTCAAGCGCTTGTTTTGTTAGCCAATCAACCAGGCCAGCCTCATACTTACACGGCGAAGAAGGGCTAGACAGTGATGTTTTGGAATGTATTGGTTAACTTCAAATGCACTACGGAAATGCTGAGCTGGCACTTTCAATAACAGCTGTGCAAGAGGAGACTAGCCCAACCATTTATTTAGTTTTGAGGTATTAAAATTACTATTTACTGAGCACAACATTCAACCTTGTCTTTACGTATACTTAGCTATACTTTAACACTGCTGGATGTAGTCTTGTCTAGTTTGCAGTACTACAGGTTTCTATAAATTGTACAATATAGTTGCGAGAAACCCCCTCTTATAATTTAGCTAGGTAGCTTGTATTGTTGTGGGAATTAACTGTGGGCAGCAAGTAAAGGTATAAAATAATAGATAGATGGATGAAATTTTAATATCTCACCACTTTAGGCAGCAGGCCAAAATTGGCCTATATAACAACAACAAGGAATCAAGCAAGTTATAACAGACAAAATAAGCAACAGCCAGAGAAGGGCTTAGAAGAGAGCCAGAGAAGGGCTTAGAAGAGAGCCAGAAGAGGTGTAGAAGGTAGATCAGCATAATTTTCCTTTTGTCTCTTTTTCCCTTTCTATGCTATATGTGCAGAATTTTGATTGATTTCTCTCAAAACTTCCCCATTAATTATATGTGCACAATTATGTTGTGATAGCTAAAGCTAGTTTTTTCATAAATAAAATATGGAGAAGTAGAACATGAAAATGTGAAAGAAGTGATCATAGCACAATACAAGGCTCCTCCCCCACAGTGTAAGAGATAGTTCTTAAGGTTTCAGTACAAATCAATCTACAATATTGAAACACAAACTTGTTAATACACAATACAACAACAGCATCCGTATTACTTCTACCAACTGGCAGTCTCGTAAGAATAGTAGCTATCCAGACTACTACTAAGGCAGTATCTATGAGCCTATTACAGCCACTTTGAAATGCTAATTTGCTAATAACAATGCACAGTCACTTGCTCAGGCTCGGCCCACAATGTCCTGTCTAGTTAGTTGGAATGGCTTTCAGCTGTCCATGCACTGCAAAGGAAGCCTGAAGCATGGTGTGTATAGCTGTACAAACTAGGCTGACTGTACATAGCTAGGCGGCGGAACTGGGGTGGGGGGTGGTTGTGGCCCGGGTGTTTAGCTGCCCCACCAAAAATATACACCCGTCAATAATTAAGCGGTGGAGGGAGCCGTTGCGCTTGCAAAACAAGACTGAGAGAAGACAGGTGAGTTTGATAAAACCATAAATAGCAACATTCTTCTACTCTACTAGCTATCCATGATAAAACTGTTGAAGAAGCAGAAGTAGTGATAGTGAAGACACTACCCAGGCAGCTAAAGAATAGTCTGGCCCACGCGAGGAGTCCGACACCGATGAAATTTTGTATGGGTTGCTCTGAAATCTCTTGAAATCGCAGATGAAATCAAGATAATGAAATCAGAAATCGCCTATATTAGCCCTAATGCCCTGCCCATCTCCGTATACACTCTGTACACATGTTCATCTCGCTAGAAATAAGTGCAAAAATCTGATAAAATCAGCAGAACTCAATCTGATTTTGAAATCTCATACATGTTGTGAGCTCGTGTTGGACCCCTCAGGCTCGCGAGACTAGCTAAAAATGGTGATGATGACGATCATGCAGGAAAAAGGGGCGGAGTTTCACCATGCTATGAAGAATGATATTCTCTGCACCCTTTTGGTATCTACATAGTAGGAACATAGTTGTACACCATGTTAGCCTTTTTCAGTCCACTCTACGTCTGTAAATTACCTTATAAATAATTAAGTAGTTGTAACATTTCTTCAAACCTGCCCTCCCAATCTTGCAGTGGTTCCGCCACCTATGCTGTAGCTTTGCTACGTACAGACAGTGAGGCTAACCCATTATATACAATAAATGCATTACTGCATGGCTACTGTGAAATTTCACCTGTTACAAGACCTGCATTGCCATACACTCGTACTTTGGACTCGTGATAGCTAATACTAATGTTGTCACTTGTAATATTTCCCAGTAAGAATGTGATAATATATAAATACAAGATATTAAGGTATCAGTAAGCTAAAAGCATGTTTATTTTGATGCTGCATGGGCCCAGTCTGAGAGGTAATTACTATAACAGTGAATAGAAGAAATGGGGGGTGGGGGGGGGGGGCAACAGGCAAAATAGTATAGCCACATGGCATTGTCGCAGCAGGCATCATAGTATAGCCAGGGCCAGTGATTAAATCAGGTGCTCTGAAATGAACAATAAGAGACCTTTGTTTTCCCAAAATCTCATTTGGGGAAAGCAAAGTTGCTTGGTCAGGCAGAGCACTAACTACATTTGGAGTGTGCACATGCTCACAAAATAATTATAGACATACCCACTTTTCCTGCATAAACCTGTATGGCCATGGCTGTATATATAGGCCATACCATATCCTACGGCCCTGACATGTAAAATAGTACATATGCACCTGTGAAATTGTATCACTCTCTGTTACAAATATTATAGAGCACATTCTTCTAATGTGGTATATAGCATCCATAGAGTATTCTTAAAATTACATAATCTACGCACTTGGATTTTGATAGCCCAGTTGTTTACACACTGTAGCTGCATTAGCAACATCTATGCTTCCACAAATGGTTCCCCACACTCCATTGCTGCACACTTCGATTCTCCCTTCACTCCTATCCATTCCTCCAGAAAGTTGAACAGTACCCTCAAAACAAGGTGTTTCTGGATTTAGAGAGATAAAGATCGAATTTCTATACCGTAACGGATACACAATACACTACCAATTATAAGGATTTATTGCTTATAACTTCAAGTCAATGGAAAAGGAGTTAGATAATGGGAAAAAGTTAATTCATATCTCTAATGAATAGACCTGGTAATGCGTCTCTTCGGAGGTATAGAAATGCATTTAGACCAAATTTATCAGAGTTAAACAGGTTCGTGCAATTATATTTCGACACCCATTACATCCACATGTCAAAAAGTACATACATGGCAGGGCTATCATTACAACAGAAGTGCATGCTGTTTATTTCAAAGTAGCTATGTACTGAATAGAATTACTATAATAGAATTACTATAATACAAATACTTATATAGTATCACGTGAATGGCTTCAACTAGTAATTTGTAGGTGCAAGTAGGATAAAAATTTAAGCAAAGGGGCAGGCCTTTGCAGTGACCTCTTATTCTATAGGCTTAGATTAGTCAACTCCAAATTGCTGTAGCTCTACATGTACTGTTCTATGCATTTGTGAAATATAATCAACAGTGTGGGCAGCTAGTACTGGCTATACCTTGATTCAACTATAGATGTAACTTGGAAGTTTACTTTTTTTCCGAAGATCATTATGATATTACATCTAGCTATCACCTGAAAGAACATCTCCTTGGCATCGCACACCAGCTGCATTTCTTGGACCGCAGAACGATGTGTTGGTATAGCTACAATCCAGAAGATGTGATTCGTTTCCATAGCACTGAATATTTGTAACATTTGGCATCAGATGCTCTCCAAAGTATCCATAAGTGAGTACTGAAATTCCTGAAAAAAATAGAGGATATATAGCTATAGGTTTGGAATCAAATAAAGTAATGCTAAGTTAGTTAAAATCTTAAATCTTACAATCAAGTGCGGCCTTCGGCCGCACTTGCTTCGCGGCGTGCACTGAGGCCTGCCATAAATGGCAGGCCTCAGTGCCGTATACCGTCAACTATTTCTATCACTGCACAAATGTGCATGTAGAGCCACATCTAGATTATCCGTAGTGTTGCGTATTAAATTTAAGTTTAATCCATTTTTAAAATCATGAATAAGTGCATCATGGAGTACAGTAGTACTCCATATATATATAGGGATGGCAAGGGGAAAAAATGGCCGCCGCATTGTATGTGTACAAAATGATACGTTCAAAACTCTGCCCTAGATATAGTCATAAGCCTTTATGTGCTATACCTGTTATTCTCGAGTGTTTTCATCAGTAACAAGACTGTTAACGTTGCTGGAGAGCACCGCTGAAGTACCACATCGGCAAGTCGCTAAACCGGCAAATTGTTCATGTTGTTCTTTCTTAAGCCAAGCTACAGCAATAATGGCTGAAGCAATTACAAAGACTCAAACGCGAAGAAGCGGCAATTCTTCCAGGGTATTGCACTCACACCATAGCGTTCTCAAAGAAATCAATCTGTTCAGCAGTGATTCCCAAGCGCTTCAGGCGACGTTACACGCCGTTCTATTCCGTTCCGTTGCCCGTAACGACGGTTACGCCTACACCGGAAACGGAGCCTTGAGCGCGAGCTGTTGTGCTAAGACGACTTGAAGTATAACAGTGATGGAACCAAAGTGAGTTGCTATAGCTCAGTCATAATAGTAAAGAACAGAGATACAACTCGTGTGTAGACCATACTAACTTCCATGATGCGCATTAAATGGAGTCAGTACAACTGCCGTGCACTCGCCTGCGAGTCTGCGACCGTCCTTGCCCACATTGCCTTGCAGTTGTTTGTGGTGGCCTTGAACTGTAACTGTCCCTGCTAACACTCCACAATTTTGTTGTCAATGACACCGTGTACAGTTTAGCTATCGATCATCCACCTGAGTAGCTTAATATTTAATATACTGCCAAGTAGCTCTATATAGCTACAAGCTGCAACGCTGCTAACATACTCTTTTCCCTCAAAAAAAACAACAAGCGAAACAAGTCACAAAAAAGCAATGGAATGACATATAGGGATGGAATCCACAAAAAGCATCCAAACAAGGTAGGAATGACACCACACAGAATACTTTTACGAATTCCCATCCCTATATCTTTTGACTTATTTTCAACCACACACACCACAATCCCCTACATGCCACACCAGCCATACCAATAAATGATTGCAGTGCTTTACAACATGACCTCACAAGCTAAGCTCACACTATAATTCTTCCTTTGTAACAATGTACACTGTAGACTCAATATATACTGCTCATGCACCTCACATCCTTCCACACATATCACCCCACTTACTTACAGTCCCACACTACTTACAGTCCCACCTGTAACAACACACTTTGAAATACTGTCTTCGACCAATATTATTTGAACACAAAAGTGGTTCCAAAAAACGCCACAGAATATAGCTACACATCACAATCTAACATCCAGTGATCTCATGTAATGTCAAAAGATGTAGGGATGGGAATCCGTAAAAGTATTCAGTGTGGTGTCATTCTACCTTGTTTGGATGCTTTTTGTGGATTCCATCCCTATATGTCATTTCATTTTTAAAATGCTCTTTATAATATAGGATAGGGAATAAAGGTTCAGAGAATAATGGGACAGAATAGAATGTCAAGATTCAAGTAGCAGCAGTGACATGAGTTCTCTTGTCAGAAGAGGGGCTGCTGGCTTTGCCCTCATCACTATCTTGGAGGCTGGGCTCCTTCTCCCCTTGCTGACTTTGCGTGCTGAATGATCTGGATTCAGAGTCAGCAGATCGCAGTGCCAACCTGGACAGCAGAAGAGTGGATACTATACTCTGCTCTCTCCAGTCTGTGTTCCTGGAGCGCTCATGATCAGTGTCTACCTGCAGAGCCATGGAGCAGATAATAATTTATTGGCACAATCCTGGGGTGAATCTATTATTTTCTACCTGATCTTGCCTGCGTGCTGCTCTGGCAGCTCTTTTGGTCTCGATTCTGCGCCCGCACAGCACTGAGCGGTCTCCGTGGACGTCCGACTGGCCCTGACGGCTCTCACTTGGTCTTGATGCCGCCTCCATCGCTCGGCGGAGGTGTAGCGGTGGTGGGAGCCGGGGAGGGCCGGTTGGTATCTTCGCTTGGACGTCTTTGAGCCATAACTTCTTCGCTGCAGCGTCCTTCTCCTGTCCCCAAAAGCATGCAGTTGGTCCATTGTATACTCTTAATTAGTATTTAGAAAACTGACTATCAGCGCCTGTCATTGACAATTATACACACTACTGATCACTGCCAGTCATCGCTGGAAAGTGTTCGAACACTATTTACCTGTCATGGCTGGATCGATTCATCATGAGGGCACGTGCGTTCACCCCGACGACGTTCGCGGGTCACAGGTCAAAGTACATCCGGGAGCGCGCGCATGCGGTTTCCGCCTTCGGTTTCGTCACCAATAGTCCAAGTTTTCGGTTTCGTCACCCACCAAACCAATCGTAAGTATAGATAATATACTGTTAACAATGCTGCATTTAATATCAGTTAATATCAACCGGAACGAAAGGAAAAAATTCCAGAAAACATGGAATCCAGCTGGGAATTGAACCAAGACCTCATGAATATTTGATGATCCGTGGCAGGAGAGAGAAAGAATGTTAACTATAATAACAGGCCTCAGCCAACTCCAGAAAATTCTTTCTTTCCAAGGGATAGGTAAAGTAATAAACCTACCTAATTGGAGTCTTCCAACTAGCAAATGTAGTATTACATGACATGAGTGCTAAACACCATGCTGTAATATGTGTCAATGCAGAATCATGTTGACATCCAGTGGTTTACAAATTCCTAACTAGTATTTAGTTCCAGATTTTTTGATTCTTTCTCTCTAAATGACATATAAACCACTTTTTGGCGCTTACAGGACTATAACATCAATGTTATTATAGCCATAATTTTTTATGTATCCCGGAATGGAAACGCTACATAAATTCCACATTATGACTTGAATAAATTGGCACAATACAATGATGCATAGTATATTGCAAAGTCAGTAGCTGGAAAGGGTGTATTTAATAGTGTTTGGCATGAAGGAGTAAACCTTATTCAAATGTAATCCTTGAGAGACCAAATAAAAACGTAGCTGAGAGAATTTCCCTAGCTTTATTGCCAGGGTCACGCCCATATGGAAAAAAATCGGATTATTTTATTGATGGAGAGGAGCCTGAGAATATGGCTGGAATTTTCCACATTTATTTTCTGTAAGAAGTTTGAATAAAAAAATTGTGATTGTTTATCGTATGCTTCCAGTGGCTCATCTTGTCACTTCACACTCTCGTGCAACAGAAAAGTGTAGCTGATCATAAGGAACATGGAAAAATTTGTATTAAAATAATAACTTACTTGTTACTGGATATCCCAAATACCTACACACAACAAAAGCATCTTGATGGTTCCAGCTGCTACTGCAGACACCTCTCCAAATACCATCTAAACAGACTTCCACTTGCCCTTCTTGTGGTATTAGTCCATTTGTGAGTCTGATTGTAGTTTCATGACCTGCGTAGAGTTTGCAAAGACCTTAAATAATGACTATTAATACTTGGATACATACAATTATCTGCTCAGCTACACTCCATATTATATTCCTAAGCTTATTCTTAATTATACTATAATATCTATACATGAATGCATTATGGTTTCCCCATGTAAATTTTGCATAAATTAGAGCTGAATTACATCATTCTCTGTCACTTTTGCTCTAGGTGTTTCTATGTGGCATTGAGTTTGTTTGCAATTGAATGTATGTAGCTACTTCTAACCAGGAAAGGTATATAAAAGACTACACCAATACTGCACACAGAAAAACCAGAGGGGCAAGCACTGCACTAGCAACCAATATCGTAGGCAAAGGACATTTCATAGTGTCCTTATGTGAGTTGCTGTGTGGGTAGCTAGCTGTGCATGGTTACTAGTAAAACGTACAAGCTAGGAGGATGGTAGTCAATGCCCCTAAGAGTATTATAAACTCAAGTGTTTGCCAGGCTACTGTAGTGAGTGTTCACCTTACCATGCTTAAGGAGTGGGATTCTGCAATCAGTATAATCTTTCAAGTCATTGCCGAGCGGTAGCGAGGCAACTAATCGCGATGCATAGTCAGCCCACGTTTGTATGTATATATATGTCGATATATATCAGTCACGCTTTGGGCCCCTCGGGATTCAAAATGGCGTCACTTACTGTTTTGTGGACGCCGTTTTCGAAGCTGTAGTGTGCGAAGAGTCATCGATATGGACAAGTCTACCACATCATTTCTCGAAGAGAGGCTTACTGCAGCTCCCAGGTTAGTACAGTTTGTGTAGCCTATGTACAAGTAGAGATATGAGTGCTGGAGTCAGGCGGCACGAGTCAAGCAATAGCTTAGGAGTGGGATTCTGCAATCAGTAATCTTTTAAGTCATCGCAATTTCGTGACATTATTTTCGCCCCGCCCAGGATCCGCCCTGACATTCTCACTACCGTGAGGCTCTTTGCATTTCAAATGTACACCTAGTATTAGCATCTATTGTGACCACACTGCCATACAGTGGGACAAATAAGGATGGATTAATTAATGCACAACGAGCGAGTTAAAATACTGATATACTAGTTGTGGCTTAGACAGCATTCAAAGGTATGAAGATTGGCCTTCAGGTTAGTATACTGTCTCATGTGCCTGAGAATGAGTAATGGCTGCCATGGGCAAGAAACAAGGTGAGCTGATCAATCATGCTATTTATTTAGTCACACATGCTCATGAGTGGCGTGGCTATGAGATTACTGTCTATAATGCAGAGTTCTCATCTCAAGCCCATTAGTCATGCTGCCGCTTTTCTGCTATTTTCAGCATAACTTTTATATAGCTACAGTACACTTTTCTAACCTTGGACCTGTAAAATTGTGGTTCATCTGGTTTTTTAATAGACTGTAGTAGTATGCCCTATCAGAAACACATTTTGATAAAGCATGGGCACATAGCTATGCTTATCAGACTGATGAAAATGGCCCGTTAATGCCTGTACAGATCGAGCTTTCATGATCATGATCAGTTCTCAAAAGAACAAGCCTGTCATACAAAGTTTTTATCACTGTCCATTTAACTGTATGAGTAAGTCTCTTCATTATGAAATATAACATAACTTCTTCCCTAATGCCTTCATTTTCATAATGTTTATGGCCTATATCAGGAGAGTCAGAAATGATTACAGCGTAGAGTTTTCGGTCCTTTGTAGTAAAATATTTAATTTTTGATCACTGGAAATGTAATCAAACATTAAATGTATAAAGGGGTTATGATGATAATTTTTTTTGTATTAGTAACTTACAAGGGCATGAAATATAAGTTGAAGGGCCACAGTAACGGTAGTAACGGTAGTAACCGTAATACTCTGGATAGTCATCACAGTCAATTATTGACATTTCTGCTCCAGTGCAGTAGAAATCGAATGCCCCGGTGTTGTAGTAGTAGTAAAAATAGGGACCGGGCATTGCAACAACTATCAGAAGGGAGAAAGAAATGCACATGAATATCAGTTTCCCAAGACAAACCGTCTACGTTAGACACCTAGTACATGTTTCTTTGAGGTTTTGACAACTGAGGCAGTTTACAGAATGCCTGAGGGAAGCAGAGGATATTATGTAAACTGCTGAGGTTGTCAAAACCGAGGGAAACCTGTATCTAACCTTAGGTAATAGAGTGCTCTATTATCCATGATCTAACTGACTTAGACCATAGCTTCACATTCTAATTGGGTTAATTATTTGACATCAGTTGTATACAGGGACACATGCAGCACACTGCTCATACCGTCAGCCTTGAGTAGTTGTGCATGTTCCAATCTATTTGCCAATGAGAACAGCATAATTGTGGCTGCCATGAAGCTGAATACTGCTTCCACACTCTTTTCACTGCTGCCATACTGTGCTGTGCTAATCTGCTCTTATAGTTCCTATGGTGCTGGTTGTTGTGGGGATGCCTGAACATGGTTTACCCTTGCTGTAGCTGGCTACAGAAGTGTTACAAGAAGCACAAACTGTAAGAGCAAATTTCTGTAATCTGAAATTGCTCTTGCCTGCTTGTTTACATTGTTTTACATGCATTGTGCTTGAGGAATACATGGTAGCATTGCTTGTTTGCATTGTTGTAATTGCATTTAGCTTTTGGCCGCATGGTAGAGGCTGGGGTGGAACTAGAAAACAGGGAACAGGAGGTTGTACACGATAAGCTGTGAAGTAACTGAGAATTTGCACATAGCGCGAAAAAAAATTTCACTTATTTTTCAGCAGTCAGAAAGCGCTGCTATTGTACACACCAACCGAGATATTTAACTATACTAATGTTAGACTAGCCTTGTTTAAATTACACTGCTGAACATGCAAACCCCTTTAGCTATAAGAGCCTGGCAAGGCTAAATCATAGCACAAATTGCCTCGAGTTCATACATCTCTAACCTGAAGGTTACAACCTCGAGAAGTCATTGTCTACATTCGTGCACATGATTGCATCATTTTGGTGTTGTCAGCCTCTCTCCTTTGGTTGGAAAGTGTGTGGATAAGGCCGAGGGGAGTTCATACAAACCTCCTCTAAATCCGCCACTGTGGTACCCTTGCTGCCATTTATTTGTGCTATTTGATCCTGAATTCCACTGTTAATTTTACTGCTTGTTTATACTGTTTGTTAATTATTTGTATTCCATTTTGCGCTTTGGAACTATTTTCCTGCACACTTGTTTGTACTGAACTGTTTTTTCTGGAGTTTTGAGCTAACAGATTTTTAGCACGTGACCACTAACCACAGGTTTCTAATAAGCAGTTAGACACCTTTTGTCAATTTATTAATCTTTGCCACACCAACAGTGAATGCCAAAAGTGTGGCTCACTTTGGAATTTCTTGCCCACTAGGACTAGGGTAGATAACAACTGGGCATTATCTAATTAGCTCAGGAACTGTTTATATAAGCACTGGCCATCAGATGACGACTACTATGAGCAACCAGCAATAACGTCACAACAGACGCTGAAGTGAAGCTGACCCATGCAAAAATCAGTTTCAAACCAAGCCAAGGCGAAGCTGACTTAAGCCTAGCTGAAGCTACTCTGCTTAGCTTGAACTATTTAAGTAGATTCTCTGACTGTGTATATAAGGCCTTGTATTTCACCCATTCTGAAAAAGGCTACAGCAGAGTAGCCGAAAATCTTTGATGAAGACTTTGACAAAGTTTAATATTTAGGGTTGAACTTCAGCATGTATTCATGAATGGTCCAATAAGCCTAGTGCGGACATAACTTTGATCTGCATGTTATAAACAATAATTTAAGAACAATACATAATTTATATGGAGCTTACCTGCACTTGGAGGATTGTCTGGAAAGCCCAATTGTCGGCAAACTACTCTTGTCGCATTAGCATTCCAGGAATAATAACATGTATCTCTCCATACTCCATCAATACAGACTTCAACTGTTCCTTCATTGCTGGAAAGACTTCCATTTAAGCGAGGCTGCCCGTGAATGCAAAGTTCGTCACCTTGCAAAGGCAAATAAAACATCAGATAAATATATACTATGTCCGCCCATTGTATTTTGAAGGTTTAAATAAGTTTGCCTTTTTCTTTGTGTACAACTTCACAGGATACTACACTTTCAAAACATTAATGATAATTAATGTAATGGTGTTGGCCCAGTAGGCCAAGGTACATCAAGCTAGCTTAGTTTCATGGTTCCTAGTGAGCAAAGAAGTGGTATGTAGCAGTGATAATCAGTACAAAGCGCACTACATACTTGCTGAATCAGCACCTTCACTATAGCTCAGTTTTTAGTTAATTATACAAGATGAGTAAGTTATTACAGCTAAGTATTGCTAAGCACATGATTCATGTGCCCAGCTGAGCTTTAAGTATGAAAATCATGCAAATTTGCTTGTCTACTTCTAGATAATAAATTTGTGCAAACTGCATCTATCATACTTATTATACGCAACAGCTAGGCTGTGAAAGACTAGTATACATGTACACACTTACTGACTGCAGTGGTAATGCAGAGGCTCAGGGTTAATACCAGAAGGACTGCTTTCATTTTCTTGCTCAACTTTTTTGCATAATTTCCTGAATAAAATATGAGTTACATATATAGCACTGTTTCCTAGTATAACTGAACACCTTCAATGATATTCTACTATTTTGTTACTTACAGAGATGCGTGTGACACTTAAAATGAGGCTGCAAATATCAGAATATACCCTGCACACAACAAGAGTCTGATATAATCTACAGCGTGGAATACCTATAAAGCAAGCTTCTTTGCAGTGTGCCAATATCTTTTTAAGAGCTCCTTCTGAAGATGATTGTTAACAGCACCTGCAGAGACAAAAATTTACCAACCACTCTTTTCTTGAGGAATCCTGGAATTAAGTCTTCAGTTTACAGTCAAAATGGATATGGCATTTTTCCTTATGCACAAAAACCAGACCACATAGACATATATTCTGACTTTGAATTCTACTATCCACAAGCAAACAAAGCAGCATTTACCAAGGCAATAAATTTTATCTCAGGGCCTCTTGAACAAGGCTGATATTTCACATCTAAAAACCAGCCGGGTGTTTTTTTTTTACATAAATCATTTAGCTAACTGGAGGTTGTGCTCAGCAACAGGTCAGTCTAAGCTAAATGCAGCTGTAGAATGAATCAGCTTGGTTAGACTTCCAGCGAAAGTGCTGACACAGCAATTTTCTAGTGCGCTTCCAGTTAGCGATCAGAACGTGCCAAAACAGAATTATCATCGTTACCTACCACTCTTTCACCATCTAGGCAGCACAAAACTAACCTAGCTTGACATACCTAGTCCTACTGAGCCTACAAACTTCCAGTAGCTTCTCTCGTGGCTATTGTGGCACAGTAACAAAATGATGTAACTTAGCACACATGATAATTGTGGACGTACACACACACATACAGACGCGGGAACGTAAAGCAATTTTAATATGAGCAGAAGAAACGATACTCAAAACCAGAGCTTCGTGAAGAGACATACCAAGATCGGATCAAGTACCTGTAGCTATTCTAACCACATTCATTTTGGCATTATTTTGGAACATCTGAATATGTTTTGCATCCATTTGTTATCTGAGTATTTTTGTCACATGCAGTATGCATGTGACAAAAATACCTGGCCCACAGCTAGTCTCGTGACCAGACCTTGGCTTCTCCCCTTTGCCAGTGAGGGGGCAAAGCCAAGGTCTGGCTATAGACTAGCCAAAGTGAATTGTGCACGTATGCCTGGGAATAAGGCTACAATCCTCCTATTCCACAAACCTTACAATAATACAAACCTCAATTTCATATATGTTACGATCCACAATTCCACACACCTGCAATGACAATATTTTTGGTACGTGGAAAGGAGAGGGTTCATGTAATGGAATTGGTTTGTGGAATAGAGAAGAAGAGCATATCAAAATTCTGACTTATTTTTTTCAGTAGGCTGGAAGTGCTCGCATAGCTACCTGTTTCTCTTCACCCTGAAAACCGAGCATCTTAAAATCGGCAGAACACCACAGTCTGTTCTTTGTATATGCTCGTCATGATTGGTTGAGTGATTCTCAAGCAACCAACCTGTTGACAGTGCGTGGGCTGTTAAATTCTGTCCACACCACTGCCTTTTTCGACATTAGCCATCTTCAAGTGGGCGCGGCCACTTCACTCACAAACTAAGTCTAGTTACTATGTTTAACTACGAGAGAAATGCAATTAATAAGTGTAAATGCATTTATGGTCCCTCTGTAGCTATTTCTATACAAACAAAACACATGTCTAAAAAGTTGTAGATTAAAACCTGCCAATCCTGATTCCTGGAACATTGCAGAAAGAAAGGGTTTCTCTGTAACCTAGAGTTTAGTTACAGCCTACAAAATATGTGTGTAAACAAGCGGAACATTTTACACACATATTTCTCCCTGAGTAAAGTGATCTTATTGAATTGCACTTAACTGTGCATTCTCTAATGCTAGAGCTGCAAATGCGGTAGCTAACTCCATAATTTGGGTTAATATGACCACTGTTTTTGCAGTGGCGTGGACTGCCTGACCAATAGCCGCTTCATTTCAATTACAACCGTGGGAATAGGATTACTGGGATAACTGAAATTAACATGGGATTTTGGTGGAGACTGTATGAGATTACAAGGCAGTATCGGATCCGTCGCACAATTCATAGCCAATGGAAGCCGGGGGGGGGGGGGGGGGTAGGGCAAAAGGGTGGTACAATTTCACAAGAGCATAGAATAATGTTCATCACTATGTGCTATATTTCCGCTGTTTAGGCAACACAAAACTATGCTAGCCTGCTCAATGTGGCTTGGCCTACAAATAATTTACAGTAGTAGCAGACTGTTGACATAATCGGAGCACTATAATTAATATACATACTTCTATAATTGAATTCATGCGATAAATACATTATGCAATGTTTCCGAGAGACACAAACTACACTAGAAACACAAGACTACTCGAAGGTAAACAGTTTTTAGGGGTCTACGTTGTCGGCAGAAAAAAAAATTAAATGTTCAAAACATGCATAAGTATAATCGGCTGTTTCACAGCCTCTGTAGAGCTGCACAGCGAAGCCAGGCACAGTCCCCCCATCCATTGTTGACTACTTTTGTTGCCTATGCAATTCATAAGGGTCAGTAATGCCAATCTTAGCTTACTCCAGGGTTTTAAGAAAATGTACCAGTTTAGTGGTTGTGTATTGCCACTTATAGCTAGGTGCACATGCACTTGTCATGAGTATTTAAGTCTCTTATAGCTACTACTGCTGCCATTGTTCACCATGGCACCGATGAGAGTTGGCGAACTCTATACAAGTGATACTATGTAGTATACAGCCATAGCCATGGGTAGGGTTGGAAGGTTAGGTCAAACTTAAAATAGCAAGGAAAATTGAAAAAGCCCTGTAAAACTGCTCATGATTATTTAAAAAAGAAGTAAACATGTAATATTACCATCATATGTAATTAATGAGCAATCAGTGTGGTCACGTGAGCTACGTAGAGTTAATTAGTTCATAGTAGTCTTTACATTTTCCCATGGTGGCAACCAAAATCAACAGCGGGGGGGGGGTGATGTCGCTTTGATTCGGAAAGCGGCACTTTCCAGGTCAAATTCGGCACTTTGATGTTGTCGAGCGGTACTTTGATGTTGACTTTCAACACTGATCTATTTTTTTTGGTAAAATCCCATCTAGGCCGCGTATAGTGCTGAGTAGGCTATTTGTGAGTAAAATCCAGCCTGAAGTATGTAGTAGTGATTGTGAGTGTACCTGAAAGGCTAGCAGGCAGCTTGTCAAACACATGGTCATCCAGTCTTTACTAGTCAGTTGTCTTTAGGAAAGAGACCTTTGCATTTCATAGAATCCGCCCCTTTTTGCAGCTGGCTGGCATTCTGGCATAAACAGCGGTGAGTTGTAGCTATAGGCTGCGGGGGTGAGTAACTTAGTAGGCGAGGGGTTGGGGGAGAAAAGCATAGCTACATGGTTTTCTTGTGAGTAGGCTGACTGTCGTAACCCTGGGTTGAATCTGCTCTAGCAGGCGTGGGTTGTGGCAATATTTCATTGACAAGTCCGAATTGTGAAATGACTGAATTTGTGAATAGCCACATAGTTTTAGCTGTAAAGCTGGATTTGAAGTGTTGCTGTGAAAAAGCATAGCTAGCTACATAAAATTGTCCTGTGTAGGTCGTGTGTAGATAACGAAGAGGGGCCAGATTGTGAGCAGAGGAGATAATTAGATGCTTACTTATTGTCATGTGGGTGTAGGCCAGGATGATAATTAGATGCTTACTTATTGTCATGTGGGTGTAGGCCAGGATGTTGCCAAGAAAGCCATCAACTTGGTTCGGAGATTCGACTCTACCCCTACTCAGGTCGGCTTCCTACCTTAAAGTGTAGTAGCTACAATGTTAATCATAGTCAAGGAAATGCTCGTAAATCAAATGGCAAAAGTCACATTTGTACAACACTCTGAGAAGATACTTGACAATAACTCACTTAAGGTAGCAAGGGAAATTGAAAGAACTGCTCATGAATAATTAAAGAGCAATCAGCAAGGTCACGTGAGCTACGTAAAGTTAATGAGATTCATTGAACTATTTACATTTTCCCATGGCGGCAACCGGAATCAACAGGGGGGTGTCACTTTGATGTGGAAAGCGGCACTTTCAAGGGCAAATTCGGCACTTTGATGCGGCCGAGCGGCACTTTGATGTTCACTTTCGATACTTTTTAATTATTTTTTACAAGATGCCGTTTAGGCCGCGCGTAGTGCTGAGTATGCTGTTTGTGTGTAAAATCCAGCCTGAAGTCTGTAGTAGTGTTTGTGAGTGTAGCTGAAAGGCTGGCTGGCAGCTTGCCAGACAGATGGTCATCCAGTCTTCTCTAGTCAGTTGTCTTTAGGAAAGTGACCTTTCTAATCTCGTAGACTCCGCCCATTTTCACGGCTAGCTCTCATTTGTGGGGTCCTGGCAAAAACAGTGGTGAGTGGTAGCTAGGCTGTGTGCATGTGTAACGTAGCAAGGGAGGGGTTAGGGGAGAAAAGCATGCGTAGTTTCTTGTGAGTAGGCTGACTGTCATAACCCTGGGGTGAATCCACTGTAGCAGGCGTGGATTGTTGCAATATTTGATTGGCGAGTCCGGATTGCAAAATGAGTGTATGTGTGAATAGCAAGACAGATTTAGCGTAAGTCATCGAATGTCGACCACCATCTATTGTCGGCTATCTATTGTCGGCGAAAATTACGGCGCGGTAACGATCGATTACGGATACCGCGACGTTCCCGGGAAAATTGCTATAGCTGGCTCAGTGTTGAAGATGCATTGTAGCGACTCTTGGAGTCTGTGCATGCTGTAAATTCGAAAGATATAATCTTGGAGTCTGTGCATGCTGTAAATTCGAAAGATATATACTTGGTGGGTGTGGTTCAAATGCTGTGACATCAACGAACGGAAATGCAAAATGGCCGACATTGCGTGAACTACCACGATCGAGCGGTCGACAACAGGTAGAGCTGGCCGACAATACATGAAGAGAGCCAATCACTGCTGCGCTTCGGTAAGACCCTGTCATTACAGTTACTCATTCGAAAAATGATCGTTTGGTAGCTGGATCAGTGCTCTTGGAAATGGACTTTGTCCGTAGTTTCTAGCTAGTACGGTATTGGAGTAGCGTGTACAAAATTAGGTGGTCGACAATTGATGATTTACGCTAGCTGTAAAACCGGATTTGAAGTGTTTCTGTGAAAAAGCATGCGTAGGATTTGGCCTGTCCTGTGTAGGTTGTGTGTAGGTGACGATGAGGGGTGAAACTGTGCGGGGAGTGCAATATTTGGAAGTTTAGCAAAAGAGGTTTTTTGTGAATATTAAGCAGAGGGGGTAATTAGATGCTTACCTATTGTCATGTGGGTGTAGGCTAGGATGTTACCAACATAGCCATCAACTTGGTTCGGAGATTTGGCTTCAACCCTACTCTACTTCCCTTCCTACCTTAACAAATTGAAAGACAGCTGCGTTTCTCTACCTTTTGCCCAAGACATTTCTTTACCACTCCATCCTATGGAGCCCTATCGATTAGCTACAAGAGTGTAGATTCGCTGCCTTTCCTAGGTATCTGAGAACTATAACTGCACTCGCCTACACACAATTAAGTCCTTCCCTTTTTACCTTATCACTGAAATAAGACAACATAGCTATCAGGCTCTGACCCGTTTTGGGAGGGCCTGAGGACTAGGCCACTCAGAGGCACAAAAAGTGGTGCCTGGTCAAGTAGGTACACTGCAAAAACAGAAGGGTTACTTTAACCCAGCTAGGGTTATCTCAGTTGCAGCTTTATGTGCATATATTCTAATTGAATACTCTAAACATCAGTGATTATTTGGAGTACCTATGTACGAGAAACATGTTGATAGTCATGGTTGATTTGTTGGAATGCATGTTTATAGGGTTATAAGGTAAACACCGTTATGGGAGAATAAGCCGGGGAAATGGAGGAGTAAAAGGTACATCACGCAGTCATAACTCCTCCAAATCCCTAGCTAATACTCCCAGTCTGATGGTGTACATTCCAACAAACCTCTCCCTTATTCTTACAATACTATAGTCCATAAAACGAAACCAGTAACGCCTTTGGTGGCAGATATACACACAGTAAGCAGACTGTACTTATAAGCATGATAGCGAAGTTGCAACTGAGCTAACCATAGATTGGTTAAAGTAACTGTTTAATTTTTGCATACTGGTTTTGATTTATGGACTAAGTATTATAAGAATAAGGGAGAGGTTTGTTGGAATGTACACCCTTAGACTGAGAGTATTAGCTAGGGACTTGGAGGAGTTATGACTGTGTACTGTACCTTTTACTCCTCCATTTCCCCCGGCTTATTCTCCCATAACGGTGTTTACCTTATAACCCTATAAACATGCATTCCAACAAATCAACCATGACTATCAACATGTTTCTCGTGCATAGGTACTACAAATAATCACTGCTGTTTAGAGTATTCAATTAGAATATATGCACATAAAAAGCTGCAACTGAGATAACCCTAAAGTAACCCTTCAGTTTTTGCAGTGTAATAGTTAAAACCCAGTGTAGTAGATTTATCAGATATACATGAGGTTGTTATTACATGAGGCCAGGCTTCATGTAATAACAACAGAGTGTAATCTGATAAATCTACTACACTGGGTTCTAAGTCCATGACTAATCAGGTTAGTTGGAGTAATTAGTGCAGCCAACTGTGACTAATTTGGCTACAGCTGACAGCTGGCTCTTCTGCAGCTAGGCAACTAGTCACTTAGCAACTGTTTCCAATGCAGCATAATATGAGTAGCTGTTGTCAATGTGGCATTGGTTAGTTAAATGTTATTAGCAATTTCATTTGAATTTGGATTTTAAACTACATTCAAAGAAGGTACTGTTCTGGTTGTCTGTGTACTACAGCTGTTCGAAAGTGCTATACTTTGTTTTGAGTTGGATTCCAATATGTATGGCGTGTTTTTGCCCATAAATCGATGTGGCATAGCACGGTAAGCTACTACACTGCAAAAACAAAAGGATTGGTTTAACCCAGCTTGGGTTACCTGAGTTTCAGCATCAATATCAAAGAACGTGCATACAAGGAGATCAATTACATTGTTTGATAGTAAACAATTAAGATAGGTCACGTATGACAGGTGGCTACGCTAGAAGTGCTGCACTTATGATATTTCTTAATTGCAGGAGCCGTAGAAATGTTATAAGGGCTGCTTCACTTCTAACATTTCTATAGTTCCTTAATTGTTATATGTGACTTTGCTTAATTGTGTACCTTCTGTCTGAAATTGGAGACCTGCAGTGGTCTAGAAATGTAACTGATCTGCTTGTATGCACATATGTGCATACAAGCAGATCAGTTACATTTCTCATGCAACTCAGATAACCCTAGATGGGTTACATCAACCCTTTTGTTTTTACAGTGTAGTCTCCGTCTGAAGCTGGTTTTGGTACGTTTCTGTGTGTTTGTACATGTGGCCATGCTGGCAGCCTGCTGTTTTTGCCAAAATGGCACTAGAGTCAGGCTAGACGGGTAGCTACAATGGCTATAGCTGTTGTTTACGTTTGTTACAATTGCTGGGAGTGTTTCGCCACTTGTATATAGCTACTGTTTTGTGTTATGAAAGCTGCTAGCGACCCAGTTTATGGCGTACGGTAGTATTCCATATGTAGGGATGGCCCCGAAAAAAAATGGCCGCCACATTAAATGTGTACAAAATGGTATGTTAGAAAGTCTGCTTTACATGTAGTCCTAAGCCTTTGTGAGCAATAGCTACCTGTCATTCTCAAGTGTTTTCATCAGTAACAAGACTCTTAGCGTTGCTGGAGACCACCGCTGAAGTACCACATCGGCAAGTCACTAAACTGGCAAATTGTCCTTTTCTGATGATATTATTGTTTCTTTCAGCTGCGCTACCACAATATTGGCTGAAGCAATTACAATGATTCAAACGTGAAGAAACAGCATTTGCATTCGAGCAGTGCACTCATACCACAGTGCTTTCAAATAACTCAAAGGTTTCAGCAGTGATTTAGTAGCGCTCTCAAGTGAATGCTTGCTGTTTCACGCCATTCACACGTAATTGGAAACTCAACTGAGCACGCGTTTGGTAGTTTGAAAAATTTTTTTTGGTGCGACGTCTGAGGGGCACACCAGCTTCTGTCAGCACTTGGAGTGCTTCATCATAGCAGTGAGTTGCTATGAGATATACATTAATGTAATGAATGCAACTGCTAGGCTAGCTGACCTCAATGATGTGCATTAAATTGAGTCAGTAGCTACCTGCATACCTCTCAGTGCTGTGCATTCCTACGATCTACATGTACAATCCTTGCCCATATTGCCTTACAGTTGCTTGTGGTACGTCACTTTATAACTATCCCTGCTAATACTACAGAATTAAGTGTGCTCTAGCTACAAGTTGCTTCACCATGTATGCAACCAAGACCTGAAGAAACACTGCTGCCATTCAGAATGTGCTCATAACGACTCTGCTGTAGTTTTGCTGTTGCCGGTTGGCTTCAAAAAAGTAACCTTACAACACTACTTAACATACTATTCTCTGCTATTAAATCATGATTTACAAAAACACATGTCTGCATGGAACGTTTCCTCCCCCCCCCCAAAAAAATAGAAACAAGTTACAAAAAACATAAAAATAAAAAAAGGGACCATGTAGGTAGAAACGACACCACAATACTTTTATGTATTGCCGTCCCTACATATTTTGCCAACCATTCCTTGCGGTACTTATTATTACTAGGTATACGCATTGCGCAGCTGCCTCGTGCAGCACAAAACCACACCCACTAGAACGTTTGGGAGCTGCATCGCCCACGCAATTGCCATACTCTACACGAATGGGCCTTCAGGAGACGAATGTCTCTGTATACAACACAGTTCCAAGGACTAGTTATGACTGCCATACGAGAGCAGAGTTGCTTGAAACTCACGTTCGTATCGCTGGCGATCCATCCGCGTACCGTCTGTCTCCAGCGGTTAGATCTCTGCTGAAACAGAGGTTACACAAACTCTAATCGCGTTGGAGCTGTAGTAAGCCTACCTGGGTAAAAAGAAGTGATTAATTTGTCCAGATCTCTGATCCTTCGGGCGTCAGAACTACAAAGGCGGCATCCACGTAGCTCGTCAGGACGCCATCTTGAACACGTGCATGCCCCCCGGGGGTCCTGGGGCCAGATGCGTTTCGTTACAGATGTAGTAACAACACGTATACAGAACATACCATGTAGTAATAACACGTATATATAAGGAACGTAACTGGAGCATTCCTAAGCGTGACGGAAGTTGCACACATTTATATATACGCTAGCTGAGATTTCAGCCCAAACTGCACGATTAGTTGCCTCGCGCTAAGGCGCTCGGCAATTATATACATGGCATGACAGGAAGTTAATCCAACACATTTGGATGTGTACATCCTGTGACATTTATTCGAAAGTGCATGCAATTATAATCACGAATGGGTTAATGCAGTAGGGGGAGGAGTCAGGATGTTTCTTAACAGTGGACTTTTCCTTTCTCAAGAGCTTGGTACAGGATGAGAGAAGGCCACACAAACCACCATCACCAAGGGTGAATACATTGTAATTTAAATTTGCATTCCTATGTGTAACCTGTCATACATTTACAAAATTATTACATTCTTCCGTGGTAAAGGATGTTGGTCATAGCACTGAGATTCACTGCTCTGTTCGAGTGAGGCTTGCTTGCGTACACTACACTGTATAAAGTGGCCTATAAATTATGGATCAGCCTTTGTATGGGACCACAAGATTGTGTGTGTGGGTGTAGAAATTGAACTGTGTGTGTAAACCAAGAATGTCATTTCAGATCTGATAATATTCTTGTCTAGGCTGGCTTTGTAACCATGGATCGGAGTAGCTATCACTATCTCTGGTGCCAGCAACATTAAGAATGGAATGTGATCTTAATGGAGGGTGACCCGTAGACTATTATAGCTTGAGTCTGTATTGATCTGGGAATATTTTGTGAAGTACCTAATATGGCAATGTTTACCCGTATGCACTGTTATACATTATCACTGGCATAGAAACCTTTTAAGTACATCAGACTGGTGTCTCTTAGTCTCTGATGTTGCCAGCGAAACAAACATTAGAGTGACAGCACGCATTAGATAGATAGATAGAAACTTTTAATGTCACGCCACAAGGCAGCAGGCCAAATTTGGCCTATGAGACAGTAAGAACACATCATGAATGATACATAATCAAGGAGTAATTTACGATACTAACTTTTTGAGCCTAGATCTAGTTCTTCTTGCGATAGGTCTGCTGGGGATGGTAGGAGACTACTCATAGCTATGCCTTGTCTTTCCTTTACTAAATGTCAAGCCTAGAGTCATCACATGTAGCTAGTTGTGTGCATGTGATCTTTGCAAATGCTAGTCATAACACTTTAACATTGCATCTCATAGGGTTACTCTTGGTACCATCTCCTTTGTCCCAAGACCTCTTCTTTACTTTCCCCTTTCATCATATGTCACAAAGCTGCATGTAGACAAGTCAACAAAGGGGCCTGCCTTCGACAGTAGCTACATTGGCAAGATCCAAGAGTTATGTGAGCAATAATTTCCAGCCACGATTTTAGCTGAGCACACATGATATGTATATAAATCACTCTATAGCTAGCTACAAGTACTATATAAATATCATGAGCGCATAAAAGAAGAAGAGTAGAGAAATGGCAGCAACCATTTAAAAGCGATCTCACAGTAGATTCTGTACTAAAAATACAACAAATGTTCAACATCACTTCCACAATTATTACATAATATATAGGAGCCACCTCCCTAGTTCTAAGTAAAGTTTATTACATCATTTTTGTAACACTCAAAAAAGCACTACAGCACACTATATAGCTAATAGCTACCCCCAGTCTGAGTGTGTACATTCCAACAAACCTCTCCCTTATTTCTACAATACTATAGTCCATAAAAAAACAGTAACGCCTTTGGTGGCAGATACATACACAGTAAGCAGACTGTACTTGTAAGCATGATAGTGAAGTTACAACTGAGCTAACCATAGATTGGTTAAAGTAACTGTTAATAGCTACTGGTTTTGTTTTATGGACTCAGTATTTAGCTAGACTCTATTTTTAGCATAAATCTAACACCCTCAAACTTCAGAAGTGGCTAGCTAGCTTGCTAACTACCACTGTTTCCTGCTCCTATACTCTTCTTCTTTTAACGCACTTTTGATATATACTAAGTTATAATCGGTAGAACGATTGTATCAGTACATGGTAAGGCCATCTATCAGCCTCTGCTCATGTGCACTATTCATTACAGCTATAATTATATACCATAGTGCGTGGGTAGATGTCCACAGGGTGTATGGAGCATATACATAGTACGTGGATAGATCAAAGGTCCTGGTGAAGGTGTGCTGAGTCAGGAGAATGGTTATCCTATACCGTTTATCCAGAGGTCCCTGGAGAGACGACCACAACCAGATGAAGAAGAGCAGTCCCACAGAACCACCGTGGTAATCCCGTATGTAGCCGAACTGAGTGAGCATGTCAGGAGAGTATGCAAGGACCACAACATCACAACAGCTTTCAGGTCAGCCAGCACTGTCAGAACTGGTCTAGTCAGAGTGAATGATCCCATCCCAATGGAGAAGAAATCGGGAGTGGTGCATGTATGAGGTACCTTGTAGCTATGGGAAGGTGTATAGCTATTGGTGAGACCAAGAGGACTCTGGAGACAAGAATGAAAGAGCACCATGCTGCAGCCCGCCTAGGACAGCTTGAGAAGTCAGCAGTTGCAGAACATGCTTGGCTGGATGGATATAGCTATAATAGACTGGAGCGATGTCTGAATAGCTACAGGGTGAAGTCCCAAAGAACTCTGTACTGCTGATCAAAGAAGCCCTGCCCATCAGCTTGAGGCAAGGCCCACTGAAGACAGGATCAATAGAGACCTGGTCCCTAAGTGCTGAATGCATATCATCAGGTCTCTGAAGCCACAGCAACAAAGGTAATTAGTGACTCAAAAGATGTAGTACTCTTGGTTCTGTGTAATAGGCTTGTAGCTATTGTATACACTTGTTAGGCTTCGCTTTTAGGCTTCGCTTGTAGACTCTGGACTAGGGTATTTATTGCTCTGAGTTCTGCCTGTAGCTACTCTCTGTTGATGTTCTACCGTGATGAAGACTGTAGTCCAGCAGTTGAAACATTAATTGGCTTTATGTTTGTGAGCAAATTTGTGATTGGTATAAAGTGAACATGATCAACATGAATACTGAGAACCAATTCAACTGAGATCCTCTTTGAAATTGTACTTGTGATAAAGCTAGCTATATAATTCACATTATGATTCAGAATTAACAATTCTTACTCGTGCTTCCAGTACAACTCAGAAAAAAAGTGTAATATCAGTCTGCAGATTAGATATTTTTGATCTGATCAACCCGATATTATTTAATGTCGGGTCAACCCTTGTCTTAAAAACTAGTCTCGCGTGGCCCAGATCGCTACTTCCCGCTGCGAAAAAACGCGGGACTATTCCAAAACCGGCCTGCATACTGTAGCGGGACCGGGGGTGCGCCTGCTTTGTAACAAGCGAAGATGGCGTGCGACGTGTTTGACACGAAGAGAAAAACGAGTGGCGTATTTCACAAGCGTCTCTTTCGGCTTTGTGATGACAACTGATATCGATCGTTCGCAGTTTATGTACCAGATTGCAATAAGGAACATTCTGGGTGTAGCTAGCTGTTTCACTGCACGCATATTAACTACTAATGCATGTGCTACTCGCCGCATGCCCGGTTTGCAACAGGTTAGGTCACGAATCAGTTCGCATTACATATAACCATACCAAAGATTGAGTTGACTACCCAACCTAGCTATTTACCGCACAGGGCAAGTACAAACACCCAATCGCTAACTGCCGTACCCATTATTTTTGCAAAATAATAACATTTATTACGCTAACATATACAACTAAATCTACTCACCTACTTAAGCAAATAAGCAGCAGATGCAACTCTCAGACGTATCATGCCACGTTCTTAAACACTTTTACTACGTATAGCTACCCGACCACTGTATTTATCGTATAAAAATGCAGTGACGTAATGTAAGTGTAATGACGTCAGAGGGGTAATTACTATTATTAAGTTTGCTCATATCCGGCTTTGGTATGACCTTTAACCTTAATTTTTATTACGTGAAGTGAATATTATGATGTGTGATGTCTGAAACCCTGCATTGGTATACATATACTCTGACTGTAGCTACGGACTGGCTAGCTTGCGCATGTAACTTTGCTACTCCTAAAGCTTGACTACATGGATCTGGCATGTTTTGAAATAGAAATTCCGTTTACCTCATTGACAAAAATTTCCTATAAAATAATTAGCCCAGGCTCCCCTCCCACGCGCAGTGGGAGGGGAGCCTGGGGACGAGGCTATAAAATAATATGTATGACACAAAACCAAGCCGCCCATAGTGAAATAATAGCTAATTGCGCTTCGGCTAGAGCTAGTATTGTATGAATGTAAAATTAATAGTGGCTCTCGACAATCATTTGGGAATATGCACATGCACTCCTACCCAAGTCAGGCTACTAGTGCTTTGAAATGGCACAAGCATTGTAAGTATACACAAATCTTTCTTACCTGAAGACACCTTACTTCATAATAAGGTTAGCTATTACAGATCATGAAGGAGTCCTCAATGGGAGCATTTGATAATGTGGGCATATTTTTTTTATATAGGACTACACTGCCAAGCACAAATATATCACAGTAAAATAAGAATTGTTATTTCTAACTACTGTAGCAGTTGTTTGTTAATTGGGTTGGAGAGGATGAAAAGATAGTATAGGATTGTGGAGGGTCAAGAATTAATAAAACTCATTAGAGCAAATTGCTGTGGAGGGAGTTGGTCAAAATGATTAAAATAAATTGGTCCAGATATCAGAAAACACACATAGCAATTGTTCTAATGTGTTGACTGCATTCTTGACAATCTCCCTAGACTGTATTCTTGACCAACTCCCTAGCTCCATAAACTCATACCTTATACCTTTTTCCAAGCAGCTATGCAACGTGTTCATTATCTGAGTGTAACTTGATAACAAACAACTATAGTCAAAATGACAATTGTTTTTAGGGTAGGCAGTAGTGGGTGAGTTCAGATGCAGATATGATCATTGACAACTTAGAACTATTATTAATTTCCAGAAATACAACATATTAAAATATCATAGCTGGCTAGCAATGGAAATTGGCCTATATAGGTTAGAAAAGGGGATTCTGTGCTGCCGGATTCAACCCACAGAGTTTGCTTCTCTTCAGCGAAGGATATACCAATGAGCCAGTGGAATCTCAATAGTAGCTATAGTTACCTGTTTTATAATGCATCCCTTCACAATATGCATGCACAATATTAACGCACATATTTGACCTTATTTTCTTACAGAGGCTAAAAGTATGAACATCCCTATCTCCAGAATGATGTGTCTTAGTCTCTGATGATGCCAGCATGCAAAGATCACAGCAAAATAAGAATCGTTATTTTGACTACAGTTGTTTGTTATTGGATTGGAGATGATGAACACATTATATACAACCTGTACATTGATAAAGCAAGGTTTGTGGAGAGAGTTAGTCAAGAATTCAGAAAAGTCTATAAAGTGAATTGGTAGGCAGTAGTGGGTGAGTTCAATTGTTTTTAGGGTAGGCAGTAGTGGGTGAGTTCAGATGCAGATATGATCGTTGACAACTTCGAACTATAATTTCCAGAAATACTACACATCGAAACATCGTAGCTGGCTAGCAATGGAAATTGGCCTATAGGTTAGAAAAGGGGATTCTGTGCTGCCGGATTCAAACCCCAGAGTTTGCTTCTCTTCAGCGAAGGATATACCAATGAGCCAGTGGAATCCCAATAGTAGCTATAATACCTGTTTTATAATGCACCCCTTCACAATATGCATGCACAATATTAGAATTCCCTGTAAGACAACCTGAAACAGCTTGTTTACCATCCATGTAGTGAGCTGAGCCTTATGTCAGGGCTAGTCTTCCAGTGGGTGTGAGGATGGTGGTTGCCGGGCTGCATGCCGGGTATCCGCCCTTACAGGTAGAACTTGGCAGGTACACCACTCCAAAAACTCCTCTCTCCAGACGTATTTGCAATAACGGTGTCGAGGATCAGGAACACTTCTTGTTGCCAGTCTGATCGAGCCAAGGGCTAAACTCTTTAATCAGCTACATTTTGTCGACCCTAGCTTCCTATCATACACGCCCCAAGAAAAATGCCGCTATTTACTCATAATATTTCTAGTTAATAAATGTTCATGTGCTGTGTTTTTTGTTTTTATATCCTATTACCGTCTCATAAGCTCTCATGAGCTGGCTATTAGTATACCTTTCTTACAGGTGACATAAAATTTTGATTGATTGATTGACTGTAGCAAGAATAATAGGGTAGCTAGTCTCTACTCGCTGGTGTCACAGGAAATTTGGCACCCCAGATTTCCTTGCACCCCCATGTAATTTTTTCTAGGAAAATTGGACCCCCCTCAGGAAAACTAGCACCCCTCATCACAGTAGAAATTCCAGCACCCCCTGTCAATAATCCTAGGATATATTGCACCCCCATCAAAAAATACTAGGAATTTAAGAACCCCCTACAAAATGTTGTATAGTATAGGCTGATTCCAGTCCCCATATTCACTTAGACCATATATGAATAATTTATGAGGTAAATCCTTTGAAGTATGCCGGTTAGTAGAGGGTGTTTAAGTAGGTTAATGCCCTCAGTAGTTGCTAAGCAGTATCCAGCACTTTGATGTCTTCGCACCTCTAGATTGTTTATATAGTCTAAGTAGGATAGACACCTGGCTCTCAGGATTTAACCTACTTAAACACCCTTGGGAACCTTGGAAGTGTTAATTGAGTCTCGGCCTCCGCCCTCGACTCAATTAACACTTCCTCGGTTCCCACGGGTGTTTAAGTAGGTTAAATCCCTCTAGCTAGGTATCTATCCTATACGTAGGTCCCAGTAGTGCTCGAGTTCCTGTATCGAGTCGCGACGTTGAAGTCAGCTATGCTGTACACAGACGCAACAATCTACCAAAGACCAGTCGCTTTTTCGTAGCTTCTCCAGCAGTATTGTTAAGTATGCTTCTGGGTTAGTTGTTATTCTCGCGACAGTCTGGCTTCCGACCCGTCTCACCCCGCCCATGTCGAGATTTTAATACAACCGCATACCCGATGCAGAGTCTTGGTCCTCATCAGAATCACTGCACATATTAGCGAACTGGTTGCCACGTCCAGTATTCCTGATCAAGAATAATAGGCACAAACGTGGGAGTCATAATAGGCTAGAGCATAATGCACCCAACTTTGGACTGGACTGTGCAGGAGTATGATAGCTACGTAAATGGTTGAAGCTATTTAACTTTAAACTGCCAGATTGGGAAAATCACACTTGAAAGAAGGTACAATGCATGCACACCCATTAACTTGGTTGGTTGGTGTGGAGGTTCAACAACAATTAAAAGGTCCTCAAAAATGGGGATTTTCAAGTTGACAAGAGTTGAGTATTTTTAATCAAGCTAAACTATACCGGAGGAAGCTGGAGGCATTTTTTATAACTTATTATTGTAATTTGAAGCTATTTGAAGCTTGTGTTTATTACTATAGAGGCAGCAGAAGATAATTGCACTGCCAAGTGTAAAGATAGCCGTCAAATATGTGCATAAATGCACATATTTGACTTACAGAGGCTGAAAGTATGAACATCCCTATCTACCAAGGATTGCAATGGTACAGCTAAATCTTCGCCCTCTGCATTTGATAATGTGGGCATATTTTTTAGTTAATTATAAATTATATCTGTGATTGAATATGACCGCACTGCCAAGCACAAATAGCTATATCACAGTAAAATAAGAATTGTAATTTTGACTACAGTTGTTTGTTATTGGGTTGGAGATGATGAACACATTGACAAAGCAAGATAGTATAGGTTTGTGGAGGGAGTTTGTCAAGAATTCCGAAAACTCATTCAAGTGAATTGCTGTGGAGGGAGTTGGTCAAAATGCATTAAAGCTAATTGGAAGGAGTTGGTCCAGATATCAGAAAACACACATAGCAATTGTTCTAATGTGTTGACTGCATTCTTGACAATCTCCCTAGACTGTATTCTTGACCAATTCCGTAGCTCCATAAACTCATACCATCTCCCTTTTTCCAAGCAGCTATTGGCCTATAGGTTAGAAAAGGGGATTCTGTTCTGCCGGATTCAACCCCCAGAGTTTGCTTCTCTTCAGCGAAGGATATACCAATGAGCCAGTAGAATCTCAATACTACCTATCCCTGTTTTATAATACATCCCTTCACAATATGCATGCACAATATTAATGCACATATTTGACCTTGTTTTCTTACAGATGCTGAAAGTATGAACATCCCTATCTCCCAAGGATTGCAAGAAGCGATTTGGCACTTGTAGTCCTACATATTATATATTCTCATTGTTTTGAAATTTTAAAGTCATTGTCATCACAATCACAATTAAATTTAAAAGTCACTTTTTACAGTGGTATATATATATACATAGAAAGATTGAGGGAAGCTAACTATTATTCAAGCAGCTGATTGTCTGATATAGAGAAAACCTGATTTCAACATAACATAAGTAACCAATGCATAATCACGAAGGAGTTCTTCCATCAGTGTCCAACACACCTAATAGTATTGGTGGTCTGCACCCAATACCATCACGAGATTGAGTCCATCGATGTTACAGTATTGGAGCTTAGCAACCAGAATAATGATCTGACATTTCTAGCCACAAAGACCGTTTGGACCGGTAATTACCTCTCTGAATCCTGGTGTCCAAACTATTCTGCAGCAACAGTTACTGTAGTCATCTTGGTTATCATTAAGGCAATGCATTTGGGGTATGTGATTGTCTTGATTATTACTCCATGTGTGAACATTTAAGACTGTAAATTATAAGAACAGGAATCATTGAGATTGCAATCTGCTTGCCCGTGCACCACAATCTCTTGGCATTATAGCAGGCGAAAACTGATCTGTTCATAGGAATTCTTTACGTCTTAAGTACATGCCATCATAAACTTGACTCTGACAGCAAGTAAGTAGCTATTGTGTGTTCATAGCCCACACAAATATCCCCCTTCATCTAGCTAAATAATTTGTAAACAGGATAGTTTTCCAGCTTTTGAATTCAGGGCTGTTTGGTCACTGCACTAAAATAGCGCTACTGTTGGTTGTGTGGATGCATTGTAACATTTGGCATCAAAGGGCCCTGGATGTAACAACAAACAGCATAGAGGAACTGTTCTTGTGTAAACAGTGACACTATCTACACACCAAATAGATACACTGCTGTTTCAATCCATTCCAGCTGGCATTAGAATGTGCTCCAACATGCTGTTATGGAATGTTGACCTAAAATATGTCATACGTTTTTTCATTAACTCCCGCTTTGAAAGCAGTAGCTATCTCTCTGTGTATTATGCCCGAGTGAATTAACTTGTGCAGAATGAATTTTGTTTAATTCACGATGCGTGCATATTTGTTTATTTTTTACAATGGAATTGCAGCTTGGGAATAACGCGAGAAGACACTAACGCGGGAACAATAGCCTAAAACTGTGAGAATTAAAAAACAGATAATAAGTAAAATTTCGAGCATAATCCGCCCAACCCTGCATGGAATGAAATTATATTATGTGATTCTTGAAAGGCATCACAGCCTCTTCCACCCTCCTGTGTAGCCACACACCCAATTCCTGCACTCTAGAATTCCCTGTAATACAGCTTGTTTACCATCCATGTAACAGAATACTGTGGTAGCTAGTCTCTACTCACCGGCTATCTGTACACTTGGCAGTGCGATTATCCTCTGCTGCCTCTACAGTAACAAATACAAGCTTCAAATAGCTCCAAATCACAATAACAAATCATAAAAAATGCCTCCAGCATACTTTAGCCTGACTGAAAACACTCAACTCTTGTCAACTTGAAAATCCCCATTTTTGAGGACATTTTTTTGCTGAACCACACCAATCAACCAAATTAATGGGTGTGTATGTATTGTACATTTTTTCAAGTGTGATTTATGGGTGCTTTTTATGCTGATTCCTCAACTGGCAGCAAATGGCGCTCCCATGAGTGTATAGGCTTTTATAAGCACTAGCTAATGCTGTATGGAGCAGTTTGGTTAAGTGTTCTGTCTATGGACCCAGAGTACCAGGTTCGAATGACCCTAGCACTCTTTTGCTTCTTTATTTTCTTTTTCCAAAAATTTCCGCAATTTTTTATTTAATTGAGTTTCAAAGGATCTAATCATGCATGTGTTTTATGTTGTATGTAAATAATTTCTAACACCTAAACTCAACCCTAACCCTAGTGCCCTGACCACCTACACCAACCCCAACCTCAGGGTCTATATATATACAACAATACAGATAAACAACAGTAATATGTTCTACTATACCACTTTCACTTTTTCTGAAAAAGCGAAAGTGGTATTAAAAAAAATACCTTAAGGCAATAAGGCACGAGGGACATGCCTTAGAGACATATAGTCAGGGCTAGGTCCTAAAAAAAATTTATCTAAGACTTCCCGAGGACGTGCAGGGGAGCCATCGGCTCTGCTGCATATTTTGGCCATCCTTGACTGTTTCAGTCGCCCTACAGTGCATTATAACAGGCATGCTATTCGCCTGGACCTTAGTATATGTACCTCCCTGTCTTAATTCAGAGTCCATGCAGAGTTAATGGCTTTAATCACTAACGTATCATAGCTACTCCTGCACAGTCCAGTCTAAAGTTGGGCGTATTATCCTCTAGCCTATTATGATTCCCATGTTTGTGCCTATTATTCTTGATCAGGGATACCGGACGTGGGAATTTGAGCAGTGATTCTGACGAGGATTACCACAAGTGCTAAGACTCTGCATCGGGTAGCTATGCGGATGTATTAATCTCGATTAATTGGACTGGTAACACTCTTGAATCCTGGTGTCCAAAACTATTCTACAGCAACAGTTACTGTAGTCATCTTTGTTATCATTAAGGCAGTGCATTTGGGGTTGTAATCGTCCTAATTAATACTAGCTACATGTGTAAACGCTTATGACTGTATTTATAGAGATTACATTATGGGCAATCTGTTTGACTGTGCACCACAATCTTTTGGCATTACAGCAGGCAAAAAATGAAACTCCACTATTCTTTACGTCATTAGTAGCTACATGCCATCATAACCTTGATTCTGACAGCAAAGTAAGTAGGTATTGTGTGTTTAGAGCCCACTCAGAATATGTCCACTTTATCTATGTAAATAGGATAGTATTCCAGCTTTTGAATTCAGGGCTGTTTTGTCACTGCCCTAAAATAGCGCTACACTGTTGGTTGTGTGGATGCATTGTGATACCTTACGTTAAAGGGCCCTGGCTGTAACAACAAACAGCATAGAGGAACTGTTCTTGTGTAAACAGTGACACTATCTACACACCAAATGGATACACTAATTGGCGAGCGTGAGCGAGCCCTTTAGTTGCCAATTTTTGTCGTGGGCGACGGGTGGACCGACCGGGGCTGCCCCATACCGCAAATACGCTGACTTTCTCCATGCGCGCGCCGCGACTGAATGCATGAGGCCGAAAGTAATATTGAGAAGGCTGGAGCGTCACCGAGAACTGCAACGGCTTAGGGTTAGGGTGAAGCTAGGGAGGGGCGGCTGGAGAGTCGCCGAGAACTACGACAACTTAGGGTATCTGTAGCCTCGTATCCAGGCCACACACCCCCACGTGGCCTTGGTACGAGGCTAAGGCTATCTGGTGAAATGGCTGAAGCTACGGACACAAATCACTTCACTTTCACTCGTCCAAGCTCACGCTCGCCCCTTGTATCCCATGATACCCCTAGTATACTCGATTAATCTCGACCTGGGCTGGGCGAGACGGGTCGCGAGCCATCCTGTTGCGAGAATAACAAATAATCCAGAAGCATGCATAACAGTACTGCTGCGAAAAAGCGACTGGTCTTTGGCAGATTGTTGTGTCTGTGTACAGCATAGCTGCATATGTGGATTCAACGTCGCGACTCGATACAGGTAGGGATGTCAGAGGGAAAAAAAATCTTCACGGATCCTGTAGCTTTTCACTTAATTGAAATCTTCATGGTTTGAGAAATGTTCTGAAAAAAAAACGCATCTTGATATGTGCTTCCGTTCCTGAGATATGAATTTGAGTTAGGAAGAACAAAGTACCCCTAGATCATCTATTTTTCAAAGTTGTTTAGTACCACGGAACTGGCGGTGCCGTTTTTCGCATAGAAAGTGACGTGGACACTTCGGCCACATAAGGCGAGAGCCCAACATCGCTAATACAGGAGCCAGCACTACTGGGACCGGTAGTCAAAACGTAAGTCGAGATCGGTTTCAACTGAATCACTCCAGATTTGTACTTCTGGCCTTACTCGGCGGCGGCTCTCCAGTATCTCCTTCAGCCATGGCTAGGGTTGACCGGCATTATTTTAGGCACGAATAAGCATCGAGCATAATGTGGGAATAATAGGACTGTAATCGGAATTAATACGAGTGTAATCGGGAATAATAGGTGTATTTTCGGAGTAGGCCCCGCCCACCGGAAGAATTCTACGTTGATGGGGATTCTGACAGGGAGCTCGACACCAAGGGTACCACGTCTGGAGCAACCACTGTCTTTAATGTTGCAATAACCGTCACGGTAAATACATAAAAAGGGCAATATGTGTTTATTTCCTACCTATAGTGAATTCGAGCTCGGGAATAACGCGAGAATAATAGGCAGTAGCTCGGGAATAATGGGGTAAAATTATGGGAATTGGGGAGTAGAATAATAGGCAAATTTTCGAGCATAATCCGCCCAACCCTAGCCATGGCTCGCTTGATCGCTCGATCGCGAGTGCAAAGTAAGGGTTGGGTCACAATTATTTAATCATTTGGTGATGTCATACACGGTTAATTGATTATTTATGACGTAATATTTAATTATGATGGTCTGTGATGTTTTGGTCGGCTGTTTCGGGTTCCGCCAAAAAAGGGGGGCTGTGCGACTTTTTTGGTGCCTAAATCGTTTCAAAGTTGTTTAGTCTGCGGATATCCTAGCGGTGGCGTGTTTCACATAGAAATTGACGTAGATACTTTTGGCTGCTTGGGTCGAGAGTCCAACATCACTACCAAGCCTTTCAGAACGCTGCTGACGAATCAGCCTTACGTACCTTGTCGATCCACTGATGTTCTTTCCTCTCCTCCTACCATGACTTTTGTACGGCTGCACACGACGTAGCTTCCCTAATTGCCGAACCTCTCTGGTGGAAATTCCATTGCAATGCATGCTTGCACAGCTGCGCACTGCTTCTTTTTTGCAACCTTCAATAAAGGAAATCTACCAGAGTTCAGCAGCAAGGAGTTTCTGAGAGCTCTGCTATCCAGCCAGAAGTCAATACAAAATAGCTGAATGTCGCTATCAATCCACACATTGAAAAAGCGGTGAGGGTCCTGTGATGGATCCGGAAGAGCGTCCCTCACAGAGGACGGGACACCCCAGCAGGGCAGGGCAGGAGGCTCCAAAGTGCAGGGAGTCTTCCCGAGAAGCTCCACACAGTTTAGCTACAAGAGGGATCATTCGGAAAGCGCCCGTTCCGATGCTGCCTGTAACGGCTTGCATTTGCCTCCAAACCATTGCAACCGGTGAGCAGTCTTATGCGAAAGATATTGCGCCTGGTCTTGTGGATGTCTGCCAGTGTGATGACCCAATGAGGGGCAGGCTTCCCGAGTGGGAGATCGCACAAACCAATAGGAAGAGGTGGGTAGTTATTAATGAGTGACAGGTTTGACTGGATGGAAAGGAGATGCTTGGTTGACTATTGTGTGTACGCTAGCCATCAAAGAGTTCTAGGATGGAGGGTAGGTTCAGTGAATTGAGCAATTTGGACCACTGAGGAATGCAGCCAGACGTAGGATTAACTAGCTATAGCTGATGCGCAATTCCAATAGTCTGTGGGGAAGGGCAGATGTCATTGAGTTCATGATGGCAATGGAGTTAATAAAGGCTAGTTGTCTCTGGGCTACGTAGAGCAGGTAATGGGCACCGGGTCGGCAAACGTTGGATAGTACGAAACATTTTTGAGTGTGCCCTTTCAAGCATAAGCAGCTCTGTTTTGGTGAAGGACCATAGCTAATTCTGAGCTGTAGAGGGTGATGGGTAAACTGAGAGCTTGTTAAAGACGATAAGATGTAATTGGATGAAGACAACCAAAGCGCAAGCCAACTCCATTAAGTACAAAAAAAAAGCACTGCGGCCAGAGGTGCATCTCTCAGCCATCCTGGGGAACGAGGAAGGATTGACAGTAAGGGAAATGGGGGTGTTACGGAACACCTAAGCCTCTGGGATCCCAACAACGATAAACTAGCTCATGGATACAAGTTACAAACTACTAACTACAAATTAAGTTTCATTGATGCAGCGCTGCACAATCTCTATTAGCTAAATAGTTACAAGTTTACGCTACACTATTGCGGGTAATACGGAACACCCGAGGGTATTTCGGAACACCCCACTGACCTGGCAAAGGTGCAGTGGAGGGCTGTAACTGGTATGCTGGTAGACTAGCTTAGTATCTATTTTAGTTTGGTGTTTGGAGGAAGTAGCTAGTCTAGTCGTTGTTACGGTCGATGCAAACATACAGATGCCAATACGTGCAGTTATACAAAAGCAATCGTTGCCACCTAGACAGGAGTCGAGGTTTGGTAGTCCCTTGGAGCATTCAGCTGTTGGCAACATCTAGTAACTACTCCAGTCAGGAGAAGACTTGACTCAACCAATTTAGTAGGTGTTCCGAATTACCCCTCTGTTCCGAAATACCCGCATTTCCCTTACGCCGGACACCAAAGTGGTGGTACTCATTTGTCTCCTGGATTAGCTACATTCCATTCAGTGTCCATGCACTGTAAAAAATACGTAGTTGTTTTGACCACTTAACGGTTACCTGAATTTCAGATGTCCAAGTATGAAGGTAGGAGTTAGGCCTCAAAGTGGGTAATTTGTTCCTTGCTATGGAAATTGACTATGGAATGTCAAGTTTCATAGCAAAGAACGAATTACTCACTTTGAGGCCTAACTCCTACCTTCATACTCAGGCATCTGAAATTCAGGTAACCATTATGTGGTCAAAACAACTACACATGTTTTGCAGTGCACTGCCTTGAGCTCCTAGCAGCAGCACGGGCTCTCGGGGCCTCGGGGCCTCGCCAAAGACCAGCTGCAGAATGGCTGATTTCTGCCCGTTGAAGGTGTAGTGCCATCTACGTGCATAGTTGGACACAAGGTCTTGAGGGGATTCCGCAATTAAGGCAAGGTCATCTGCGTACATTGGGGCGCCACAATAGTTGTTACCGACCATAGCCCCATAACCCGATGCAGACAGGATATCGAGCAGCTCATCCACAAAGACAGAGTATAATAGAGGCGAGAGGATGTCCCCTTGCCGAACACCTTGATGAGGGGGAAGGAAAGAGAATGTGAGCCAGAGTAAAGAACTGAGGATGAGGCATTGGAGTAAGAATTGTTAATTAAATAGGTGCCACAGGTGATGGAAGATACCTTTCTGATGGAGTTCAACCAACAGTCCCTCGTGCCAAACCGTGACTTATGAGACATCCAGAAAAGCTACAAGGCTTTCTTCTTCTGGTCCCTCAGGTGCTGGAAGGTTTCTTGCAATGTAAATGCAATGTAAATGCAGAGTGGAGAAAACTATACCCAGGGTGACATCCACCTTGCAAGGGATTGATGGAGATGACAGGAGAAAGGAGCTCTAGGACAAGCTTTCCAAAGACTTTGCTAACATTGGAAAGCGTGAAAATGCCCCTGTGATTAGACGGAACTGACAGAACCTTAATGTGACCCTTGGGGATGGGGATAATGAAACCTTCAAGGAAGGAAGAAGGGATGTTTGCTATTGTGCACTATTTCTGCCACTGTCAAGTTGTTTCTTGTAGCTATCATTGTCTGTTGATTGTGACTTTTTCACTTCACAAACGCTTTCTGGCTAGGATGGCATTTGAAAGATGGTCAAGAGAGGGCAAGTGTACCAGAGATGTTCTGGTTCAATTCCATCTGGACCCGCGGCTTTGTGAGATGGCAAAGATTTAACAGCCTGTACAATTTAGTTGATGGACAAAGAAATATGGTCACCTGCACTGGTAGCTGATCGGCTAGTTGATGAAACTCATGGTGGCTATTAGATTGGAAGGAGGAATCAAAGTTGACGTCAGCACATTTACACTCAAAGACTATTTTGCTCACTGCCAGCCATCAAAGAAATGGCTTCTTCAACAAATCTAACCCCTACGTCGACTGCAAGTTAATTTAGTATCAGGGCCTACGGGGGGCTAAAACCATATGTTACTGTACTGCACTCATACACACAGCAGCATTGGTGACCTACTAACGTGGGGCTTGCTCACTTCAGCTAAATTAAATAAAATCATTGAAGATTATACTGAGATGATACAATAAAATACTTGCATAGCAATATACAATTATGAAGCATTGGGTAATTCTATAACCTACAGTACTTATAACAAAAATTATTACTTCATTCATGCTTGATAAAATAGTACTATACTTCAGTTTGTATGGTGTTCGCCACCACTCTCCTGCTCTCTGGCAAAGTTGATGAACACCTATATCAAGAATTAGGAGGGAAATCCAAGAAATTTGAATTAGGTAATATTTAATAATCTTTGCAAGTGCATGCATTAGACTCCTGTGTAATCCTAGTTCTGTGATGCAAAATTCATTGGAGTCACCTTTAACTCTGCGCGTGAAGTGCTGGAAACATGCACGCAGTGACTACGCAAAGTGCAGAAAAACACGTCTCCAGTACCTTCCGAATATTAATATCACAGTATGCTAGATAAGCCAGCCTTTATGCACGCTAGGCATCTGACTACATAAGAACGAAAACCACAAGGAGATGCAACCGGAAGTATACTTTTGTGCCATGGCTGCCGATCGAGAGAAGGGTCTGGAACCTGAAGACGTGACACTTTCAGTTTCTCACTCAGCCACAACTGCTTTGTTTTTCGCCCCTTCCGCTCCCTTGCAGAAAAATTTTGGAGCACTCGACATTGTCGGAAATTACCTGATCAAGTCGGCTGTAAACAATATGTATAGGTTATATCCCTGCCAAGCGGGATATAAGACCCGTTATATCCCGCGGGAAAGCTTGAGTGAAGCTGAGGAAGTGCCGAGGGCGAAGCCCGAGGCACTTCCGAGGCTTCACGAAAGCTTTCCCAAGGGATATAAGGGTCATATATCCAGCTTGGCAGGGATACAACTAACTTATACCATGCTTAAGTCATTCAGACAAGAGTTGCAAGGTCTGTAGAAGGCATCCAGAAAGTTAAGTAAGCTGCAGCTTGGTACAGCGAAAATCGCGGCCACAATCGTGGCAAGATCCAATAAAATGGCTAGCTAGAATCAAGACAAAGGCTCTAAAACTCGGCAAGACATCCTTTCCAAACCTAGCAAAGTATGAAAGGCGGCTAGTATGTACGATAGCGAACTATTTAACCTGAACCTAACGCTATTTTGGCATAGAACGATAGGCTGGCAGCGTGGCTACATGCATAGACATACGGAACCTAACGCTATTTTGGCACAGAACGATAGGCTGGCAGCGTGGCTACATGCATAGACATACGGAAACACGACAAAACTCGCTATAAACGCAGTATAATAGCTTACCGTGCCTTCTTGCAGCAATTCTCCAGCAATCTATGAGCAAGGACCGCCATCTGGCCTGCCTACGCTCGAGCGCTCCCACAGCAAGCTACCCTGCCACAGCTTATTGAGCGTTTGGTCTGCTGCATTGCAACACGGTTGCTAGCTAGCAACGGGATATATGACCCGTTATTGCACCCGAATACTGTACGCAGATTGGTAAGAATGACTTAAGTATGGTATAATTCATCTATAGCTATGGCTTGCATAGGCTTACTAAGCTTTTACACATGCTTTTCAGGTACAAATAAGCCATCAGGAGGTTATGTAATTCGAAATTAATTACACGCTGTTAGTTTATTAATTATGCATACATACCCATCATGACGTCAATTTACATTGCATGCAAAGATAACTGCAACAGAATTTTTGCTTACCTGTTCTAGGGTGGTCTGACTGACACTGTAGTCTACGATACCGAGCCTCTCCTTGTTGTCCTCTATCTGACGGAAGATGGACGACCATGTTATACCATTCCCAGGCAATTGGTAGCTGACTGCACCCTGGAAGGGAGAAAGAGAAGGGTAGATCAATAAATCTGAGGCTTGAAATGTGCCATCTCTTGCCCCACCGTTTATTAATTATTCAAATTCCTACTACAGTTATTCTATGTGTATTTCTTGTTGCTCTTTGTATTAGCTGTATGCTACTGAGAATTACTTTCTGACCTATGAAGTAAAACTATTTACCTGGTGCTCCTCTAGCAATAAGGCTCCAGGGAATTTCTCCTTGATGAAGTCATGTAGCATTGTAGTATCAAATGGGTTAAAAGGTACCACATCCCTGGCAGCAGACGCCTTGCGCTTGAATGTACTTATACGACGAAAGATGCTCGAAGTGGTTTGGGTAACTGGGTCAGTAGGAACACTATTGTTGTTAGGGAGTGAAAATTTTCTCTGTAGAATCTTTTGGCTACCCAATTCACATAAAGTATCAGCTGTGCCTTGCTGCTGGAATGATGGTGGGGAACTGATTTGACGCTGGAATCCTGCATTAATCTTTTGGCGGCCAAACCCTAATATACTACCGGTTGTCCTTTGGCGGTGCAATGATGGCAGAGAACTGGATGTATTTTGACGCTGGAGTCCAAACAGGGAACTGAATTTGCGACTGAATTTTCGGACCTTCTTTTGTGGTTCCGGAATTGGAGGAGGCATGAGCTTTACCTTGGCATTAAATGTAAAGCCATCACCATATCTGTTGGGCAGAGAGAGCAGAGGAGAGAAAAGGAAAAAGAAGGGTAGAGGAAGAGCACACAGAAAAGAACTACTAATTCGTCTGATTTCCTTAAAACATCATGAATAGCCTCAACAAGGTAGACAAGCTACTGTGAAGACAACTAGGAAATGGACTCACTTGTTCTTAAGGTGCTGGATGCTTCCGAGACACTTGAACTTTCCATTAACCATGATGGCCAGACGATTGCACAGAGCCTCACACTCCTCCATGCTGTGTGATGTCAGAATGATGCTGTGGCCCTCCTACAACCATGGAAAGGAGACACACAATAGCCTCATCCCAGGCTGCTTTGCATAATGAGTAGTTACAGCCTGAAAACGTGGTTAGTCATGCAATATCATTAATGTTTTAGCATATATCCATGTACAATGTAAAGCACGGTGTCCACTGTCCTCTGTGTTCAAAAAAGGCAAAGACATGATTTCATACTATTCTTAGAAGTATAGTTGAATAGTCTCATGCCTAGACTTTGGCTCTTCCTCCTCGTACAATGATCTGGTGCCAAATGCTTGGTTTACTCGCTTAGCTATATTCCAGGTAGATCCAATCAGATTGCGGGATTTGTAATTATTATACCAAAGAATGCTATTACACTCTTAGAAAATGGTGATGCTTGATTTTTTGGGCAGGTTTTAGCTGCAGTTTGAATCAGGTGGCGATTGATACTGCTCTGTATGAAACTTGGGAGTTTAGATAAATGATCGCGGTAGCCAAGTTTGTATACAGCTTTTTAAAGCCTGAAGTATTTTACTAACTTTAATTAAAACACTCATTGCTCCACCCATTGAAACAACCTTTGGACTAGGGTGGTCCTGTGAGGAGGGGCCAAGGTTTGGACACAAGGCTAATACTTTGCATCGCTTGAGCTTCACTGCAAGTCAATTCCTTGAATAATAAGGACAAGCCTTTAAGACGTAACTCCTAGCCTACCTGGGTTATAGCAGTCAGTACGTCCCAGAGGTAGCGCCGTGTAGCAACATCCATCCCTGAAGTTGGTTCATCGAGAAGGATAATTGAAGGACTGCCAACGAGAGCAATGCCAGTGCTCAGCTTGCGCTTGTTACCTCCACTGGGAGAGGAGGGAGAAAAAGAGACAGAGGTTCAGAGGGAAGACAGGGAGAGAGAAAGGAAAGGAGGAAGGACAAAGGGACAGTAGTGATGTGTTGGAATCCTTCTCTGCAGACATCCAAGATGTGAACATCTATGTTCTTGTGTACGTTACTCTTGTCCCAAAATTAAATTGCATACATTTTGGATCATGAGTTGCCAACACCCCTCTACTAAATGCATTACCTGCAAAAAAAACTCCAGTATGTACAATTTTTATCTCTCAATTTGCAATCCAAATAGAATGTTCATTCCAGTTCACTACAAAACCTGAAAGACTGCTAGGTTTGAATGACCCAAGAATTTGTAATCATTAATTAGCATTAGCAGCCTTGTTTCCAGGCCACAGCTCAGCTTTCATCACTAGCAGTTTTCAAGAGGGGAGCCTAGGAACCAGCCTACAGCATGAGTATCATTAACTTGCATTTAGCACTAGATACCATTAACATCTAGAAACCAGTGAGTTTCTGAACTGATTAATTATCCCTTCTTACACTCTGATCTGTGCACAACTGAACAATTATAGTGCTTGGTTTAGAGGGATTCCACTATACTGCATATATATAATAATAATAACTGTACAGTATAGTGTGCAAGTAGCAGATGTATGATTTGAATCATGACTTTGGGGGGGGGGGGGGGGGTTAGGGAGTGATGGGTCACAAGCCAGTCTGTCGCAAAAATAACAACTAACTCGGAACCATGCTGCTGGAGAAGCTACGAAAAAGCGACTGGTCTTTGATAGATTACTGTCTCTATCAGCAGCATGTTTTCAAGAATCAGTTTTCAAGAATCAGCCATGGCTATTATGGGAGAGTTTTAAGATATTTACATATCCTTTGGAGTGCTAAGCAATCACGTATTGTAGTATTAGTGTTGTAAAACATATAGGTAGCTACGTGGTATAGATGATCAGATATTATGGGTTTAACATTGCTTGAGGTCACAAAACAATGTTTTGGTATCCCGCCACCTTGAATGAACTTCTGATTGAACCATAGGCTCTGTTCCCTTTAAATATTTTTGTTTGAGAAGCTACAAATCTGTGCATATAACACCAGAAAGAGAAAGGTAGGGAATAGTAAGGTAACAGTTACCAATTATAGCAAAATTATGAGGGTAGAATAACCTGTAAGTTCCACACTGCTTGTCACTGTGCTGGGAGAGATCTAATCTTTGAATTACAGACTCTACTTCCTTTTTTATGAGGTGTTCAGGGATGCCTCGGATACGACTAAACATAGTCAGGAGCTCCCTGCCTGTTAAACGATTAATGAATGCATCAAACTGTGGGCAGTAACCAATTCGCTGCTGCACGTCTCTGAGGTTTGTGCGGATATCAAATCCACTGATTGAGGCACTTCCTTCTGTCATTGGTATGTCTCCTGTGATGATGTTGAATGTTGTTGTCTTACCTGCACCTGAAATAGAGGAAGAGAGGAATGAGGGAAAGAGATGGAGGTAAACACTGTAATATAATATAAAATAAAAATAAAGAACAGATTCTTAAAGGTAGGTATACAGGAAGGTGGTATGCCTATTGTAGTTGGTTCAGTGGTGAGACTCACCATTCACCCCCAATAGTCCAAAGCACTCTCCATTGGGAATAGCCAGACTGATGCCCTGGACGGCAGCCTTGGCTGGCTGTAGAGCACAGCCAACGAGATGTTGTGAATATACCTGCAAATGTAAGTGTGAATCACAGTAAGGATACTGTAATGACATCATTTATGGGGCCATTGTCATAATACTTCATCCATATCACTGTCCACCCACTTCAATGGGACTCCATTACATCACATGTGAGACTCCAATCACATCACATAACATTCCAATGACATTACATGTGAAGCTCCACTAATATCATATTACGTATATCACGTGTGAAGCTCCGCCATGAACAGAGTGAGGCCTATAGGAGCTGGTGGATCTTACGCTATCGAAATGTCGGTAATGATGAGGTTCAGTCATACCTTGTGTAAGTCTTTAACAACAACAACATCATCTGCAGTTGTCTGTCCCATTAACACCTTCTTTCGCTCATTGAATACATCTGTGTCCTCACCAAGAAGTGGAAGGGTCTCTACCGCATGGACCTCCTCATCCTCCACACCATAGCTACCGTTCTTGTAGTGCCCGAGGAAGCCCTTTATTTCGGAGGAAAAAAACTTTGCCTATATGGTGGGGAGAGGGGAGGATGGAAGGGGAGGGGAGGGGACAGAAAGAAAGTGGAACGAGAGGAGAGATCAAGAAAAGAGGTATGCACCAATTGGAAACTTGATCCCTAGTCATCATACTGCATACATTAATTATTCAGAAAAGCAGGCCAGCCACGTTTCATACGAAGTAGGGTCACCATGACTACACCTTTTATGACCATACACATATACTTAACTCTTCAATATTGCGTTGGTGTACAGAACAGCATTGTATATTACAATTTAAGTTAAGAGTGTAATGGAGCCAAGAAAAAAACTTAGAATTTATAGTGAGTTAGCTACTAGGCACTAATTAGAAGCCATACCTCCAGGAGAAGGGTGAGCACAAGAAAGACGACTCCCTCAATGGCCATGTAGGTCAGGATGGAGCCAATTGCAGGGCGAGCAAAATTGAAATCACTGTCTGCAAACCTTAGTGACGTGTCTGATCCTTGTAAGGTGGAGTCTTGACAGAGTACCCTGGGGATAAACAAGCAGTATATTAATGTATAGCAGCAAAGGGTGTTATTAGTTTAAACTTTATACAAACCCCTATAATTATGAGGATGTTATCTCAATAATCTTTGCGGGGAAAAAGAGAACTTTTAGACACAAACAAACTAACAGCTACACATAGGGTTTACATGCAGCTGCAGACCATAAAGCATGCTTAGAAAACTAAAGTATGAATACACTCAACTTCTGGAAGCCAATGTTTCAAAGAAAAGTCAATACTTTTGTAATAGCCAGACTGCTACATACATGTACCTTTGGGTATTAGTACACCTTCCAGTGGTACTATCATACCACAATATGAATTTTGCATTTATATGTATGAGATTGATATTGGGAGATGAGTTGATTTGCTAAGGGTCGGGTGAGCCTGAAAAATAGTCATGGTGGATACACACTTCAATAAATATCCCAATACAAGTTATGAAAATTTTCATGCTGCATAATATTATATGAACTGCTGCTGGAATGTGGGTCCATAAATACGCGCTTGTACACTACACTTCCTAACTTAAGCCCATAGCCTGGTGGTTAAACTTAAGGGCTATGATGTAAGAGGTTGCGAGTTGGAATCCAGGTCAAGACACCTTTTTTTCCCTAAGAAAATGATATGTCCTTCTGCATGGCACTTTTTAATGGGGGGTGTGGCCTGGGGATGATGCTATGTCCTAGGTTGATTTATTAACTGCCACATGTAAGTATGCAGTTATGATCATTACTACCTGTCTGACTTTGTTCTCAGGCCTTCGTGGAAGGAACTGAAAGTGAGGCTATGATATAATCAATGTAGTCTGGTGTGTCAGCTGTAACTTACGCTGCAATCTCTTCACTGGTTGAACACACTCCTCGGGCAAACTCGTTGAGGAAGATGTCATTCATACCAATCGCTAGGCTGTGTGCGTAATATGTATGTGTGCGTGTATGTATACAAGCATGTATTTATGTGTCTATGTGTGAGTATGCACATACATGCATGCAAATTAGCAGACTGGCTTGCATACCCGTAGCCAGGGAAGATGAGGAAAATATAGTGAAGAATATCGGCAACGTTCACATCATCAGTAAAGAAAACAATGGTCTGCATGGCAACTGCTGAGAAAACGTAAAAGCAAAAAAAGATTCCAAATGCTGCAAGATAATTTTGGAAGAAGAAGGAGAAGACATAGGTGAGAGGGATACTAGACCACATCACAAATACCTGAGGAAGGAGGAAGAGAAGGAGGGAGAGAAAAGGAGAGAGGGAGAGGGAGAGGAAGCTGGTATAAATAGCACCCATAGATGATCATTACAATGCTCGACTATCTCACGCATATGCTAAAGATACAACAGATATAGACACCATGACGTGACTCACAAAGAGGAGAAAGACGGCAGCCAGCCCTTCGTTTCTGTAGCCTTCAACTTGGATTGCAGCAAAAAGGATTATTGATACAGCCACTGCAATAGAAGCATTGAGCAGGTCCCAAGCAAAGGTAGCTAACCAGAAACTGGTTTTGTGCACTCCACTTACAAATTGAAGGTGTTTCGCCTGTGTGTGTGAGTGAAAATTGTTGGTTGATGGTGCATTACATTTGTCACAAGTATGTTTCATGTGAATGTATATTTGTTAGACCTTTGACTCCTTCTCTTGCATGACAAAGAGGATGAATGTACCAATGAGAAAGCTGTAGCCAAAAAGTGTAGATGTTGCCACAACATAGGCGGTGAAAAGCTGTGTGTCAGTTGCAGCCCTGGATACAATAGCCCGCGATTGAGGGTGGTTGATCACTGTCATGGTGTAGCTACTGTTTAGGGTCTGGCGAAGCAGGATGTTGTGGAAGGCATTTAGGGCAGCAGGAGACATGTGTACGTTCTGGGAAGGAGGGAGGGGAGAGGAGGGGGGGAGGGAAGGAGGGAGAAAGGAAGTAGGATGGAAGGAGAGGGGAAGGAGGAAAGGATAGGGAAAGGAGGACAAAAGGAAGAGATGGGGAGGAAGTAATGGGTTGCGAGCTGTACTAGTGTCTTTTCCCAAAAATTTGACTTTGATAGAGTTAAGAGTTAAGTGTATTTTAATAATTGTTTAGCAACACTCTTAATATCAGCAAATGAGGTGTTTTAAGCATAGGCTGAAGCAAAAACTCTTATTAACCAAGATGGGGCTGATGCTAATAACAGATGTGCTGAAGCCAGTGAGAGCATAAAGTAGTAAATATATATACAAGATGGCAGTGCATTACAGAGCTGGTTTAGTGCACTTGGGCAATATAGTAACAGTCTCAGTTGATTGTCTTCAGGCCATGCATTAATTTCCCCTCAACCATTAATATAAATTCTTGCCCTCGCACACTAACTAGCTAAATCCCTGTAATACACTACCAACTGGTATGCAAATACTCCTTAGTAACTAACTGAGCTTTCTGGTCTGAGTGATTCAGAAAATGGACAATGAATATGACAACGCTTCACTTTTGATTACTAACTAATTAGAAACCTGCTCGGAGGTACACTAAAGAGTAACTAATGACACAAAATGTAACAGTCAAGACCTCCCTCCCCCCCACACACATAAACACACCTCATTATTATACCACACAGTTACAGAAACTTGTTCACCCTGGTTGGGATAGATCGCCCCAACAGAGCGATTAACACAACCAGAGTTGACACAGGTCAAATTCTGCAAAGTGTTAGCAGCTGTCCCATTGACTGTAGAGCATCCAGGAATGGACGAGAAGCCATCACAACTTAAGCAAGGTTCGCGCAAATTGACTACTTCTTGCAAACTAGTTTCATTACTGCACTCTTCCAAATGATCAAGGTAAGGACAATCCATAGTGCCATCAAACTGATCACCCAAGGGGGAAAACCCAAGTGCACAGGTCTGCAGAGCGAGATCTCTTGTATTTCCACATCCACATGCAGCATAAGGTGGGTCTCTGTTCATGACAGTAAAACCAGCCTGATACTGTCGGTAGAATATTGCTGGATTTGTCTCTACAGCTAAACGAAGCAAATATTCCGCAACAAAGGTACCATCACTGTCCACTGGGCCGGTTGGGTTTTCTGTGAGGGCATCTTGATATGACACCAATGGAGAAGAGGGACAGAGATCTTCACTTCTCGTTGCTGTCATAGTTCGAATCTGAGAGAAAGGGTTCGTACAGGACTCGAGACGATGCTCTTGAGCTGTACAGCAGCTGAAGGTTAGAAGGGGAGAGAGGGACATGAATTTAATCAATGGTGAATACTGATATGTTGAAAATATTTACTTCTTCAAAATGATATCAATTAGCATACCGTATAGCGGGAAAATTTGGCGAGCATTAAAAATTGCGAAATGGTTGAAAACGGCTAGGTTTTAATATTAGCAAAATTAAAATTTGCCAATATTAACCGTCGTAAGCTTATGACATAATAATTGCACTTTAGCGAATGCAACAACGTACATAAGCCTTCTCGCTGATAATTCGGCTGTCTAGAAGCTTCGAGAACTACCTAGCCGCCTTGGTCGAACCGTTCTCAGTGGCGTACTTCCCTACCGATGCCCTTTCTGCGTGTAGCTATTGTACTTGCCTCGAGGCCTGACAACTTTATTTCCGGTCGGCTCTGTTGATGACTCTCCAAGAGCTTCTGTGTTTGCCACACGCCCATAGAGTGGGAAGTACAGGTCCTCTCTTGAAATACTCGTACAGCGCCATGATAATAGTACCGCTTCAGACGTACGTGTATCGCAGTTAATATATACGTGCGTGGGTGGTATGCATTTCGTCAGGTTTTATCATTTGCAAGAATTTAATTTGGCAATTTTTTACGATTCGCCAAACCACCAAATTAAAGTCCTCGTCAAAATTTGCCGCTATACGGTAGTTTCTCTGGCCTTTGCCTATATGTATAAAGGCATTCTAGAACACTAATCATCTCTTATCTCTACTTACTTAAGTTTTCATTGTAGGTAAGTTTGCTCAGCTACGGATGTTTGCATACTCACGTGGAAAAACCGGTAAACAAAACTTTTACAAAAACGGTGTAAACTTTGGATATAAATGCTCTGTATTCTCCATCAAAATGCTAAACTAAAAATTCCATTCTGATGATATCAAGAGTTATTAAACTTTAAACTCTTGCTGTTCTAGTCTTTAAGTGGTGAAATTGCCCGTAGCTTTGAACTGGTGAAAAGCATTAAACCTATTTGATCACACTTGAAAATCTTATGAAAATGTTTAATATAATATTATGATAAATACTGAATTCACAACAATTCAATAAGTTCAATGATTCTGAACACACCAATGGACTAGTCGAAGTGAGTTCACTATGGCTTATGCTAACATACTTACACTAATTAAACTTCTACTATAGGAAAAGTACACAAATGCCACTGTCAAAGTACTAGCTACTACAATATAAGGACTTTCCACATAGTTACACATGAATACTATAATTATATAAAGAGAATTCCTGCCCACTGTCATGATTATGTAAGCAAACTGTACAGTAATTAATTTTTTTAATATATGATTTTGTAGCGAGTCATTGAGTAAATGGTATTGATATCCAGTGGCGTACACACATCCGAATGCTCACAAGCAATGAGCTTGAATGACTTTACTCTCCTGTGAGGCCCACTCTGGACGGTACTTATAACATAATTAACTAAAATCTACTGAACAATTACATTTAGTGACAACTGAAAGTACCTAGCATTGAACACAGTAGACCTACCTCAAACAGCGATCACGGCAGGTGTTGTACCCAAATACAGCATCATTTGGACTGCATGCATCTTGTAATTCAGACTGATAAAATAAAAATCATTATAGTCTGCATTCATAGTGAACCCATGACATTGGAAGTGCATACATATGCTCAAGCACATAAACACACATGCACACACACATACACACACACATCGCACATGGATACACTTGCATACACATATACACACATGCATGCACACACACATGATTATTGTAATGAGCCCGAGTGATCCATACACTAGTGAGTTTACTACAAAACTTTCTCAATACATATCATGTACGTATGTATGTTACAGCATGCTACTTATGCATGCACATAAAGTCTAACAAGCTGGCCCCTATTGTGCCCTTCTAGTGTGCTCTGAGTACTATACTATTATGTGCTGCATCACAATGTCATGCTCAAAACTGTTTTCAACCACTTCTGAGTGAATAATGATAATGCACTCACTCTTAGCCACTTTTTATCAGCTGTCGACACAATCTTACTATTACTAATTACTTATGAACTTGCCGTTCTTATTTGGTCAACACGCACTTTGATATGCTGTACATCTGCTATATTACCCACGTCATTTACTCACTCTGGCTTGCCCCCGCATTCCCCTAATTGCCGAGCGGTAGCGAGGCAACTAATCGCGATGCATAGTCAGCCCACGTTTGTATATATATATATATATATGTCCGTCACGCTTTGGGCCCCTGGGGGGCCCCCGGGAATCAAAATGGCATCTCTTACTGTTTTGTGGACACCGTTTTCGAAGCTGTAGTGCGCGAAGAGTCATCGATATGGACAAGTCTACCACATCATTTCTCGAAGAGAGGCTTACTGCAGCTCCCGTTAGTACAGTTTGTGTAGGCTATGTACAAGTAGAGTTATGAGTGCTGGAGTCGGGCGGCACGAGTCAAGCAATAGCTACTAACGTGTCCACTCTCCCGTACTACTAGCTACTTGGTCACAGGTCATTTCTCCGCTCTCCGGTAGTAGCTATGACTGATCGATCCTCGGTTATAGGCCGGCTGGCTAGCTCTCCAGTAGTAGCTATGACTGATCAATCCTCGGTTATAGAACCACACACTCTAGCACTATAGCGCAATTTCATGATATTATTTTCGCCCCGCCCAGGATCCACCCCGACATTCTCGCTACAGCGAGCTCCTTGCATTTCAAATGTACACCTAATAATATACAGTCTCACTCACATACATACATGTACATACATGTATAAACATACCTCAGTTCTGGTAGCACAGAATTTATCCAAAAGCTGATACTCATAGCTACAGCAGCTTTCTGTGAAGTTAATACGTTGAACACCATCTCTAACTGCATTAATGGCATCCGTTAGGTCCAATAATTGCGATGCTCCGAGAGTTATAGGATCAACACTCTGTGGATAAGTCACAATAATAATAATAATAATAAGTGATTCATGCAAAGCCTATACCACACTTGCTTCGTCACAGGTAGCGAGGCAACTATATACGTCCGTCACGCTTTGGGCCCCTGGGGGCCACCCGGGATTCAAAATGGCGTCTCTTACTGTTTTGTGGACGCCGTTTTCGAAGCTGTAGTGCGCGAAGAGTCATCGATATGGACAAGTCTACCACATCATTTCTAGAAGAGAGGCTTACTGCAGCTCCCAGGTTAGTACAGTTTGTGTAGGCTATGTACAAGTAGAGATGTGAGTGCTGGAGTCGGGCGGCACGAGTCGAGCAATAGCTACTAACGTGTCCACTCTCCCGTACTACTAGCTACTTGGTCACAGGTCGTTTCTCCGCTCTCCGGTAGTAGCTATGACTGATCGATCCTCGGTTATAGGCCGGCTGGCTAGCTCTCGCTAGTTGAGAGTGTCGCGTGTTGTTACTACAGCTGTAACGAAACGCTTCCGCGTGTTCAAGATGGCGTCCTGACGAGTTACATGGATGCCGCCTTTGTACTTCTGACGTCCAAAGGATTACAAATCGATCACTTCTTTTTACCCAGGTAGGCTTACTACAGCTCCAGCGCGATTAGAGTTTGTGTAGCCTCTGTTTCAGCAGAGATCTGACCGCTGGAGACAGACGGTACGCGGATCGATCGCCAGCGATACGAACGTGAGTTTCAAGCAACTCTGCTCTTGTGTAGCAGCCATAACTGGTCCTTGGAACTGTGTATACAGAGACATTTGTCTCCTGAAGGCTCATTCGTGTAGAGTAGCTTCTCCGGCATTAGCGTGGGCAATGCAGCTTCTAGTGAGTGTGGTTTTGATGAGTTTTAACGGTGGTTAAAGCGAGTTAACAGCAGAGGGGTGTGCACCTATCATTATTAACAAACCTACACAGCATAGACTATCACGAGATATCAAAGAGTCAGCTCACATGACTTGCGCGCCTTTTGTCAGTCAGCCAAGTTCTAGCGACTGAGTGAATCGGCAAGTCCTCCTGATTTTCCCACCCATTGAGGAACCTATTCCCTCCGCTTGTAATATAGTTTGATAATCCTCCACTGAGCTGTGCAATCATGCATTCACTAGCTCAGTGTGAAAAAGCAGAGCTAGGTGGAACCAGGACGGGAGGCTACACCTCCCTGTCCTTCAGCTAACCCTCCAAGCATTACAGATCAGGGTATGGACTTAATTCCGAAAGAGACCAGGTGCATCTGTCTCTCCAAAGGTCCTAACCTGTGCTTGGGGTACAACTTCCTCTGCTTTACCACCAAGTATTAAATAGGCAGCCCCACACTCGGCTGCCTATGCACAATCCTCATAGCTGTTAATGCTAACTAACTTACGTCATACGTCTGCGCGAGGCTATCTGCGCAATGCGTATGCCTAGTAAATATAAAACAACTGTGTGTGTTGCAGTACACCCTACCATACTAGGTATGCACATTGCGTAGATAGCCTCGCGCAGAGATATGACGGAAGTTAGTTAGCACAAAACCACACCCGCGTATTTCGATCGCACCCGCGCGTTCACTACGCTATATCTCAGAACTTCTGTTAAGGGCGGGGCTTATACGTGCTGCGTAGAAGCCTCACATATTGACGCTACTACGTAACGCGTATGAGCCCCGCCCTTAATGGAAGTACAGGGATACAGCGCTTTGAACACACGTTACCCTGTTTGCTGTTGTATTCTGTATGCCCTTGTGGGTGAACCAGAAAATGAACTTTGACTTGACTATACGCTAGCTGAGATTTCAGCCCACACTGCATGATTAGTTGCCTCGCACTAAGGCGCTCGGCAATTACAGAGATTGAGCTAAGCTCACAGAGAAGTTGATGTTGAATCCAGCACTAGATGAATCTTGTAGTTGTGCCCAGAACAGGTCGGCAGTACCAGAGATGGCAGAGTTGTTCAATCGCAGCTCCCTTGCTGGATCATCAACTTGGTCACTAAAGGGTCGGACTATGGCAAAAACCAGCCCAAAAAGAATGAGTAGTAGCGGCAGGATTAGTTGGGTGACCACTGCTGTAAAGAAACGAAGGGAATTGTAGAACCGCTTCAGGAACATGGCAACAAACTGCTGGAACCAGAGAGTAAGCCCAGTGTTTGGGACTGTGTGTGTGTATGTTGTGTGTATCGTGTGTATGCATGTATGTGTGTGTGTATGTGTGGACATATGCACATTGTGTCAGAAATAGGTTACTATTTGTGGGCAGTTAAGCAAAAAACAGACAGTATTTTTTAGCAATCATGTCTCAACAACCATTATTGAGACATCAATAATTCCAGAGTTTTTACACTGATCTGGCAAACTTCACAGTTGATCAGACATAATTACTGAACTGGAGTGCTAAAGTCCTTTTTTTTCTTTGGGTGCCGAGAGATTGACCACAGATGTATACTGGTGACAACAACATGCACAACATGCAGTGTAATCTGCAATGTTGGTTTCATCAAAAATGCGTAGTCATAATATATATAAAGCTCTTTGCAAGAAAATTCATGCATCTGTAATTATGGTAGTATTCTTTCACAGTACATAAGACAAGCCAGCCAACTTGCATCATAATATACCCGGTATCTACCGAAGTGAGCACTAAAACCACTCTACTACTACTACACTATAGTTTATCACACAATGGCTGCTGATCATGAAAGAATCTTGAAACTGTTTCGTTTCTGTGACAGCCCTTCGCGCCATCGACACTTAGAGCATGCAGAGAAGCACCTCACACACACTTTGTTTCAGAGCAGAAGACACATGGTCTGTCACGTGATACATTTGCCCAGATACTGTCTGATGACCAGCTGTTATTATAAGCACTACAATCGTTCAACTAATAAAGCAATCCAGCAGTCTGCGGTTATCTACATTTCAGAAATACATGGTTCAGTAGCATTGCAATTTCTGAAATTTGCCATGAATCAAAATCCCGTAAATTTAGCTCTATATTTCCCTGGTAGTATGATAGAAGGGCTTCATTAGTCAATAGTCCTGCTGTAACACTGCTAAGCAGTTGTCACTTGCATATTTTGGTAGAACTTTGCAATTTATAAACTCACTGTAGCTCTTGGTTGGTTGTGACTCTGCCCGTTGTGCTGATGTCTCTGTCTTATCATGCTCATCACCCTCCTCTACACTGAAACAGGTTGTTAACACGCGAGGTTTATCAGTGGACAAGACAGTAGGAGGTGTGATTTTACTGGAATTGGAATGAGTAGGAAGGGGTGTGGTTTCACTGGTGGTATCTTCGGTGAAAGTTAAGTGCATCTCTTGAATTTCCTCTTCATCTGGGAAGTAAAGAGAAGAGTCAGTAGTCTCTGGACAAAGAAGTGCAAAGTATGTCAGATGGCTAGCAGACACAGTATGTCAGATGGACTGGATGGGATTGACAGAGTCATGTGATGTTCATCTTCTAGTTTGTATCATTAAGTGGCTTTTCTTTCATGTTCTTCACAATTTATAGAAGCGGCTATGTTGCGTATTCATTCTGTGATTGTTCAATGGTACAGATCATGTAAAAAGTACACTGATACATCGTTTTTATACATGCGGGAACCATAATCCTATTTGTATGAGTTCAGCACAAGTAAAAAAAAGTGATTGCGTACTAAAATCGTACTACAAATATGACTTTTACTAATCACTACGATAGATTTCTGCATGTTGCTATCAGATCAGAACTATAGCTAGGCCATGTGGAGTGTTACTATCTAACATAAAATGGCAGTTCTACATGTTACTATCAATGTGGAGTGGTACTGTCTACCATAAAATGGCAGTTCTACATATCATGAGAGGGAAAGTGGTGCAATCACAAGCGAGGAAACACGTTCCAATCTTGCTGATACCAGAATACTCATTTCTTTAGGCCTACAGTTTACAAGGTACCTTCCTCTAGTCCAGAGATAGTGACAATGGTGGGGGCCACTGATACTGGTGTGTGGGGCGTGGAAGGAGCTAAGGATCGGACAGTACTCACCCTGCGCACCCTATGTGTGTGCATGTGAGTGTGTATGTATGTGTGCAAGTGTGTTTGTATATGTGTATGTATGTGTGTATATGTGTATGTATGTGTGTGTATGTGTTTGTATGTGTGTGAGTGTGTGTGTGGCGTGAACAAAAGCGGATAAGATGTAAACTCCAAAGCAAATACATAGCTTTCCAATGTCCTTATCACTCACCACTCCTTCAGAGTCTCCTCAGTCTTCTGCCCCACCTTAATGAACACCTCTTCCATTGTTGTCACGGAAACACCAAAGCTGGCCACACCCAATTCAGTCTTACGAGCTATATGGTGATAGGTAATGGAATGCAATTAGAAACACACATGCATGTACAACATGTGTATTGACAGACAGCTGAACGGATGAATGGATGAAAAAACGAATAGACAGATTAACACTCCAATGCCAGAAACTCTTTACAAGCTTTGACATAATAATTGAGTCAGACAGACCAGTGCACATGCACACGCGTACACACACCTTCGAGTAGGCCTTGACAAATTATGCCAGCATAATTTTGAGAACAATAGGTACACAAAAGTATAAGAGAATTATGCTGGAATAATAGGCCAAATTATTTAGACCTTTGGGAATAATAGGTGTTCTTGCTGTAACCAAACTGCTCTAGCTTCCTGTTTGCATTGATTACGGCAACACGGATATTGAAAATAGTGGTAATAATTATTGCATGTCCAGTGTGCGTTTATTAGAACCAGTATCACCACGTGGTATCTCTACCGCTTTGTGTGCGGTAATAGTTCATATGATGCAAGTGTGGAGGATACCAGCAATACTGTGGACGATACGGAAGGATCTTCACAAGAGGTCTCTGATTCACATGTTTCTTCTTTGCTGAAAGCTCTCCACTCACCCACTCTTTCACAGTTGGCGGATAGACGAACGATTCAGCGTAACTCTTTGGGCCCTCTTACAGGTAAAAAGCATTGTAAAGGGAGCACATCAAGTGATCCTAAGAGTGTAAAGCCAGTCGATCGTGTTAAACAATACCCTGGCGATCATTTCGTTGTATCTGCTAACAAGCTGTTTTGTTCAGCCTGCAGGGAGGAAGTGTCTACAAAATAAGTATCATTGACTAACACATTAAGTCAACCAAGCACCAGAAAGGGAAAAAGATATTGAGAGAGAACAAGATATTGCTCAAGCGGTGAAATGCTATGGTAGCTCTGAACACCCAGTCGGGGAATCCCTGCCTGATTCTAGCCGTGTATATCTCGTGAAAGTAGTCAGAGCTCTTCTGAAAGCGGGTATTTCTTTAAACAAGGTTGATGGTTTGCGTGAATTGTTTGAAGAGACTGGGTATTCATTGAGCAGTAGCAGCCATCTCCGTCAATTGGTACCATTTATCCTACATGAAGAAATTGTGAAAATCAAACAAGAGATTTCAGGTAAATCTTTGTCAATTATTTTCTATGGCACTACACATGTTGCGGAGGCTTTTGTGCTTGTTTTGCATTTTATTGACGATTGGATTGTTAAGCAACGAGTTGGTAGGCTAATGCTTCTAGCAAAGAGTTTAACCGGCGAAGAGGTTGCTCGCCTATTTGTAGAAACTTTGTCTACAGAGCTAGGAATACCTTCTCATATGATTATCGCAGCCACGCGCGACAGGGCAGCTGTGAATTCTGTAGCTATGCGCACTGTCAGGGTTTTGTATAATCGTCTCTTTGACGTTGGGTGTATTTCACATACTCTCGATCATGTAGGAGAACAAATGATCACCCAGTACTAGATGTATTCATCAAAGCCTGGATTGGGATGTTTTTGCGCAGCCCCAAAACAAGGCTCACCTGGACCACACAGACTGGCTTGCCCTCTCCATCATATTCTGCAACAAGATGGTGGAGCAAATTTGAAGTAATCAACCAGGTCCATGACACCTTTGGGGATGTATCCTCCTTTTTGAATAGTACTGATCTACCTTCTGCTTCCAGTGGAAAATGATCAAGATTTTGAATGATGCAGCAAAATGTAGAAAGCTAAAGATTGAGCTAGCCATTACTGTTGACTCTATGGCAACCTTTGTTTGTTCTACATATACTCTCAAAGGAGATGGCCCACTTGCTCTGACTGCATACCAAGACATAAGCAAACTCCAGTCTGCTATTACATGTGAGCATTACCCTAACGTAAATGCACTCGCTATAGCAATGGATAACGGAAATGCAAGTCATGAGCAACAGCTAGTAAGATATGCTAAGGGCTGTGTTAAACCAGCGTATGAATATTTTTAAGCAAAGTTTGATTCTGGATCAGGTGAACTCAGGACAATTATGTTAGCTTTTAAAGCAGCTCGTTATTTTTCACCTTCACAGTTGAACGAACTTAAGCCAACAGCAACTGACATTGACTCTCTGAAGGTGTTTCCTTTTATTGATGAAGAACTATTATGCAGACTTAAAGCCGAACTACCCATGTATACAGCTGCAGCGGAGGATGTGTCACCTGAGGTCGAAGTCACAGACTGGTGGAAAAGTCACGAGAATGAATTACCTAGTTGGGCTAAACTAATCCTGCTGGTTCAGCCATCATCTGCCTCTGCAGAGAGGGTATTTTCCCTCCTACAGAACTCATGTACGCACAAACAGCAATCATCCCTGGAAGACTATGTTTCTGTGTCCATTATGTTACAATATAACCAGTAGATTGTAGTCCAGTACACGTACAGTTGTGTACTTGTACATTGTCATGTGACATTGACTTGATTTAATAGGCCAAATTAAAAAGCATAATAGGCATAAATCATGAGCATACGGGAATAGATTAATAGGGAAAATTAAAAGCATAATTTGTCAAGGCCTACCTTCGAGAGCATCAAACTTTGACATAATAATTGAGTCAGACAAACCAGTGTACATGCACACGCATACACACACCTTCGAGAGCATCAAACAGTGCTGGAAACTTTGAAGTAGCAGAGGAGGGGAGGATATAGAATACCTCTGCCCCCACATCAAGCACCTGTTTGGCTTCAGGAACTCTCTCTGTCACCAGCTCCGATACTCTACTGGAGTCACCATGCTCTTCCTTCTCCACCGTTAAGTGGTACCCAATACCATATCTGAGAAAGATGAGAAGGAACACAAAATGGAATTATAAATCCATGATATATATATTCATTCCGATTTCTTGGTGCCACACACATGTACAATACACTCCCAAGAGTATAATTTTTTCCTGCAATGTAGCTAATATTATGTGATGTAATGTAATGTAATGGAATTAATGTTAATGTAATTCTACCCAAATTCTTGATCTCCACAATTGAACTAATCTTCCTTCCACGGTAAGTACACCAATTGGACAAAACAAATAATCTCCAAAAGTTCTGAAAATCCTTCATTCGAGAAGATTGAGCCGAGTGTTTTTCTACCCCTTTCGCACATCAGCCATTTTGATATTTATTCTCTCAATAAAACTTAAATGAGTGAGACTGTAGTATTGCGTACACTCACTAAAACACGAAATAATAGATCTATATAATTATGCAGAAATTGACACATGCATGTATGTGCCTTATGGTGCACAATAAACCTCGCGATATGAAAGAATTCTTTAAAAATGGTATGAACGTATGCAGGTGAAGCATCGTGTTGAATCAGGAAATTTACTTATTGCAAAGCCGTGTTATTTTGATGGAAGTGAGTGGTTTAACTTGTAACTGTGTTTGGGGGAGCCGGTAGGTACGCACTAAGAAGAAACATACGTAGGTGTGATTATCAGATACAAGAATAGTTTCCGTGTGTGGATTTGGATGGGGTTCTATATCCTGGGTACTATATGAGCAATTCTGGCCAGTTGATAGTATCGGTACTATGGCTGTTTGCAACGGTAGTGTGTGTGGGGGATGTATACCATTATCGAGGTGTGTGGTCAACCGGCTAGGTAAAGTTCATGATGATTTATCTGGGAAATTCCCTATGGAACACCCATACTAATTAGATATCAGTGGAATCTCTGAAGAGCATGCTGTGCTATTACATACCTCTAAGGGATAGTGTAGCTTCGATAGTGATGACATGCATGCGGGTGCATTTGGCCGCTACTGGGTGTAAAGCGTTAAATGGAGCCAGTGCCGTTTCACATGCTTTAATGGCTGTGCGTACCTACTCTCATTGCCCGTATCACCTAACAGTGTCCCCCCATCCATTGACTGTTTCCGTTGCCTATGATGTAAAAGACTGCATGGAAAAGAGGCTACATGTATAGTATCCTCACATAATGCAGTGTAATCAATAGCATTATTGAACTGCCTTATAGAATGTTTGCGAGATAAATGTCTGATGGCCGACCATAATAATCCACTATGTCGCAAGGGGGGGGGGAGCACACTTGAAATACCATAGTTGTACACAAATATAAACAACATATGGTGCTTAATCTCATAGCTATTGTAGAGCTAATGGTAAACTCCTATTTGAAACAATGAAATTATTTTGATATTTCACTCTTCTTGATATTTCACTGTTGCTATGTGAAATTTCACTGTTGCTATGTGAAATTTTACTGTTGTTGGGAGCTATAAGATTAACATGTGATAGCATGGTTTGGAGTGAAATTTGGGATAAATCATACTCGTAATGTACCTAGGATGGTAAATTGCACTCGGCTTCGCCTCGTGTAAATTAACCCCATCCTTGGTACATTACTCGTATGATTTATCCCAAATTTCACTCCAAACCATACTATTACATATACGTATACACTAAAGACTTACTGAACACCTACTAACCTTGTCTTGAGAAAGAGGGAGGAGCCCGAGCACTTGACCTGTCCATCAACCATGATGGCAATCCGGTCTCCCAGCAGATCAGCCTCATCCCTGAAGGGCAGTGAGAAGACATTTCATACACTTATAAAAATAGTCAATTAAAACAGAAGCCTGGAATGGCTGCAACAGCAACTAAAACTTCATACATGGTTTACAATAAACCATATTGCGATCAATACTGCCTTGGTAATGATACTTCCTTAAATCTCATGTTCACCACATGTAAACTAAGTGGCCTCTTTTCACCACTGAAATCACATCCAGTCATAAAAAAAGAGGATAAAACCCATATAAAAATTGCAGCTCTGTATTTAATTCAAAGAATGGCTTTTATGTGTAATAAGCATTACACACAAACAACTGTTATTGTCATGCTGACTGAAGTGCCTGAGGTCACATTAGCTGAATAAGCCATTATGTTATCCTTCATAACACGAAGCTACCATTTTGAGGTTGTCACAAAATCTGTTATAAATTGGAAAGCTACTGACAAGAGAGCTAGCCTCTTTATCAGTCCATCCTTCTAGATACTTATCAAAAACTGGAGGAGAAGCTGGGAGCAATACATAGCATGTTACACACACAGTAAGCTTGCTTGTCCCCTGCATGCTCAGTACCTCATGGGGTAAGAATGTCTATCTAGGATTCAGAAGGACATGAGATCAATCTTCAGCTGGGACAATTTTTTTTACTGTCCATTGTACTGAACTTTCATTTGATTGGGTACCAAAATGCACTGCTAGAGAGCATATTCTCTTGCGTAGCTTTACACATGGCGCTCACATAAAGTGTGTTGTGAGTAACATAGTTCTCCCTTGTTTGTGTTTCACCAGTAGGTCCCAGGTGGCCCTCCGTGAGTAGGGATCCATGCCGGAAGTTGGCTCGTCGAGTACGACCATCTCTGACCCACCAACCAGAGCAATACCAACACTGTTTTTGTGTGAGTGTGTGTGTGCATGTGTATGAGTGCATGTCAATACAGTTAACCTATCACCCCAACTGCCCACCTGAACTCCAATATCTTTCCTAGTCTTGACCCAGGCCTTCCTAGTCCAGATTTTATCTCGTATCCATGGAAAATAATCAGGGAGTAAGGCACATGATGACAAAAACTTCTGAGGGCCTGAACTAACTTCACCAAAATGATTGTGTGATCGTACGCGTGCATGATCAGTTGGTGTACTGTTGAGTTTTGCTTACTTTTACAAGTGTTAGTGCTTATTCTGCTTGAACTGTTGTGTGTGAACATTAGAAGCGTGTTGCTGTGATGTCTAGCTGTGCCACACATTAGGCGCAAAAACCCTTCCAGGCCTCACTCCCCAATTTTCCTCCAAGGCTGCAAGATAAAATCTAGGCGAGGAAGGCCTAGGTCAAGCCTATATCTTTTCTCATTCCCTCCTCTCTCCTACTCAAACCTGAGCTTCCTCTTCATGCCTCCAGAAAGTACTCCAGCAGGGACATCTCCCTTGCCAACCAGCTGCAAGTCCTCGATCATGGATTCCACCTCATCCTCCACTGTCTTTCTATCCCACACACCCTGAAAAGTAGAGAAACAACTGTTCCATTAAAACATTCATGATGAAGTCATAGAATTCTGTGAAATAATATTCTTTGAAACAGCAAGGACTGTGTCTCATGTGTACCTAAAAAGGATATGGGCCCATATTTATTAGGCTCCAGATGAGCCACTGAATTCTTTGAGTACCATACGCATCCTTTCTTTTACGTGGAATTAAAAAAGTGTACAAAACCTTGTCTCACACAGCCAAATCTTCAGTGGGATAAAAAATTCGTGGTTTAGGGTCACATGATACATAGCATACATGCATAACACCGTATTTTACGAGTAGCTATTAATTTTGCGGTTGTAAACTCTTATCACAAATGCAGCAAAAATTTGTCTGGTGCGAAAAGAGTACACCTACGGTAGTCAATATGGTCCTACATGTACATGAAAACAATCAAATGAAGCAAGCAGGGTGCAATAATCGAGTCAATAGCTATAACATTCTGCTGTTATGAAACAATTAGTTATGAAACAGTTAGGCAATCCTAGTCTTGTTCCCAAGCTCTTATGCACGCTTCACTTAGTGACTGACAACGTGACTAATTCGTTAACCGCATTTGCCCTATACTCCACCTGTGCATAACGTTAGTGCTACTCACGTGACCCTCAACGTCTCTAGATCGACAGCGCTTTAAATCACACTTATCGCGATTTATCGCGGTAAGTGTGCATTATTTGGATAGCGCACAATTTTCTAAATGACGCCCACATGACCTATGGCTGTTTCGGATCAGTGAGAGCACTAAAACAGTTAGACACCAGTTGGCAGTGCATTACGGGGTTAGTTCGTACGCTCGGTCAAAGTAGCTATAGGTCTCGGGCAGATAATGCACTCGCCTTCGGCTCGTGCATTATCCTGCCCTCGACCTATAGCTACTTTGACCTCGCGCACTAATTAAACCCCGTAATGCACTGCGAACTGGTGTATAACTATTACTTATTGTACCGTGCAATATTATCCCGTATTGCACGGGCAAATGCGCATGCGCAGTTGAACCGTAAATGTGAATTTCGTAACTTGCTTGGCTGAACAGTGGCCGCATTTTTGCCAATTTTCACGCTGTCATATCTCGACAACCATTAGCGAGACACGAATGATTCTTGGTACAGTGCAAGTACTATCTGTGAATTAACTAGAAGTCTATAGCGCTCTCCGTTCCAGAGATACGCAACTCGGTAAGCATCGCCATTTTCAAGAACTTGCCGCGTGATCGAAAATTCCGAAAACTCCGCCCCATATCTTCCTCGTGGCTTGGCAGAATGACTTTATCATTGTGAACTATCATCGCTGTTAGTAAAAGTAATAATACTATTGTGCAATGTTATGTCAATGCAGTACAGCTATATAGAATAAATCTCTTATTACACGCATTCCCATGCAATACGGCATATTGCACTCATGCAGGGAGTATTTGCACTCGTCCTTCGGACTCATGAAAATACATCCCTGCACTCGTGCAATATTCTCCCGTATTGCACTGGAATGCGTGTAATAAGATATATATACGCAACAAAATTGCAAAATTTGAAAAAATGCTTTGATCTGCCGGATTTTTTGCTCAGCGGGGCACATATATAATTATGATGTGTACATTTGTAATTTATTTGGTTGTAAGTAAGTATTGTGTCATATGGGTCAAATTGGCCTGCTGCTTTGAGTGTGATCAATTAGCTACTATCATTTCAGCCATTGCCTATCGCTGTGTTACTACATAACGTTCGATGCATGCAGATAAACACGGCTGCAAGAGATACATTTGGCAGCAGTGCATCAAGCTGGTGAAGCTGGTGATTTACTACAGATCGCATAATTGAAACACGATAGCCAATCATTAAATTGACTAACATGGACTACCACTAATAGTAGCCATGTGCGACTGCACAGACTCCAGTGTTGGAATAAAATATTGGCTCAGGAGTTGGGAGGCCCGAATACAAAGCTGATTCTTGCACCTTGAGCCGACAGAAGAATTTCAAGTGTTCTCGAATCGTCAGTCGATCAAACAGTACGTTGTGCTGTGGACAGATGCCAAGGCTGTGACGAATCTGGTCCATTTCAGTAAGGATGCTGTAGCCATTGATGGTAGCAGAGCCAGATGTAGGTGTGAAGAGACCTAGGAAGGGAGGGAGGGAGGGAGGGAGAGAGGGAGGGGAGGAGGGAGGGCAAGCAGGCAGGTTTAAGGTAGGGAGGGAGAGAGGGATAGAGGGACGGCAGGAGGGAGAGGAGAGGCGATAGTAATTAAGCTACTGGTACACACAAGCAGCCAAACCACGTATATACTTGTTTTTTCTGCTAGCCAGATGCACATAGTAACTAGTTGCACAGAAGGTTGAAAACTACCAACACACCCACGCACACAAGTCTTCTGGAAGATGCTGACAAACACACTCCTTACAACTACATGTAACTCACCAGTAAGAACGGACAGAGTGGTTGTCTTGCCGGCCCCGTTGTGTCCGAGCAGGGCTGTGATCTGGTCCTTGTATACATTGAGTGAGAGCTTGTTCACAGCCACCTTGCGATGCTGCTTCAGTTTGGTCAAAAAGGAAGTAATTTTGGAGAACTGGGGGGGTTAAAAGCTGATGTCAGTATTGACCTCAGTTCAGAATCTGTCTATCCCGTTATAGTTTGTGAATAGTACAGTGCATAAAACTGTGAGTTTACCATAAGCGCTCTAATTCTGCGTCACCCCCCAAATTATTGTTTTTGCAAGAGGATGCAATATTATAGATTTGGTCGTCACACAACGGTGACACATAATTAGAAATATGACGCACAATCATGGCTGCGATTATAAACGAAAGTGATATAAGTAAACATAGCAAAGCGCAGAAGAACTTCACAGAAGACAGCGACAAGGCATCTGTTGTGTTTTTTTCTGCTACAAAATGGTAAGACACCTGCAAATTTGGCATAAAATTGATTAAAGTCTACACTAGCTGGGGTATCTGCCATATTAATCTGCAAGCATGCCAGACATCAAAGCAAGGTACCACTGTAGTATACATAGGTAAAATTATGTGTGTAGCTAGCTAACAAGCAATACAGACCATTATAGCTGGCACAATGATCGGAAACGTGTCTGCAGAGAGCCATGGTAGTGATGCATAATTGGCAATTAGAAAAATCTAAATTTGATGCAGAATTAGAGCACCTTCAGTAGGCTAAATTGCTTGAATAAAAAGGACAACGCTCATGCCAAATTCCTTCCCTAATAAGGAAAAAAACTCACACTAAGTCCCTTGAATACTAAAGACATGCTCAACTAATTACCCAGGTGGAGCTGTAGATCTTGGTGAGGTTCTTAACAGAAATGCCGACGGTAAGATCAGTGGGTTCCTGCTCATGGGCAGAGGGGTCATAGCAGCCTGGATTTAGGTGTATCTCATCTTCTTCCTGATTGAAAAAAGTGAAAAACAACAAAAAAAAAGCACGAAAAGAGAGAGGGAAAGAAAAATATTAGCTAAGGTTTATAATTCAGTGTAGGTTTATGACAACTTTTTTTTGCATATTGTCATGATGCAAGTACTACATGTACTATAATAGCTAATAACTGTACCGTATCAGTCTGTGATTCCTGCAGTTTTCCGGTCCAGTAGGAGGGCAAGAATGGGAAATACAGTGGTTTGGGGATGCCATACTGGCCTGGCTTCACACCATTAATATACCTACGTAAACGTTGGGAGTAACACCAGAAAGTATATCATTTATAACTCTTTAGTCTTTGTTACTAAGAGATAGCAATACGAGGACAAAGTTTACAGGCATGTTAAATGAACTATGAATCTAGATTCCTTCCCAGGCTTCCAGGTGTTCAATTTCACGTTTTTGGTAGTAAAGCTACTGCACACGTACAACGTATATACTACGCATACGCAAGCGCAGATGAAGCCTTACACAGACTCACAGAGGTATGATGCAATAGACATGTGGTATAGATTAAAAAACTATACACGCTAGAATGTTTGGGAGCTGCATCACCCACACAATTGTTGGAAAGCTATGACAACACAACTAGACCTTCAGGAGACGGATGTCTCTGTCCACAATACAGTTTCAAGGTCCAGCTATGACTACCACAGAAACACTATACATACTCACATAATCACCAAATAAAGCACAGTAATATAATGTTTTTATATGTCTACAAAGTGATGATGTTAGCTACTGTTTATCGACCAAAAATAATGCATGTAATAGATGCTCACCAGGCAAGGACGTAATACAGCACCGCATCAATAATGAACATCATGAAAACATATCCGATGTGGAAGGAATCATCAACATTCAGTGGCTCAACAACATTATCCACCTGGAGCCCCTCCTCCCTAGCCTCCAGCAGAGATATAACTTGAATTCCTATTCCCAAACAGGTATTAGAAAGAACACAGATAGCAATCCTAGAACCACTGTGTGTGTGCGTGTATGTGTGTATGTGTGTGTGTGTGAGTGTGTGTGTGTGTACATGTGTATGTGCATGTATGTGCATGCATGTGTATGGGGGTTGAAAGTATAAGTATATTGGCAGGGAACTTGTCATTTAATAAACGAATGAGAAATAAACGTAGTATAGCCTAGTTTTAATAATAGTATGCTAGATGATCCATTCCTTTGGTATTTCCACATACAAAATTGAGTCTTTATTAGCAATGCTGTTGATCATCAGACGATTGCTGTACTTACGTTATATGCACGTGAAACTCTTCCAACCACCTCTGCCGTTGTACAAACTTACCTGCTAAAAGTTTCAAAGTCCCTTTCTATGAAGAAGTAGGGCAGGTAGGTGAAAAACCAGCAGATGAATCCACACAGCATACCAACGCGAGCAGAGTCAAAAAATACACTAAGAGGGCAGGAGTGAGGAGAGAAGAATAGAGAATTACACACACTCTTTGCATGCACATCCAAGCCCTCCCACTCCCACACACTTGTCAAGCCCTCCCACTCCCACACACTTGTCTATGCCCCACCACCAACATATTACAGCTATTACAACTACATCAAAAGGGTCCAGTGCGACAAGGCAAGAAATAGTGCCCATAGTGTACTGCTATAGATATATGATAACTAGCTACACTATTGCACAGTTAATCAGGCTCTGCAGTCACCCTCAGTGGCAGCTCTGATGATCTTGCATCTGGACAGTGAGTTAAACATTCAGTAGGGTTATCATCCAAACTGCGTTTACAGTAATGCTGTATCGAAAGTTACCATGTACCATTTAAGAAATGGATCCCGAACAGCCTGCAGCATTCCAATCTAGTGCCGTCTTTGCCTTGGATGGCTGCAGCCGATAGTTTTCGAACAAAAACAGCAAAGAATCTGCTGCCTCTTTCACTGCTTTATTAGTAGACCATTTGTAGTTGCAAATGCCGCATGGAGGCATAACGTGTGTTACTTAATTATATTATAGCGTTCAATAAGTTTTAAGCTCTGCGCCAGTATGGAGCTTTGAAGGAATAGCTTTGTCTACATCAAGTTCATTTATTGTAGCAGTAAAAGACTGGTAACATGAACAAGTTTCTACGATAATTAGGTACATTCAGCAAGTTTCTCCTCGGGTGACGCTCACTCTCGGGATTCAAATCCTCGAAAAAACCAGCTGTGAGTGTTGAACTAGAGACCAAAAGAATGCTACCTGATAACAATAGCTCACCTGATCAGGAAGCCATAGGAAATCATCGAGAGAATGAAGAGAAGGAAGAAGACAAATAGGAGAAAGCCATTGCTTATTGGAAACACCTGTCCGACCTGCACAGAAACAAAGGAAGCAGGGTTAGGGTTAGGGTTTAAATTGATATTTACTTAATTAACTCTTTAATGCATATTTAATTAATTAACTCTTTAGGGTCGATAGTGGATACTTCTGTGCACTAATTGGTGTATGGTAATGACGATAGTATATCCGTGCCATCGAAGAGGACTTACCCTATTCAGTCGCCTATACTGCACTTCTAAGCAGTTATATTATTCATAGCCATCATTACTAACGACATTCCATTGCTAATTAAACCATGGCAATCTGGCATTTTGTGGAGGTGTTTGCAGCTGCTATCCACAGGGTCAAATGGAAGCTTAACTGAATAAGATTTCCGAAGTAGTCAGACAAGTGAAGTAGTAGTGAAGTTTATTTTACCATTTACCAGTGAAGTGTACAGTCTATAATACACGAACCGTGTGGTGCACATGCGATCATTCAGGCTCTCCCATTCTGTTCTGCACTACAGAGTAGGGAGACCATGGGAACTAAAATAAGTTCTTGATGAAGTTACACACATACCTTCAACAGGATTGTCATGAATACAACTGATATCAACAGAAAGAGAAACTGCTTGAGGTACCAGGGAACCCACAGGATCCACTGGGTCAGGCCCATCATGAACATCGACTCACGGATACGAGTTTCCTTCTCTAGGACAAGTTCCTGAGAGGGTAGGGGGTGGAGCAGGAGGGTGTGGTTTGATAGTTATGCATCATTGCACTGGGTGTTGCCAGGTAATCATGTAAGCAATATCTCAGTTAATATGAGTTTCACCCAAAATTGTGTCAAGCTTCTTAACCGTGCAAGAACTGATAGACGCAGTAGACCTTTGAGATATCTCTAAACAGCAAGACCATGCAGTGAGCCAGTTACAGTTAATTAATTAATTACAGTTAGTTAATTAAATAAATATAATTAGTTAATCTTCTTGAGGACACCCATGCACAGGACTACATGCACCTCTAGCATATACATGTAGGTGTTAGTAGTTACAATACCACTCATGAGTAACTTGTATGCATGCATGAGTGACACGCATGCCACACACGAATACTTGAATATGCATGTACACGTGAATATGTGATATCTTTGAATTTCCACAAAAGACAAACATGCTGCATAGAACCATCACATACTAATGCTACTACACAGTGTGTATGAGCCCCACCCTTCATGTTCATTTTCTACCCGAGACTGCCACAATTGCATATCAATTATGAGATTAGCCGTTATGAGTTATACACTTGCTCCAAGGTAACTCTATTTTCCACGAGTTAACTAGCAATCAGATAGCTAAGGTCTTCATTTTAGAACTTATGGACCATGCAGAATAGAATGGGGCTTTCACCACACCATGAGCCGTAAATTAACCCAACATACATTGTACCTTGACAAAGATGCCAGCAGAATAGACGAAGCCTATTACAATGAGAAGTGGAAGGACATAGCCAGCCGTAGTAAAAAAGTCATCACTACGATAGGCTGGGAAGGGAAATTGCTGTGTGCGTGTGTGTGTATATATGTGTACATGTATGTGTGTGTGTGAGAGAGTGTGTGTGTGTGTGCATATGTAGAAATTAACTTTTATGGTACCAAGAAAACATAATTACTTATCAGAAAACATAATACCCTGCACTATTTCCATTAATATTCTTCCTCTAAGTAAACGGGTGTACTATGGTAAAGAACTTGGAAATGATGGAATGCAGGCATATGTGGGCACTGGATACATGTTCATACTGGATTGAATAGGTTTTAAATACCGATGGGAAGAATAGAAATGTTTCAGTTTCCATCAGGTACCCATACGTTGAGATAAAATTTAATTTTCATTTTCTTGTCACGTTTAGCTATTCTTTAATTAACCATGTGAATGTCGATTTTTTCAACACAGGACAGACAAATAGATGAATGGAATCCATCACTTGACCCCACCTACACACGAGATAATATGCACTGATCACACCATAAAATTTAGTAGCTGATCATGATGGACCAAAATTCAAAAGAGAATAGCTGAAAGCTTCAGTCAGCAACTAGCTACACGTATAATCATGGAGTACGGTAGTACTCCATATATAGGGATGGCTCCGGAAAAAAATGGCCGCCCCATTGTATGTATACAAAGTGACATGTTCAAAACTCTGCCCTAAGCTTAGTCATAAGCTTTTGTGGACCATACCTGTCATTCTCGAGTGTTTTCAACAGTAACAAGACTGTTAGCGCTGACAGAGAGCATCACTGATGTGCCAAATCAGCAAGTCGCGAAACCGACAAATCATTTTCAGTCTTCTTTCTTTCTTCCAAGGCGATAGCGCAACAATGCCTAAGCGATTACAATGATTCAAGCGCGAAGAAGCGCTACTCGATGCGGGCTATTGCACCCACACCATAGCGTTCTCAAACAAATCAAACCGTTCAGCAGAGATTCTCAAGCGCTCGAGGCAAGTACTTGCCGCTATGCACCATTCTGTTCCGTTGTGTTCTGCGCATTAAGGGATGGTTACGCCTACACCGGAAACGCAGCCTCGAGAACAAGCTGTTCTGCTTAAGCGCTTATAATACTTGGAGTACGCTTTATGACGGACCCAAAGTGAGTTGCTGTAGTTACGCTACAATAGTGAAAACATTGATACAACTGATAGACCATTACAGACCATACTGATGTGCATTAAATGGAGTTGGAAAACTGCTGTGACAGCTGTCTGCCATTATATACAATGTCGCATACAAGAATGTGGTGTACAGAGGCATGGATCTCAAGTCGGTAGGCGCTTAGCTACAATTCACATTAGCTCTATTTTGCTACTCTGCTGTATCTTTAAGCCCCACTGAAAGCTTTGCAGTGCAAAGTGCATTCTGTACGTGTCTGTTACATTATAGGTGCTGTTAGTTTAACATGAATGGGAGCATATGTGGATATACAGCTAATACTGTGCATCTACCCTACACAACCACACCATCTAAACACCATTCATACCTTTCTCCTCCCCACAAAAAACAACAGAAACAAGTAACAAAAAAACATTTTGAAAGAACATATAGGGATGGAATCCCCAAAAAGCAACCAAACAAGGTAGGAATGATACCACAATACCCTTACGGATTGTCATCCCCATATCTTTAGCCATTTTTCCAACCTCAACACACACACACAGACACACTAATCCCTGGTATGCCACACCAGCCATATCCACAGCCAATAGAATGTGGCAATTGCAGCACTTCACAATGCAATTAACACACATCACCCCCTCACACTACAACTTATCCTCCACATGCAGCAATATACACACGCTTAGATTAGACTATATACATGTACCACTTACCCCACATTCTACACCACAATCCACACCTACAATGACACCTAGCTACACTCTTCCACCTGCGACAACACCCTTTCACTTCGCCAACAGTTAGTATGGAATACATTTCCAAAAACATTACTCTATTATACCAAAGTACATTAAACAAACCTAATCATCTACACCACAATCTAACATCCTGTCGTCCCATGTAACTAACACTTACGTACGTAGCTATAATGAGACCTAGTTGCAAAAATGGCTAAAGATATAGGGATGACAATCCGTAAGGGTATTGTGGTATCATTCCTACCTTGTTTGGTTGCTTTTTGGGGATTCCATCCCTATATGTTCTTTCAATGTTTTTTTGTTACTTTAAGTAATAAACATGTCCTTTAATAATACAGCAGTTAGGCCTACCCTCATGTCCACGGTAACGTTAGGTACTGGAAGGCCCTGCTTATCTGCCAGGTACTCAATAATCGACAGGCCCACGGCATTCTGCAGATGAAGAAAGCCATCTGAGAGGTAGAAGCTGGGGGAAAAAGAGTGACACATGACGGTCACATGACATTTGACACTCAAGTTCATAAACCTATCTCAAATTATCAGTGTGTTGTAATTAGATAAGAAATGTGATTATTTAATAACAGATGCATGAAAACGAATGGGCCGTAGAAAGTAATTTTGTTTGGGCTGTAGAAAGTAATTTTTATTCGGTCCAGCAGTGGGGCAGGATTTATCAACATAGGTGTCGTGTAATAACATGCATTTTGGGGCATGCCCTCTGAGGGAAAGTTTGGGTTTTAGATGGTCTGGATCATTTCTGGTGCAATTTTTGGGAGAGTTGGACAACCTACCGCCAAACCTAGCCATTGTGCTTCAAGCCTTTAATGCTGGCAGAATTTAAATGCATGGCTCTTCTGCCTCATTGCACGACATAATTATATCAAACACGTGATGGCACCACGTGTTAGTTTGTGCAAAAGCCGGCACACTAAAAGTATCACTGTAGCGTTTGGCACTTACCAAGTGGGGGAAGCAATGCAATGGAATCTTTGCTGAAATTATTGGAAGATTATCTGCTACCGTTGTTGTTTTTTTTGTTTGGTGCACCAAATTTTGGTCTGATGGCCACCAAATCCAACGGAAGTATTCCTACAGCCCAATGTATCAATCCCCTGAGACCAGTCGCTTTTCATACCATCTGGAGAGTGACCATCTGTATGCATGACAGTTGTTAGTTTCACAACTTCTGGCTCATACATCATCTGCAAACAGGCCCTATATTCAACCTGGGCTGAGTCCACCAACCAAGAGGTGAAGAATAACTATAACCCAATTAATGCCCCTCAATACTATGGGAGTCCATGTCAGGGCTACAGCTACGTAGTACATGTTAACCCAGTGATGTATGGTCTAATAAGCACAGTGAATCAATGTACAGAATGACATCATCAACATACTTGTTGCTGACTCGGGGGCCGGGTGAATCGGGAACGGCTGTGAAACGTGTCAGCCAAGCGCCACGATCACCAACTTCGTGCTGGAGCCTCAGCGTGAATCGAATGTTCAGCTCATCACTCAAATTGAAAACAATTCCTACGAAAGGAGTGGAAAATTGTAAATGCCATTGCTCTAAATCTTGTTATTGTTGAGATCACTTGAAGCCATCACAGTATATTGTACATAGAGTTACATAGTACTACTCACGTTGACATCCAATGAATCAGATGTCGCACGATCGATCACATGACTGTACACTAAATCATTCAATGCACATTAGGTGAAATAGTGCACACTTTCTGAAAGACTTCTACTAGAGCTAGCTATGGCTGTCTCAGTCAGTGAGAGTACTAAATACTGTAGATATCAGTTGGTAGTACAATGTACATTACAGTTCGTGCGCTCGGGCAATATAGTAACGCTCTTGGGTAATAATAATGCATGAGCCGAAGGTGAGTGCATTATTTTGCTCTCGACTGTTACTATATTGCCCTCACACACTAACTAACCCAAGTAATTTTACTGCCAGCGGGTGTCTAAATATTACATAATGATTATTATAAACACTCGTCTCATCAGATGATAGTCCATCCCATCCTGTCTGTACAGCTTGCTAGCTTGCCAGTTAGTTCTTGAGAAAGAATGGCCAGAAGCATATATCTAATCACTGCATTTCAATTAGTAGCCGGTAAAATTGTGTAGTTCCACAAAAATGCTGTCAATAGGAATTTGTTTTTCAAAGTTTGAGTACAGAAGGATGTTTGCAGCCAAAACAAAGAATAATTTGTTTAGTTTTCTTTTGTTAGTAGCGATGTTGGACTCTCGCCTCATGCGGCCGAAAGTGGCTATGTCACTTTCTATGCGAAAAACGGCACCGCCAGTTCCGCGGTACTGAATAACTTTGAAGCATAAAATATATAAATGATCTAGGGGTACTTTTTTATGCTGATTCCAAATCTGGCAGTTTAAAGTTAATAGCTTTAATCATTTAAGTATCGTACTCCTGCTCAGCCAGGTCGAACTAATGCTCACCATCATTGAATCTATAACGCCCTCTGATCGTAAGCGCAGGTCCAAGCGAAACACTTTAGTGCAAACCGCATCTTTTTCCGACCTTCCTAACTCGAGATATATCGAGTTGAAGTTTATATTAGCTATATATGGCGGCGCTGCGCCAGTGCCAATCCTACGTATGAATTTCCAGGTACAAAGTTCGGCTAGTCAGCAATGGATTCGAATTCATATCTCAGGAACGGAAGCACGTATCAAGATGCGTTTTTTTTCAGAACATTTCTCAAAGCATGAAGATTTCAATTAAGTGAAGAGCTACAGGATCCGAGAAGATTTAATTTTTTCCGTGACATCGCTATTGTTAGAATAGCCTGGCCGCTCATTCTGATTGATCCAACTTGACTACAGAGCTGGAGAGAACAAATGGCGAAGGTATTAGAGTATATAGTTAAAAGGTATCACCTGCAAAGTATATCCCAGAAAATACCTGGCCTGGTGACCAAGGTTGCAAGCTCGGTGATGGCAAAAACCAGGAGCCCGTGAACCCCTATGGGGCTCATAGGCTCCTGCAAAAAAACTCAGACACTTCTTCTTATGGTCAGCCATACACCGTGCTGAGTCAGTCATGCGCGACTTGTGGTCAGCCACTCACTACACTGCTTTAATTCTGTGTTTGATGTGGTCACTAAATAAAGTAGAGTCACTGTAACACGTCTCTAAGAGCAGGAGCCCATGAACTCCATACAGGAGTAGGAGCAAACTCTAGAGTATAGCTGCTACCATGCCATATAAGGATAGCATGAACACCTAATTCGTCTGGATGTTCTAGTGGGTGTGGTTTTTTTGTGAACTATCGTACGTCATACCTCTGCGCGAGGCCTCATCTGTGCAATACGTATAGCACTTTGTAATTATCTTGTACTCATTAGTGGTCACTGATGTTCGCTTCCCTAGCTGTACTCACCAGCTCCTCCAATGAAGCAACCAGCCACAGAACTGCGATCAACATTCAAAAGCAATGTCATGAGCTCATCCTCTGTTTCCACCCCTTGTAATATGTTCTGATCTTCAGTGGGACTGGGAGGTAGCTTGGAGCTAAATCGCTCTACTATGGCAGCAGCTGATGAGAGGGGGGAGTGAGGGGCTTGAGGTCAATTACAGCAACAATTCACATGGTAACAATGCTGGAATGAATGCTGCTCAGGGCGCTGTAATTAGCTGTAAATAAACGACTGAATAATATCAACTTCAAAGGTTTATGGGGAGGGAGGAACTTTTGTTTGAGTGCGAAAATTCCAACCCCCCTCCCCTTTCTATGATAAAACCCTGCTGCTATTAGCTGAATCTCACAGTATAATTAAGGTGACGGGCAAGCAATGTGATCCCGGGGCGGAAATTTTTTTTTTATGTGCTTTTGAGTGATAGCATGTACTACAACTGAAATGTCCTGGAAATTTGTTAAATTCCGCCACTACTGTCTTGCTTGTTTGCTGCTCCAGGTTTGTTAAGTGTATGCAGAACTTAGCATGCATGCATTGAATGCCATATTTGGTCACCATTCATGACAGAACTTGCAGGTTACCCTATATAAGTATATTGTAGGTGACAAATTCATAATTGTAAGATACTTGCCCGCCACCTTAACACCTCAGGGCCCTCCTGAGGCAAGAGCCCACCTCGCGTAAGGCATTTCAGGTAAGAGCTCACCTCAGGTTAAGAGCCCACCTTAGGTTTGAGCCCACCTCAGGTAGGAGCCCACCTCAAGTAGGAGCCCACCTCAGGTAAGAGCCCACTTCAGGTAGGAGCCCACATCAGGTATGAGCCCACCTCAGGTAAGAGCCCACCTCAGGTAAGAGCCCACCTCAGGTAGGAGCCCACAGGTAAGAGCCCACCTCAGGTATGAGCCCACCTCAGATAATTAAGAGGCCCTAAGAGCACGCCTGAAAGTTAGTAGTAACCTTGTGTGGTGTTTGGGGTATAGTAGATGGTACGAGGTAACTCAGTGACCATGAAGTCATCAGAGCTGTTGCCAGTGGCTAGGATAGCAGGCTGGGTGGGGGTCAAAGGGTCGGCTTTAAATGTCGAGAAACATTGATCCTGTCGTGGGAAGAGACCAATCCTAAGGGAAGGAGGGAGGGAGGGAAGAGGGAGGGACGGAGGGAGGGAGGGAGGGACGGAGGGAGAGAGGGAGGGAGGGAGGGAGGGAGGTAGGGACGGAGGGAGGGAGGGAGGGAGGGAGAGAAAGTATCAAAGTCACAGGCTGCCACCAGAAGGTTTACTCAATGCTGATATCCTACGTCTCTGTTAGGCCAGAGTGTCATATGCCTGCATAATCTGGACATAATAAGGACTTTCACAAAAATAATGTGGGAATAAGCAGATATTAACTAGGAATACACAAGCGTAATATGCCTCGTGTGGCTACCAGAGGTAGTTGCTATGTATTAAGGTAACAAGGGAAATTGAAAAATCCCCGTAAAACTGCTCATGAATAATTAATGAGCAATCAGCAAGGTCACGTGAGCTACGTAAAGTTAATGAGATTCATTGAACTATTTACATTTTCCCATGGCGGCAACCGGAATCAACAGCGGGGGTGTGTTACTTTGATGTGGAAAGCGGCACTTTCAAGGGCAAATTCGGCACTTTGATGTGGCCGAGCGGTACTTTGATGTTCACTTTCAACACCCTTTTTTTATTTTTTATAAGAAGCCGTTTAGGCCGTCTGTAGTGCTGAGTAGGCTGTTTGTGTGTAAAATCCAGCCTGAAGTCTGTAGTAGTCTTTGTGAGTGTGGCTGAAAGGCTGGCAGGCAGCTTGCCAGACAGATGGTCATCCAGTCTTCTCTAGTCAGTTGTCTTTAGGAAAGTGACCTTTCTATCTTGTAGACTCCGCCCATTTTCGCGGCTAGCTGCCGTTTGTGGGGTCCTGGCAAAAACAGTGGTGAGTGGTAGCTAGGCTGTGTGCGTGTGTAACGTAGCAAGGGAGGGGCTAGGGGAGAAAAACATGCGTAATTTTCTTGTGAGTAGGCTGACTGTCATAACCCTGGGGTGAATCTACTGTAGCAGGCGTGGATTGTTGCAATATTTGATTGGAAAGTCCGGATTGCGAAATGCGTGTATTTGTGAATAGCAAGGCAGATTTAGCTGTAAAACCTGATTTGAAGTGTTTCTGTGAAAAAGCATGCATAGGATTTTGGCCTGTCCTGTGTAGGTTGTGTGTAGGTGACGATGAGGGGTGAAACTGTGCGGGGAGTGAAATATTTGGAATTTTAACAAAAGAGGGTTTTTTGTGAATATTAAGCAGAGGGGGGAATTAGGTGCTTACCTATAGTCATGTGGGTGTAGGCTAGGATGTTGCCAACATAACCATGAACTTGGTTCGGAGATTCCGCTTCAACCCTACTCGACTTCCCTTCCTACCTTAAGGCTAAACTACATAAGAACGACTGTAGAAAAAGAAGTGGCCTTTAAAAGTAGATCTCTATGCTTTACGATGTGTATTAATATAATATTCCATGGGAGGCATGACTGCAGACCTTTTCCTGACATCATCACACCCCTGTTTGCACAGATACAGTGCTTTGAACACATGATCAAAATACACAACAGAATAGCAGTTGTTGAGTTCTATGCAGGACTGCCACATGCATACCGTATGCGCTCTAATTACACGTCCTTCTATTTCTGCGTCAAAATTCAATTTCCAATTATGCATTACTACCATCGCTCCCTGCAGACTTGTTTCATATTATTTCGCTAGCTGCAGTGGTCTTTGTTGCTTGCTAGCTAGCTACGCACATCAATTTACCTACGTACACTACTCTGGTACCTTGCTTTCATGTCTGGCTTGCTAATACCACAGATAGGACAGCTAGTCTAGGCTTCAATCAAGCTTGTTATATAAATTTTGAGACTGTTTTACCATTTTGTAGCCGTACAGACACAACAGATGCCTTGTCGCTGTCTTCTGTGAAGTTCGTTTGTGCTTTGCAAGTTGTTCCAGGCCATTTATATTTCTTCCATTTACAGTCAGCAGCCAGGAGACACAACAGATGCCTTGTCGCTGTCTTCTGTGAAGTTCGTTTGTGCTTTGCAAGCTGTTCCAGGTTATTTATATCGCTTCCATTTACAGTGCGTTATATTTCTAATTATGCATCACCACTGTGATGACTGAATTTCTAATATTGCGTCGCCTTGCAAAAACAATTATTTTTCGGGCGACGCATAATTAGAGCACCTACGGTAGCGTGCAGTTTTCCAGGGTACAAAGTTTGGGAAGTGATCGGTGCCTAAATTAGTGAGCAAATTTTTCGCTACACTTCCGCTCTACGGAGCATGAATGACCGGTTCCGATACAGACGGATACGAGTCATTTCGTTACTATGCCGCTATAGCCACGAGTGCAGTGGAAGCGATTGTAAGTTTGCAAGCCAAGCCGTACCTGCATTTAGCTTAGACTGACCTGTACAGTCCGTCTTCTACAGCTCAAACATGCAAGATAAACCATAGCTCAGCCGCGCCGCCTTCTATCCCTGCCAGAGACTCTAACTGTATTCCTTTCAACACAGCTACACCGATTCTAAGCCTACATCAAACAAAATTGCTCATGTATGATTCCAAGATGTCTGGGTATCCTAGCCTAGTTAGTCTGCAGTTTGGTCCAATAACCACCAAGGCCTGCACAAGCAAGTGGTCATTATACGTCCTGGCCAACCGAACCCAGCATACTTTGATTAGCCGGAATAGAATAGAACGGATAAAGGAGGGAAAAAAGTTGATTTGTGTGGCACTCAAACCAGCATAGTATGCTGATGCTGTACCAATTTTCAGAGTTGCATAACCCTGGATGCATAAAACCATGTATTATTACAAACTGCAATACTTATGTGGCGGCCCCAGGTAGAAAACAACATTACTCCGTTGTGTAATTCAATTACATCACTGTGTTCAAAACACTGTATCTCTGAACGTTCATTTAAGGGCTGTACAAGACTCAAATATTTTACATGTACATCTAAGCAAAAGCATAAATATGTGAGTCTTGTACATATGAGGCCAGCCATTAATAGCACGACTCAGCCCCACCCTTATCAGAGTGATTAGAGGTACAGCGCTTTGAACGCAGCAATGCGATCAAAATACAATATAATAAAGTTTGTCTTCTACATGGGAGTCACATATTAACGTTAACAGTCCAGTAATAGACTATAGAAAAAGTAAAGTATAGCGTCATTCCCAGGCCTCTGCCCACCTTTTTCATGTAGGGAGAGACTAGAAGTTAGTGTATCTAGGCACTTTGTATTACATGTACCTCAGTAAGATGATGAACACCACAGCACCAATGGGAATAAGAATTTCAAACACCGTTCCAATGGGGCGGCGGATCTGTGTGTGTGTGTGTGTGTGTGTGTGTGAGTGTGTGAGTGTAAATACCTATACATAAACCAATTAATTCCACCACGTGTTAAGTCTATTTGATGAGGTGCTCAGATGGGTATACTGAGAGCATGCGAGCAAGCAAGCCATTACCACTGTCGGGAGCCAATGCAGTGGTGAAGCCATGAAGGAGCATGCAACTTCAACTTACCTGCGAGCACATCCAAATACGTATTCGAATTTTGGAAACTAAAATGTTAATTATATAATTATGTAAACTGATGACAAAGAACTGCATGTGGCCATTACCAAATAATTATGAGACATGGCACTACCTACCATTCTTTGATAGAGTCAACACGGGGAAGCATAGTCAAAAGACCGAGGGTCCTTAGCGAATTACCTCAAGCAAAGAAAGTTCAGCTTGGAGAGGAGTGTAACTGAAAAGAATGCCATGACGTCACAAGCAATTTGAATGAACGGAACTACGTAATTGTGGATGGCACTGCAGTTACATGCTCCTTTTGTGGCTTTGCCACTCATTGGCTCCTGCCATTGTACATACATGTAGAATAGCAATATATTCATGGCTGCCAGAAATATGAGAAGCTTTAAGTATTAATGCAAAATTCCCAATGAATTCTGATATGCCAGGCCACACAAACAAAAGCCACATAAAGGTGCTTATATCATTTAGGCCATACCAATGTTGCTTGGGACAAAATACCTTCCCAATAGGGCTGGTAGGTTGGCAGAAAAATGATAATAATAGTCACATGAGCAGTCCTTGTTGGTGCTTATATCATTGCCCCTTACTAATCGTGCAGTGTGGGCTGAAATCTCAACTAGCGTATATTATATATGTGTGCACAATTTCCGTCACGCTTAGGAATGCAATTATATCTCCGGTTACGTACCTTATACGTGTTATTACTATGTCTGTACGTTCGTATACGCGTTGTTACTACGGCTGTAACGAAACGCATCCGGCCCCGAGGGCACCCCGGGGGGCAAGCCCGAAGGATCAGAGATCTGGGACAAATCGATCACACAGGTAGCTTACTACAGCTCCAACGCGATTAGAGTTTGTGTAGCCTATGTTTCAGCAGAGATCTACCCGCTGGAGATAGACGGTACGCAGATCGATCGCCAGCGATACGAACGTGAGTTTCAAGCAACTCTGCTCTCGTGTAGCAGCCATAGCTGGTCCTTGGAACTGTGCGCGGCAATTGCGTGGGTAGTCTCGGGTACCCAGACACATCGAAAATGGGTACCCGAGACTATTACGTAGGCAATGTAGCTTCTAGTGCTAACTAACTTACGTCATATCAGAAAGAGAGGAAAAGAGAGCCATGACATCACAAGCAATTTAAAAGAACGGAACTACGTAATTGATCTGGATTTGGATGGCACTGCAGGCTTTGCTGCTCATTGGCTCCTGCCATTGTATATACAATGGTATATTTATGACTGCCAGAAGCTGTTAAGTATTTACCAGATCACACAAACAGAAGCCACATAAAAGCCACATAAAAGTGCTTATACCATTTAGGCCATACCAATGTTGCTTGGGACAAAATACCTTCCCAATAGGGTTGGTAGGTTGGCAGAAAAATGATAATTGCCGAGCGCCTTAGCGCGAGGCAACTAATCGTGCAGTGTGACGAGTTACATGGATGCCGCCTTTGTACCTGTAATCGCCTGATGCCGCCTTTGTACCTGTAATCCTGCTGTACAAATACATACTCATAATTCACAATAATTACTACTGCGCGAGGCAATCTGCGCTTGCGTACAACTAGTAATAGTCACATGAGCAGTCCTTGTTGGTGCTTATATCATTGCCCCTTAGCGCGAGGCAACTAATCGTGCAGTGTGAGCTGAAATCTCAGCTAGCGTATATATATATCGCAATTTCCGTCACGCTTAGGAATGCAATTAAATCTCCGGTTACGTTCCTTATACCGCGTTATTACTATGTCTGTACGTTCTGTATACGCATTGTTACTACGGCTGTAACGAAACGCATCTGGCCCCGAGCACTCCCCGGGGGGCAAGCGCGCGTTCAAGATGGCGTCCTGACCAGTTACATGGATGCCGCCTTTGTACTTCTGACGCCCGAAGGATCAGAAATCTGGACAAATTGATCACACAGGTAGGCTTACTACAGCTCCAACGCGATTAGAGTTTGTGTAGCCTATGTTTCAGCTGGAGAGAGACGGTACGCGGATCGATCGCCAGCGATACGAACGTGAGTTTCAAGCAACTCTGCTCTTGTGTAGCAGCCATAGCTGGTCCTTGGAACTGTGTTGTATACGGAGACAGCCCATGCGTGTAGACAGGAGCTGATGAGCGCCGAAGGCGCGAAGGAGCGTGCAACTACCGCATAACGCGAGTGCCGTCCAAATCCAAATCATTAGCGAGTCAACTTCCAAATATGGAAACCAACCGTTCGATCAAGCGTCATGATGACGACACAGAAAACCCACGTGTTCCGTAATAGCTATGTGAGAAATTTTACACTCACTCAGAGTGCTCTTTGACTTAGCCGCAGCAGTATGGCCAAGCGAACGGCTGAGAGTGAGAGCGAATTGCAGCCAATTGCAAAGCGTGTGAGATTTAGAGATGCCGGGACCCCTCATCGTTCGACTCCTGCTGTTGGGAAGCGGAGGCTCTGAAGACTCGATCGACGATAAACGTCGGCAAAGCGCTACCACTTCCTTCTTCTGTAGTCAGCGCCGCTTCTTCGGTGGAGGCTCAGTTCCTACTTCGATCTCTTCTTGGATGACTTCGGAATCTAACAGCAGTTCTGCCATCTCTGTTCTACATCGCTACTTGTAGTTCTGCCATCTTGAGTTTTTCCCCACGTCGTCGCATGACCGTAAGTAGGTGACAGACCGCATGACGCAGCGATCGCCTCACCAAAACGGAAATGCGTAGGTAATTTGGATTTGGATGGCACCAGAGTTACACGCTCCTTCGCGCCTTTGGCACTCATCAGCTCCTGGTGTAGAGTAGCTTCTCTGGCAATTGCGTGGGTAGTCTCGGGTACCCAGACCCATCGAACATGGGTACTCGAGACTATTGCGTGGGCGATGTAGCTTCTAGTGGGTGTGGTTTTGTGATAACTAACTAACTTACGTCATATCAGAAAGTTCAGCTTGGAGAGGAGTAGAAATGAAAAGAGAGCCATGACATCACAAGCAATTTAAAAGAACGGAATTACGTAATTGATCTGGATTTGGATGGCACTGCAGTTACGTGCTCCTTCACGGCTTTGCCGCTCATTGGCTCCTGCCATTGTATATACAATGGTATATTTATGACTGCCAGAAGCTGTTAAGTATTTACCAGATCACACAAACAGAAGCCACATTTAAGTGCTTATATGATACCAATGTTTCTTGGGACAAAATACCTTCCCAATAGGGTTGGTAGGTTGGCAGAAAAATGATAATAATAGTCACATGAGCAGTCCTTAATCACGACATTTTACAGTGTAACGTACGATTGGCTGCTACCAAGAATTCTACAAAGGAATTTTCCCATTTACAGCTCACAATCTTGGGCTTTTGGACAGTCTTGAGGCACTTTTGACCCGCATGCTTATTAACGGCATATTTATACGTAAATGCATGCATAATAGATTACGTCAATAATTTTCATTTTTGAATCGTTTTTTTTTGCAAAAAGTTGGGTTGGTCGGACCCGAGCAACATAAAATTAAAATGGTATGGCCTTAGACAATAAGCAATAAATAAATCAGAGGAGCTACATAGAACAGCCTACACACTGCCTTGTCCGTATTAGTACTTGGCGCTTCACCTTTGTATTGATCCGGTGAGAGCACCAGCTAACATTTGGGGGGGGGGGGAGCCTGGTCAGTAGGTGAATTTGGTGTGAGCTCCTCTGTTACTCATTTCAAACTTTCTTTTTTACTAGAGTGGGGACACAGCCCCCCTTACCACTCTACTACTTCATGTGTGAGTGTGTGTGTCCCCATGCACGATCAGATGGCTAAACCCGTCGTATGAAGTGTGTTGGTTATGCAAACCTAGGAGCTATGTAGTTCAGCACAGTGACTCGTATTATGAGTATAGCTTAGAGCATGGGCAGCTATGCTCCAACTAGGCCAAGGCAGGAGCATATAGCAAGTGTACGTACATATATTTCTATGCTCTATTGGAATTAGTTAGTCCCCTGGGCCACCCTCACTCTAGTCTCGTTCCCAGACCCTCCACCCGCCTCCGCAAAAAATGAGGAGAAAAGCGGGAGAGGAGGGTCTGGTGAAGTTGATACATAATAATTTGTACTCCGCGGAATTTCAGAGGGTCAAATCTGATTTGTCGATTGACGGTGTGTGCTTTACCCACGCAAACGTGGCTAGTAAATTTATACTTAGCTAGTAGCAAGTTTGAACAAGCACCAAGACGAGAGCGATAGACAAACGAACAGTGCTTTGATGAAGGCAGCGTAATCAACTGGAGACGAAACAGCATTAGAGCGGAGACCGAGACACACTCAATTGAATTGCTCTGCCACTATGGATGCCTGCCTCTCATTGTACGACTGCTTGTGCAGCAGTTTGAGCAGTAGCAAGTCCATTGTTATTGTTGGTGGTGCGGAACTTTTCCGCTAGGCCTAAGCGTTCAACCTGATACTCTGAACTGCGGCAGTGTCTGTTGTCGTTTTGCAGCTCCTTTCGGCTTCAAGGCCATCGTTTGCTGTAGCCATGCACGTGTACCACTACAGTAACACTGTATGTTCGGCCATGCATAGTATAGCTTAGAGCTGCCCATGCTCTAGGTTATTTAGTATCTGTGCACATTTCCTGTATTTCTAGAGCTTCCTATGCTCCATGGGATTCTTACCATGCTCTATGAAAATACTACTATAGTAACATATACTAATTAGGTTTAGAATTTCACAGAATCAATTATCAGTGGCTGTTGTATCAACTTCACCAGACCCTCCTCTCCCACTTTTTTCGCCTCTTTCTTCATGGGGGCGGGTGGAAGATCTGGGAATGAAACTAGCCTCACTCACTCCCACAGAGGAGTTAGTCCGGACACTATGACAAGGCTTCCATTGCACACCGGAATGCAATAAATGCGGTTCAAAGGTCCCAGTAGCAGAAGGACTGCTGCCTCTATACTGTAACTGACAATTACAGTAGCTAGAGCATATAATTGGCAGTTGACATAGACAGAGGCAGCTGTCTTTGACGTATAGATTGCTACCGGCACCTTTGAGTCACGCAAGCTAGTACAAACGTAATTATTACAATCCATTATGTAATAGAAGCCTTGTCATTGTGTCCACTCACTCCTCCATGTGAGTGAGGCTGGCCCGCAAGATTATATTAATTTCTTACTGTGCTCTATGACTACACCTTGTGGTATGCTACTATAGTATTAAACGTTTACTAATAGCTTGTAGTGGGTTGTAGGAACCAATAGAATGCGACCTAATTAGTGAGGCAATGTTCCAAAAGATCCAAAAACTCACCGTGGAGCATTCATGCATTTGTTGTTGTCCATGTTCTCACAGCAAAGCGGTAGCGCAGCCAAGCCCTAGGCGACGGGTGTCTCTATTCGCTGGACTGGATTCTCCACTGGAACATGGGACTGGAACTTGGGACTGGATTATTCGACTGGAATGTGGGACTGGAATATGGGACTGGAACATTACTCGAGCACGTCAGCAATAAGTGCAATTGCCTACGCGCTATCACTGAAGCTATAAACAGCAACTGCTTACGCGCTAGCTACACCCTAGTACAGTTTCCTATTAGTACATTGTAGGCTACAGTTTCACCGAACGCTGTACGCAGCCTGCCGTCGGAATTCGATACTCAAAAGCGATGACGTTCAAGCCTTAGGTCGGGAAGAAGGATGCCTAAAGATGCTACTACAGTAGCTACACGGATAAGCGTCGTTTAATCAGCTAGGGCCGGAGTCGGTATGTAATTATTAATTAATAATTGCTAACGTAATCGTGTGAGGATCATGTTTTACCCGGGAGTTTGGTGTGGCCGGCCCTTAGTAGTCTTCACGTGATCCTCACATGACTACGTTAGCAAAATATATTTTCGCAGCACGGATCAAGACTGCAGGAACATTTCCCACAAAATTGCCATACTACTGGCACTGCTAGGCTGTAGCTAGCGCGTTAGGAACTGGCTACCGAGCGTGAGAGATGTTCCAGTCCCGCATTCCAGTCCCACATTCCAGTCGAATAATCCAGTCCCACGTTCCAGTCCCATGTTCCAGTGGAGAATCCAGTCCAGCGATTAGACACACCCCTAGGCGACCCGGCACTTTCCCAAGCGCGTAAACAAAGAGGCGGGGCTGGACATTACGCTCAAGACTACTCTGTCGCTTGCTGTAGCTACTAGGCAGACAGCAATACTACCAAAGAAGGCGGCTGCGGGACGATCCTTTTTTAGTCACTGAATGTACGCCATCGAAAAAGCTGACACCGCAGGGTGGCTTCAAGTTAAGGGCTAGGTAGACTCGGCTAAAAATGACTGCGAATTCGTGTTCGAGCAACCTGTTACCAGTTTCATACATTACCAGTTTAGGTCTTTCTCGAGTTCGAGAGCTACTCGGACAGAAATACGCGAGTTCAAAGTTCAATGGCCACACGAAAAAAAAAATTGGCACGAAAAGTGGGGCGGCCCAGGCCGACCCAGCCGCCCCGCTTCCGACGGCCTTGATTAGTCTTCGCCTCGTGACTGGACCTGGGCTCTTGTTGCGAATAATTATCCGATGACAAATGGCCTATACCTAACGTATATTTCCGCTAAAGGTCAGTATTGCTGTATACATTACACAGGACTGACCTGATATAGCTAACCTAACTCTAAACCCGAACCCTATCAACAGTGACAACTTTGTACAGAGCCTACCATGCATTGAGCTGCATAGTGACATCAATAACAAGTGCAATTACTCTAACAATTTGTATACAGAGAAAACGATGGCCACTTTTTTGGAGAGGAAAAAATACTACCACTACCCTGAACTACGCAATCTTGCTATACAAAGCCTATTATAATAATTACAAACTGTAACTACACTTATATTCGCAGCATTCTTGGGTATCAAGTATATACTCAGCATACCCAACTCATACACACCCAACTCAGTATAGTGCACCCGGGCGACCCAGGCACAGGGCTAGTTTAATGATGACGGGCCTAACCAGAAAGTTCTTAACCCATATCAACTCATGAAATGACAGACGTAGGCGCTGTAAAAAATTTACCTGAAGGAGAAAATTTTTCCACAACAGCAGTAGAAACTGCTTGCAAACTCCTGAGCAGCCCGCAGCCATCCTATAGGCCTAGACGACGCAGTCCACGGCGATGCCAGACTCTACGTAGAGTTCGGTATTTAACAGTCAAATCGCAGCCGTCACCGGAAACGCTTCTACGCGTATCCGGTTCAGAGTTTATTCGCGCCTTATCTGGTTCAACCTACATCCATCCTCTGGTTCAGAGTTTATTTTGCTCATTAACTTTAACTCTCGCATGCAGTATAGTCAAAAGCGTCACGAAGATTTAGCATTGTCAGAAAGGAGCGGCAAAAGCCAGTGGGGGTAGCCTTTAGTCTCGTACCCAGACCCTCCCCCCGCACGAAAAGTAAAAAGCGAAAAGCGGAAGAGGGTCTGGGAGATGGCCTTAGCTACCTGCTAGTCTCGGTACCAGCCCACCAATCAAGGCGGAGCTAGTTTCCAGTATCCCTTCGTGGCGGGATTCTGGAAGCGATCTCCGCCTTGATTGGTGGGACGGTACCGAGGCTACCTGTACGGTTAGCGGGGCAATTTAATTATACATCCGTTTGATTAACCGCAGGGCACATTTAAAAGTGTTATTGTGGCCACTTGGCTTCTACAGTGCAATGGCAACTGGTGTTTTGTGTCGCTGTTGCGGCAACGGTATACTAGATTCTAGAGAACGCAGAAAGCTGTCAAGCCAAGCGAGAGTAGCCGTCGTTCCGACATTCGTACCACGGCTTTTGCAAGAGCGCTATTGACAGTGAAACTGAGGGGCTAGTTTATACCTACCAACACTGAGGCCGACATCTGCAGACAACGGGGGGAGAATCTGGGTACAAGACTAGGTAGCCTTACAATTGGCTATGGAGCTGCTGCTGCAACTGCAATATCACTTTAGATTCCTTGGAACAAACCCGTTTCTGACTTTTAGAGCATCCAAATACCTGTAAAAAAAACTAACGTTTCTAGGCCTATTCCTAAAGTTTGTGACCTATTCCTGTGTATTCTGGCAAAAAAATACGCTGTCCAAGCCGTTTTTGTGCAATAATTCAGAGGTAAAGCAGAAATATTTATATGCATGCCAGGAATACACAAACTATGCTGACCTTAGCAGAAAATAAAGAGAATTTCGTAAAATTAGAAAGACCTTGAATAGTTACATTCAACCAACAGAATAATAATAAATTCTACAACTTGATATGTGTCTATTTCATCACTTGTCCAGATGTGCACGCCATTTACACACTCATGATTCATCTAAGGAATAAAGCAGATAGTCTCAAAGTAGCTAATTTTAATATTATAAAGTCATGTGCAAGAGGGACTGGAGGTACACCTGTTGATAAGAGCAGGGTGACAAATACTGCAGCAAAGCGGCAGCTTGTATTTTCTAAATACCATCCAAAACAGCCGTAAGGGTGGAGACCTTCTAACAAGTCTTTGTTGGGCACTTGGAAGAATATCAGTTAACAGTACTGACTAACTTCCTGTACAGCCATAAGGTGGCCATATAAGTTAGTTGTATCCCTGCCAAGCGGGATATAAGACCCTTATATCCCTTGGGAAAGCTTTCGTGAAGCCTTGGAAGTGCCGAGGGCGAAGCCCGAGGCACTTCCTCGGCTACACTCAAGCTTTCCACTCCACTGCGAATTTTTAGATCTCTTAGATCATCTTCAACCTAAGAATCATAGTCATGCAAACTACTATACACTCATACATACATGCAGTCGTTCCGCCAGCGTTGGATTGTAATACTTTCGAGCGGAAGTGGTTCACGTGATGCTTCTAGCGGACTGCCATTTTGCACCACTTCTTCTAACGGAGCTACCTCTGTCAGTATGCGATAAAAATATACCAGAGCTGGTACACCACTTGGAACATCTACGGGCGTCCCTGAAACCGAGTTTCCCGTGTCTACGAGGTGGAAGTTCACGGCAGTACAATTTCAGTGTTTTATTCCCAAACAGCGTTCCACAGGTAGCTAGCCCCACGATACCTGGGATATAGCTAGTACATAGGTACTTGTCCTTGCCTAGAATGTTTCGTCTGGGATCTTAGCTAAAATGTATGTTTGAAAAACCCGCCAAATTACCATACCCGCATGCGCAAACCTGAATAAAAACTCGACACAAGTGCGCGATATCTAACCGCGTGAAAGGTCTAGGCAACAGCAGGTCAGAGGAGGTTTTTTAGTACCCACACAAACTGTTTCTCATAATTATATTCCCCGGAAGAAGGTATGTATTTCCCAGAAAGACAGTATCGTAAGGGTGCTACAGTAACTAATACATAAAGTATAGCACAGATAGTGTAAAACAGCTCTGTAGCTATCTCTGAAAAGCTAGAACGTAGAGCTGCAGTTTGCGGTAAGTGGTAGTGCAGTGGTTACAGATCCTCCTGCAACTTAATCCAAGTGAAGGTGTCAGCTATTGAATTTTACTGAGAATAAAAACAGCTGTGTATTGACTTTTACATCAATTCACCAAGTCCTGACCGAGATACAGCACATTTACACTCAAAGACTATTTTGCTCACTGCCAGCCATCAAAGAAATGGCTTCTTCAACAAATCTAACCCCTACGTCAACTGCAAGCTAATTTTGTATCAGGTCCTACGGGGGGCTAAAACCATATGTTACTGTACTGCACTCATACACACAACAGCATTGGTGACCTACTAACGTGGGGCTTGCTCACTTCAGCTAAATTAAATAAAATCATTGAAGATTATACTGAGATGATACAATAAAATACTTGCATAGCAATATACAATTATGAAGCATTGGGTAATTCTATAACCTACAGTATAACAAAAATTATTACTTCATTCATGCTTGATAAAACAGTACTATACTTCAGTTTCTATGGTGTTCGCCACCACTCTCCTGCTCTCTGGCAAAGTTGATGAACACCTAAATCAAGAATTAGGAGGGAAATCCAAGAAATTTGAATTAGGTAATATTTAATAATCTTTGCAAGTGCATGCATTAGACTCCTGTGTAATCCTAGTTCTGTGATGCAAAATTCATTGGAGTCACCTTTAACTCTGCGCGTGAAATGCTGGAAACATGCACGCAGTGACTACGCAAAGTGCAGAAAAACACGTCTCCAGTACCTTCCGAATATTAATATCACAGTATGCTAGATAAGCCAGCCTCTATGCACGCTAGGCATCTGACTACATAAGAACGAAAACCACAAGGAGATGCAACCGGAAGTATACTTTTGTGCCATGGCTGCCGATCGAGAGAAGGGTCTGGAACCTGAAGACGTGACAGTTTCAGTTTCTCACTCAGCCACAACTGCTTTGTTTTTTGCCCCTTCCGCTCCCTTGCAGAAAAATTTTGGAGCACTCGACATGGTCGGAAATTACCTGATCAAGTCGGCTGTAATCAATATGTATAGGTTATATCCCTGCCAAGCGGGATATAAGACCCGTTATATCCCGCGGGAAAGCTTGAGTGAAGCTGAGGAAGTGCCGAGGGCGAAGCCCGAGGCACTTCCGAGGCTTCACGAAAGCTTTCCCAAGGGATATAAGGGTCTTATATCCAGCTTGGCAGGGATACAACTAACTTATACCATGCTTAAGTCATTCAGACAAGAGTTGCAAGGTCTGTAGAAGGCATCCAGAAATTAAGTTAAGTAAGCTGCAGCTTGGTACAGCGAAAATCGCGGCCACAATCGTGGCAAGATCCAATAAAATGGCTAGCTAGAATCAAGACAAAGGCTCTAAAACTCGGCAAGACATCCTTTCCAAACCTAGCAAAGCATGAAAGGCGGCTAGTATGTACGATAGCGAACTATTTAGCCTGAACCTAACGCTATTTTGGCACAGAACGATAGGCTGGCAGCGTGGCTACATGCATAGACATACGGAACCTAATGCTATTTTGGCACAGAACGATAGGCTGGCAGCGTGGCTACATGCATAGACATACGGAAACACAACAAAACTCGCTATAAACGGAGTATAATAGCTTACCGTGCCTTCTTGCAGCAATTCTCCAGCAATCTATGAGCAAGGACCGCCATCTGGCCTGCCTACGCTCGAGCGCTCCCACAGCAAGCTACCCTGCCACAGCTTTTTGAGCGTTTGAATGAATGGAACGGAATCGGGTACCGAAATTCCCATCCGGTGCTGCGTGAATCCGATTGGTCTGCTGCATTGCAACACGGTTGCTAGCTAGCAACGGGATATACGACCCGTTATTGCACCCGAATACTGTACGCAGATTGGTCAGAATGACTTAAGTATGGTATAATTCATCTATAGCTATGGCTTGCATAGGCTTACTAAGCTTGTTAAAGCCTTTACACATGCTTTTCAAGTACAAATAAGCCATCAGGAGGTTATGTAATTCGAAATTAATTACACGCTGTTAGTTTATTAATTATGCATACATACCCATCATGACGTCAATTTACATTGCATGCAAAGATAACTGCAACAGAATTTTTGCTTACCTGTTCTAGGGTGGTCTGACTGACACTGTAGTCTACGATACCGAGCCTCTCCTTGTTGTCCTCTATCTGACGGAAGATGGACGACCATGTTATACCATTCCCAGGCAATTGGTAGCTGACTGCACCCTGGAAGGGAGAAAGAGAAGGGTAGATCAATAAATCTGAGGCTTGAAAGGTGCCATCTCTTGCCCCACCGTTTATTAATTATTCAAATTCCTATTACAGTTATCCTATGTGTATTTCTTATTGCTCTTTGTATTAGCTGTATGCTACTGAGAATTACTTTCTGACCTATGAAGTAAAACTATTTACCTGGTGCTCCTCTAGCAATAAGGCTCCAGGGTATTTCTCCTTGATGAAGTCATGCAGCATTGTAGTATCAAAGGGGTTAAAAGGTACCACATCCCTGGCAGCAGACGCCTTGCGCTTGAATGTATTTATACGACGAAAGATGCTCGAAGTGGTTCGTTTTGTAGGAACATTATTTTCATTAGGGAGTGAGACGTTTCTCTCTAGACTCTTTTGGCCACCCAATTCACTTATAGAATCAGCTGTGCCTTGCTGCTGGAATGATGGTGGGGAACTGGTTTGACGTTGGAATCCCGCATTATTCTTTTGGCGGCCAAACCCAAATATACTACCGGTTGTCCTTTGGCGGTGCAATGATGGCGGAGAACTGGATGTATTTTTACGCTGGAGTCCAAACATGGTACTGAGTTGGCGACTGAATTTTCTGACCTTCTTTTGTGGTTCCGGGATTGGAGGAGGCATGAGCTTTACCTTGGCATTAAACGTAAAGCCAGCACCATATCTGTTGGGCAGAGAGAGCAGAGGAGAGAAAAGGAAAAAGAAGGGTAGAGGAAGAACACACAGAAACGAAGTATTAATTCGTCTGATTTCCTTAAAACATCATGAATAGCCTCAACAAGGTAGACAAGCTACTGTGAAGACATCTAGGAAATGAACTCACTTGTTCTTAAGATGCTGGATGCTTCCGAGACACTTGAACCTTCCGTTAACCATGATGGCCAGACGATTGCACAGAGCCTCACACTCCTCCATGCTGTGTGATGTCAGAATGATGCTGTGGCCCTCCTACAACCATGGAAAGGAGATACACAATAGCCTCATTCCCAGGCTCTTCCTACTAATGACACAAAAAGGAACCGTTCTGCTTTGCATAATGAGTAGTTAGAGCCTGAAAACGTGAAAGCAATATCATTAATGTTACAGCATATATCCATGTACAATGTAAAGCATGGCGTCGTTATTACTCAAGAACATTCAAAAGGGCAGCCACTATCCTCTGTGTTCAGAAAAGGCAAAGGCATGATTTCATACAATTCTGAGAAGTATAGTTAAAAAGTCTCGTGCCCAGACTTTAATTGGCTCTTCCCCCTCGTACGATGATCTGGTCCAAATGCTTGTTTTACTCGCATATATTCCAGGGAGATCCAATCAGATTGCGGGATTTGTAATTATTACGCCAAAGAATGCTATTACGGTCTAAGAAAATGGTGATGCTTGATTTTTTGGGCAGGTTTTATTAGGTAGCGATTGATACTGCTCTGTATGAAACTTGGGAGTTTAGATAAATGATCACAGTAGCCAAGTTTCTATACAGCTTTTAAAGCCTGAAGTATTTTACTAACTTTAACACTCATTACTCCACCCATTGAAACAACCTTTGGACCAGGGTTGCCAGACTGTCCTGTGAGGAGGAGCCAAGGTTTGGGTACAAGACTAATACTCTGCATCGCTTGAGCTTCACTGCAAGTCAATTCCTTGAATAATAAGGACAAGCCTTTAAGACGTAACTCCTAGCGTACCTGGGTTATAGCGGTCAGTACGTCCCAGAGGTAGCGCCGTGTAGCAACATCCATCCCTGAAGTTGGTTCATCCAAAAGGATAATTGAAGGACTGCCAACGAGAGCAATGCCAGTACTCAACTTGCGCTTGTTACCTCCACTGGGAGAGGAGGGAGAAAAAGAGACAGAGGTTCAGAGGGAAGACAGGGAGAGAGAAGGGAAAGGAGGAAGGACAAAGGTGATGTGTTGGAATCCTTCTCCGCAGACACCCAAGATGTGAACATCTATGTTCTTGTGTACATTACTCTTGTCCCAAAATTAAATTGCATACATTTTGGATCGTGAGTTGCCAACACCCCACTACTGAATGCATTACCTGCAAATAAAAACTCCAGCGTGTACAATTTTTATCTCTCAATTAATTTGCGATCCAAATAGAATATTCTTGCAAGTTCACTACAAAACCTGAACGACTGCTAGGTTTGAATGGCCCAGTAATTTTTAATCATTAATTAACATTAGCAGCGTTGTTTCCAGGCCATAGCCCAGCTTTTATCACTAGCAGTTTTCAAGAGGGGAGCCTGGGAATCAGGCTGCAGCATTACTATCACTAGAAACCATTGAGTTTCTGAACTGATTAATTATGCACATGAACTTCTTACACTCTGATCTGTGCTCGGTTTAGAGGGATTCCCGTGTACTATATATAAATCGAGGGAATTGCGCTGCCAAGTGTAAAGCATAGTAGGGTGGGGGGGGGAGGTGGTGGGGGGTGATGGGTTACGAGCCAGCCTGTTGCAAAAATAACAACTAACCCGGAACCATGCTGCTGGAGAAGCTATGAAAAAGCAACTGGTCTTTGGTAGATTACTGTCTCCATCAGCATGTTTTCAAGAATCAGCCATGGCTGTTATGAGAGAGTGGAGAGACGCTCAAAACTCACATGCGCATTGCTCGATTGTGCCATCCGTCAATAGTGCTCATATCTGTACATCTACAAAGGGTACACAATCTCTACTAGACTGAGAGCTGTAGTAGGCCTCCCTTGGTAAAACTATGTGTTAGACTTGTCCAGATCTCTGATTTGTCATATGCTACAAGTACAAAGAGATTTCGCACACTACATACTTAGGCTGTGATAGTCACCCTGCCTGGTTAATACTGCAGTCAAACTTTGGTTAGAGAATTAGTGTCCATGGCAGCTTCAATAACTCTTTTAGTTTTTTAAGATATATACATATCCTTTGGAATGCTAAGCAATCACGTATTGTGGTATATATTAGTGCCGTAAAAATTATAGGTAGCTACGTGGTATAGATGATGAGATATTATGGGTTAAACATTACTTGAGGTCACAAAACAATGTTTTGGTATCCCGCCACCTTGAATGAACTTCTGATTGAACTATAGGCTCTCTCCCCATTAAAATTGTAAAATAGGGAAACTAGAACCCTGAAGGAAAAAGGTATAAGATGAACATAAAGTTCTCTAATGATGTAAATATTTTCGTTTGAGAAGCTACTAATCTGTGTACATACCATCAGAAAGAGAAAGCTAGGGAATATTAAGGTAACAGTTACTAATTATAGCAAAATTCTGAGGGTAGAATAACCTGTAAGTTCCACACTGCTTGTCACTGTGCTGGGAAAGATCTAATCTTTGAATTACAGACTCTACTTCCTTTTTTATGAGGTGTTCAGGGATGCCTCGGAGACGACTAAACATAGTCAGGAGCTCCCTGCCTGTTAAACGATTAATGAATGCATCAAACTGTGGGCAGTAACCAATTCGCTGCTGCACGTCTCTGAGGTTTGTGCGGATATCAAATCCACTGATTGAGGCACTTCCTTCTGTCATTGGAATGTCTCCTGTGATGATGTTGAATGTTGTTGTCTTACCCGCACCTGAAATAGAGGAAGAGAGGAAAGAGGGAAAGAGATGGAGGTAAACACTGTAAAATAATATAAAATAAAAATAAAGAACAGATTCTTAAAGGTAGGTATACAGGAAGGTGGTATGCCTACTGTAGTTGGTTCAGTGGTGAGACTTACCATTTACCCCCAATAGTCCAAAGCACTCTCCATTGGGAATAGCCAGACTGATGCCCTGGACGGCAGCCTTGGCTGGCTGTAGAGCACAGCCAACGAGGTGTTGTGAATATACCTGCAAAATGTAAGTGCGAATCAAAGTAAGGATACTATAATGACATCATTTACAGGGCCGTTGTCATAATACTTCATCCACATTACTATCCGCCTACATCGATGGGACTCACATGCGAGACTCCAATCACATCATATAACATTCCACTGACATTACATGTGAAGCTCAACTAACATCATATTACGTGAAGAGCATGAGCTCCACCATGAACAGAGTGAGGCCTATAGGAGCTGGTGGATCTCACACTATCGAAATGTGGGTAATCATGAGGTTCAGTCATACCTTGTGTAAGTCTTTAACAACCACAACATCATCTTCAGTTGTCTGTCCCATTAACACTTTCTTTCGCTCATTGAATACATCTGTGTCCTCACCAGGAAGTGGAAGGGTCTCTACCGCACGGACTTCCTCATCCTCCACACCATAGCTACCGTTCTTGTAGTGCCCGAGGAAGCCCTTTATTTCGGAGGAAAAAAACTTTGCCTATACAGTGGGGAGAGGGGAGGAAGGAAGCGGAGGGGAGGGGAGGGAAAGGAAGTGGAACGAGAGGAGAGATCAGGAAAAGAGGCATGTACCAATTAGAATTAAGCTTGATCCCTACTCATTATACTCCATACATACAGAGTAGGGCCACCACGACTATGCCTATACACATAATGTACTTAACTCTTCAATATTACATTTGTGTACAGAACAGCATTGTATATTGCAATTTACAACTAGAAATTATAGTAAGTTACTAGGCACTAATAAGAAGCCATACCTCCAGGAGAAGGGTGAGCATAAGAAAGACGACTCCCTCAATTGCCATGTAAGTCAGGATGGAGCCAATTGCAGGGCGAGCAAAATTGAAATCACTGTCTGCAAACCTTAGTGACATGTCTGATCCTTGTAAGGTGGAGTCTTGACAGAGTACCCTGGGGATAAACAAGCAGTATATTAACGTACAGCAGCAAAGGGTGCTATTAGTATACAAACCCCAAAATTATGACAATGTGATCTCAACAATCTTGGTGGGAGAAAGAGAATTTTTAGACACAAACAAACTAACGGCTAGCTAAATATAGGGTTTACACCCCTAGGCTGCAGACCATAAAGTATGCTTAGATAAAACTAAAGTATGAACACACGCAACTTCTGGAAGCCAATTTTTCAAAGAAAAGTCAATAAATACTCTTGTAATAACCAGACTGCTATAAACCTTTGGGTATTAGTACACTTTCCAGTGGTACTATCAGACCACAATATGAATTTTGCATTAAATTAATGAAACAGTCTTGGTGGATGTGACTGAGTGCAAAATGCATATCTGACCATCCAATATTTCAATAAATATCCCAATACAAGTTGTGAAAATTCTCATGCTGCATATTTGAACTGGTGGTGAAATGTGGTCCATAGCTCATGAGATCACTAGCTAATCATCTTAGCTCGGGTGCAGTGATACTACCATAACAAGGAGAATTTCACCCCCAAACCATAACATTGGCAGAGCATTAAACCTCTGAACAATTGATTTTGATATTAAACTGCCTCAGACTCTATAAAACTTCACCACCTCAGTTGTTAACATGTACAGTTTGCTTACGCTTGCCCTCACAATGTTATGTTAGTTATAATTATAATTATACACTCATATGCATGTTGCTCCTGCAGTGCTTATGCCATCGACAATGCACCTGCAAACACAGGCAGAACTTCTAATTCCTCAAGTCAGAAGACAAGAACGAGGGCAACCAGAGATTACACCATCCCGATCATGATATATTCCTCCTAGTATCCCAAATTATGCACTCTCAACCAGCTTCAATAAAACATCAAAACCATACCTGTACCAACTCACACAAATATAGCCTGCTTTATCAGTGCACTAAACACCTCAAAACCCCGCAAAGATTTTCTAATTCTACCATGAAAGTGCTTCTAACACTGTCATATACAGGATACTTTGCACGTCTTCCAGCTCTTCCAAAATTTATATATACTTTACTTTTGTAACCAGATTATCTACCCCTGCAATTAATTTTTACGAGTATTTATCCTGTGACTACCTCCTCATGTGTCACTTCATGCTCAGTCTCTTCTACAGCCTCGTCCCAGGCCACACATCCCACAAAAGAGTGGCTTGGTATCCACTGTTTGCGCATGTGTGTAATTATCAGAAATCTTGGTAAGTTGTTAACTATCATGTTATATCTGTATATAATGCTGTCACGTTCGGTTACGCATCCAGTAATGTTGTCATGTCATTAGAGTGTAAAGTGAAGATAGGCTTCATGGCCTGTAGGGATAATTTTTGCCAGGTGCATGGCTATTGGTAGTTCGAATTTCGACCCTGTTTGCCACTAAATATCCTAGCAGGCCACATTTGCAATTGAAAATCAAGCAGCTCACAGTTACTACCAGGAGAGAGGCGCTTCCAAAGTTTTATGGTAAGACAGCTACTATAATCGTAGCAGAGACAAAATTCCAGGTTCTTTTAGTATGCCTGACTGCCATTTAATTTGTAAAAAGTCTGGTTTTTAGTTCTTCTGCTTACTATATTTGTATACTGTCTCCATACTATTCCTGGCCATGTGAACAAGATGGTTCGCGGAGACATTTATTGACCCTATTCCGCAAGTATCTTGTGCATATCTGAACAGTGGATATCAGGCCACTGCCACGTGTAAGTATGCAGTTATGACCATTAGTACCTGTCTGACTTTGTTCCCAGGCTTTTGTGGAAGGAACCGGAAATGAGGCTAAGATATAATCAATGTGGTCTGGTGTGTCAGTTGTAACTTACGCTGCAATCTCTTCACTGGTTGAACACACTCCTCGGGCAAACTCGTTGAGAAAGATGTCATTCATACCAATCGCTAGGCTGTGTGCGTAATATGTACGTGTGCGTGTATGTATACAAGCATGTATTTATGTGTCTATGTGTGAGTATGCACATACATGCATGCAAATTAGCAGACTGGCTTGCATACCCGTAGCCAGGGAAGATGAGGAAAATGTAGTGAAGAATATCGGCAACGTTCACATCATCAGTAAAGAAAATAATGGTCTGCATGGCAACTGCTGAGAAAACGTAAAAGCAAAAAAAGATTCCAAATGCTGCAAGATAATTTTGGAAGAAGAAGGAGAAGACATAGGTGAGAGGGATGCTAGACCACATCACAAATACCTGAGGGGAAGGAGGGAGCAAAGGGGAGAGAGGGAGAGGGAGAAGAAGCTGGTATAAATAGTACCCGTAGATGATCATTACAATGCTCGGCTATCTCACGCATATGCTGAAGATATAGACACCATGCCGTGACTCACAAAGAGGAGAAAGACGGCAGCCAGCCCTTCATTTCTGTAGCCTTCGACTTGGGTTGCAGCAAAAAGGATTATTGATACAGCCACTGCAATAGCAGCATTGAGCAGGTCCCAAGCAAAGGTAGCTAACCAGAAACTGGTTTTGTGCACTCCACTTACAAATTGAAGGTGTTTCGCCTGTGTGTGTGTGAGTGAAAAGTGTTGGTTGATGGTACTTCACATATGTCAAAAGTATGTCTCATATGAATGTATATTTGTTAGACCTTTGACTCCTTCTCTTGCATGACAAAGAGGATGAATGTACCAATGAGAAAGCTGTAGCCGAAAAGTGTAGATGTTGCAACAACATAGGCGGTGAAAAGCTGTGTGCTAGTTGAAGCCCTGGATACAATAGCCCGTGATTGAGGGTGGTTGATCACTGTGATGGTGTAGCTACTGTTTAGGGTCTGGCGAAGCAGGATGTTGTGGAAGGCATTTAGGGCAGCAGGAGACATGTGTACGTTCTGGGAAGGAGGGAGGGGAGAGGAGGGGAGGAGGGAAGGAAGGAGAAAAGAAGTAGGATAGAAGGAGAGGGGAAGGAGAAAAAAAGAATTTTAATAATTGTTTAGCAACACTCTAATTATAAATACACCAGTAAATGAGGTGTTTTAAGCATAGGCTGAAGCAAAAATACTTATTAACCAAGGTGGGGCCGAGGCTAATAACAGATGTGCTGAAGCCAGTGAGAGCATAAAGTAGTAAATATACCAGTTGGCAGTGCATTACAGAGCTGGTTAGTGCACTTGGGCAACATAGTAACAGTTTCAGTAGATTGCCTTCAGGTCATGCATTAACTTCCCCACGATCATTAGTATATTGCCCTCACACACTAACTAGCTAAACCCCTGTAATGCACTACCAACTGGTATACAAATACTCCTTTGTAACTAACTGAGCTTTCTGGTCTAAGTGATACAGAAAATGGACAATAAATGTGACAACACTTCAGTTTTGATTACTAACTAATTAGAAACCTGCTTGGAAGTTACGGTCGTGCTTTGTATACCTGATTAGCACTACACTAAAGAGTAACTAATGACACAAAATGTAAAAGTCAACACTCCCCTCCCCTACACACACATAAACATACCTCATTATTATACCACACAGTTACAGAAACTTGTTCACCCTGGTTGGGATAGATCGCCCCAACAGAGCGATTAACACAACCAGAGTTGACACAGGTTAAATTCTGCAAAGTGTTAGCAGCTGTCCCATTGACTGTAGAGCATCCAGGAATGGACGAGAAGCCATCACAACTCAAGCAAGGTTCGCGTAAATTGACTACTTCTTGCAAACTAGTTTCATTACTGCACTCCTCCAAATGATCAAGGTAAGGACAATCCATAGTGCCATCAAACTGATCACCCAAGGGGGAAAACCCAAGTGCACAGGTCTGCAGAGCGAGATCTCTTGTATTTCCACATCCACATGCAGCATAAGATGGGTCTCTGTTCATGACAGTAAAACCAGCCTGATATTGTCTGTAGAATATTGCTGGATTTGTCTCTACAGCTAAACGAAGCAAATATTCCGCAACAAAGGTGCCATCACTGTCCACTGGGCCGGTTGGGTTTTCTGTGAGGGCATCTTGATATGATACCAATGGAGAAGAAGGACAGAGATCTTCACTTCTCGTTGCTGTCACAGTTCGAATCTGAGAGAAAGGGTTCGTACAGGACGCGAGACGACGCTCTTGAGCTGTACAGCAGCTGAAGTTTAAAAGGGGGAGAGGGACATGAATATAATCAAAGGTCAATACTGATATGTTGAAAATATTTACTTCTTCAAAATGATATCAATTAGCATACCGTATAGTGGAAAAATTTGGCGAGCATTAAATTTGCAACATGGCTGAAAACGGCTAGGTTTTAATATTGGCGAAATTTAAATTTTGCGATATTAACCGTCATAAGCTTATGACATAATAATTGTACTTTAGTGAACGCAACAACGTATGTAAGCCTTCTCGCTGATAATTCGGCTGTCTAGAAGCTTCGAGAACTACCTAGCCGCCTTGGTCGCACCGTTCTCAGCGGCGTACTTCCCTACCGGTGCCCTTTCTGCATGTAGCTATTGTACTTGCCTCGAGGCCTGACATCTTTATTTCCGGTCGGCTCTGTCAATGACTCTCCAAGAGCCTCCGTGTTTGCCAAACGTCCGTAGAGTGGGTAGTACAGGTCCTCTCTTGACATACTTGTACATTGCCATGATAATAGTACCGCTTCAGATGTATGTGTATCGCAGTTAATATATACGCGTGTGGGTGGTATGCATTACGCCAGGTTTTATTATTGGCGAGAATTTAATTTGGCAATTTTTTTACAATTCGCCAAACTGCCACATTAAAGTTCTCATCAAATTTTCCCGTAGTATCTCTGGCCTTTGCCTATATGTACAAAGGCATTCTAGAACACTAATCATCTCTTATCTCTACTTACTTAAGTTTTCATTGTAGGTAAGTTTGCTCAGCTACGGATGTTTGCATACTCACGTGGAAAAACTGGTAAACAAAACTTTTACAAAAACGGTGTAAGCTTTGGATATAAATGCTCTGTATTCTCCATCAAAATGCTAAACTAAAAATTCCATTCTGATGATATCATGAGTTATTAACCTTTAAACTCTTGCTGTTCTACTCTTTAAGTGGTGAAATTGCCAGTAGCTTTGAACTGGTGAAAAACATTAAACCTATTTGATCACACTTGAAAGTCTTATGAAAATGAGAAATATATGAATTCATAATAATTCAATGATTCTGAACATACCAAATGACTAGTGAGTTCACTATGGCTTATGCTAACATACTTACACTAATTAAACTTCTACTATAGGAAAGTACACAAATGCCACTGTCAAAGTACTAGCTACTACAAGATAAGGGCTTTCCACATAGTCATACATGAATACTCTATATAAAGAGAATTTCTGCCCACTGTCATGATTATGTAATCAAACCGTACGGTAATTAATTATTTTACTATATGATTTTGTAGCGAGTCATTACTCTACTTGAGTAAATGGTATTGATATCCAGTGGCGTACACACATCCGAATGCTCACAAGCAATGAGCTTGAATGACTTTACTCTCCTGTGAGGCCCACTCTGGACGGTACTAATAATACATTCTAATTATTACCTAAAATATTACATTTAAAACTAGTGACAACTGAAAGTACCTATCATTGAACACAGTAGACCTACCTCAAACAGCGATCACGGCAGGTGTTGTACCCAAATACAGCATCATTTGGACTGCATGCATCTTGTAATTCAGACTGATAAAATAAAAATCATTATAGTCTGCATTCACAGCGAACCCATGACATTGGAAGTGCATACACACACCACACATGCTCAAGCACATAAACACACATGCACACACACATACACACACACGCTGCACATGGATACACTTGCATACACATATACACACATACATGCACACACACATGATTATTGTAATGAGCCCGAGTGATCCATACACTAGTGAGTTTACTACAACAATTTCTCAGTACATATCATGTACGTACATATGTTACAGCATGCTACTTATGCATGCACATAAAGTCTAACAGGCTGGCCCCTATAGTGCGCTTCTAGTGTGCTCTGAGTACCTATACTATTATGTGCTGTATCACAATGTCATGCTCAAAACTGTTTGCAACCACTTCTGAGTGAATAATGATGCACTCACTCTTAGCCACTTTTTATCAGCTGTCGACACAATCTTACTATTACTAATTACTTATGAACTTGCTGTTCTTATTTGGTCAACACGCACTTTGATATTATTGCATATCTGCTATATTACCCACACCATTTACTCACTCTGGCTCGCATAATGTTGTGCATTCACCTAATAATATACAGTCTCACTCACATACATACATGTACGTGAATGTATAAACATACCTCAGTTCTGGTAGCACAGAATTTATCCAAAAGCTGATACTCATAGCTACAGCAGCTTTCTGTGAAGTTAATACTTTGAACACCGTCTCTAACTGCATTAATGGCATCTGTTAGGTCAAATAATTGCGATGCTCCGAGAGTTGTAGGATCAACACTCTGTGGATAAGTCACAATAATAATAATAATAATAAGTGATTCATGCAAAGCCTATTCCACCTTTGCTTCATCACAAGGTGAGGTGGTGGGTTAGAAACACACACAGCCATAACCAGGAGCAGATTAGCATGCTAGTGTGAGTAAAAATGTGGATCCACTAGGTACAATAGTGCATGGCCATCAAGCTTATGTATGACTTTGGTTTTTGGTATTGCCATCGCAGCTAACCATAGGGGTACTGCTGCCAGTGTTGTTCCTATATGATCAACTCACAGAGGGTCAAAGGTGGAAGGGGTTTTATAAAAAAAAATCATAGAACAAGGCGTACATACCTAAGCTATCCAATGCTGTGGGGGTCGCCAATTATGTATAGCTTAGAGCATATAGCTGCCCATGCTCTAGGCCATTTAGTATATGTACACATTTCCTGTATTTCTAGAGCTTCCTACGCTCTATTACCATGCTCTATAAAAAATACTATACCATGTTACTATACTAACAAATATAAAACGACTGTGTGTTGCAGCACAACCTAAAATATTGCAGAGATTGAGCTAAGCTCACAGAGAAGTTGATATTGAATCCAGCACTAGATGAATCTTGTAGTTGTGCCCAGAACAGGTCGACAGTACCAGAGATGGCAGAGTTGTTCAATCGCAGCTCCCTTGCTGGATCATCAGCTTGGTCATTAAAGGGTCGGACTATGGCAAAAACCAGCCCAAAAAGAATGAGCAGTAGCGGCAGGATTAGTTGGGTGATCACTGCTGTAAAGAAACGAAGGGAATTGTAGAACCGCTTCAGGAACATGGCGACAAACTGCTGGAACCAGAGAGTAAGCCCAGTGTTTGGGGCTGTGTGTGTGTATGTTATGTGTATCGTGTGTATGCATGTATGTGTGTGTGTATGTGTGGACATATGCACATTGTGTCAGAGATAGGTTACTATTAGTGGCTGGTTGAGCAAAAATCAGACGGTATTTTTTAGCAGTCATGTCTCAACAACCATCACTGAGACATCAATAATTCCAGAGTTTTTACGCCTATCTGGCGAAAAGTCAAAATATTTTAAATTTTGATCTGGCAAACTTCACAGTTGATCAGACATAATTACTGAACTGGAGTGCTAAAGTGCTTCTTTTCCGTTGGGTGCCAAGAGATTGACCACAGATGTATACTGGTGACAGCAACATGCACAACATGCAGCGTAATCTGCAATGTTGGTTTCATCAGAAATGCGTAGTCATATATAGAGCACTTTGCAAGAAAGTTCATGCATCTGTAATCATGCTAGTATATTCTTTCACAGTATATGAGACAAGCCAGCCAACTTGCACCATATATAGGCATTGGGGCATCCCTCGTATATACCCGGTATCTACCGAAGTAAGTACTAAAACCACTCAACTACTACTACACTATACTTAATCGCACAGTGGCTGCTAATCATGAAAACAATCTTGAAACTGTAAGAATTGTGACAGTTGCAGTTTTTCACGAGGTATCAACGGCTTCGTTCTGTAACAGCCCTTCGTGCCATCCACACTTAGAGCATACAGAGAAGTACCTCGCACAGACATTGTTACAGAGCAGAAGGCGCATGGTCTGTCACGTGATACATTTGCTTGGATACTGTCTGATGACCAGCTGTTATTATAAGCACTATGAGTGTTCAACTAAAGCAATCCCATGCTACAAGTCTGCAGGGTTTTTTTCATTTCAGAAATATATGGTTCAGTATCATTGCAATTTTTTGAGAAATTACCATAAATCAAAACGCCTTTATACTTCCCTGGTAGTATGATAGAAGGGCTTCATTGGTCAACAGTCCTGGTGTAACACCAATCATTTGGGCAAGACAATATGCAATATCAGTACGTATAGCAGCTAGATCACAAACATGACAAGAATGCTGCTTCCTTGTAGAACCAGCGCTGTGAACTCCAGTCCTGATAGCTTGTGTTGAATGCTTTTTCTGCAACGTGTGGCTCCCACAGTCCCTTGTAAACATGGTAACACTTGGGGCACTACTGCAGAAACATTCATTCTGAGATATTTCTAAACTGTATCACTAGGCTCTCCAAACCTTTCATACTGCAAGCCACAAACAATGAGAGCTAGCGTAAGTCATCAATTGTCGACCACCTAATTTTGACACATATCTACTCCAATACCGTACTAGCTAGAAACTACGGACAAAGTCCAGTTCCAAGAACACGGATCCAGCTACCAAACGATCATTTTTCGAATGAGTATAGCTGTAATGACAGGGTCTTACCGAAGCGCAGCAGTGATCGGCTCTCTTCATGTATTGTCGGCCAGCTCTACCTATTGTCGACCGCTAAATCGTGGTAGTTCACGCAATGTCGGCCATTTCGCATTTCCGTTCGTTGATGTCACAGCATTTGAACCACACCCACCAAGTATATACCTTTCGAATTTACAGCATGCACAGACTCCAAGATTAAAATTTCATTTAAATAGAACTTACAACGTCGCTACAATGCATTTTCAACACTGAGCCAGCTATACTAATTTTCCCGGGAATGTCGCGGTATCCGTAATCAATCGTTACCGCGCCGTAATTTTCGCCGACAATAGATGGTGGTCGACATTCAATGACTTACGCTAGCCCAGGGAAACAAGGTATATAAATATATATATAAACTGTATCACCAGGCTCTCCAAACCTTTCATACTGCAAGCCACAAACGATGAGAGCTAGCCCAGGGAAACAAGGTTATAAACTCACTGTAGCCCTTGGTTGGCTGTGACTCTGCCCGTTGTGCTGATGTCTCTGTCTTATCATGCTCATCACCCTCCTCTACACTGAAACGGGTTGTTAACACGCGAGGTTTATCAGTGGATGAGACAGTAGGAGGTGTGATTTGAGTGGGAAGGGGTGTGGTTTCACTGGGGTTGGAAGGAAGTGTGGTTTCATTGGTGGTATCTTCGGTGAAAGCTAAGTGCATCTCTTGAATTTCCTCTTCATCTGGGAAAGGAGAGAGAAGAGTCAGTAGTCTCTGGACAAAGAAGTGCAAAGTATGTCAGATGGCTATAGGGCAGCAACATCAGATGGGATTGACAGAGTCATGTGATGTTTATCTTCTAGTTTGTCTCATTAAGTGGCATTCTTTCATGTTCTTGATAAATATAGTGGCGGATATGTTATGTATTCATTCTGTGATTGTTCAACGGTACAGATCATGTAAAAAGTACACTGATAAATCGTTTTTACACACGCAGAAACCATAATCCTGGTTCTATGGGTTCAGCACAAGTAAAACAAACTGTGAAAGTGATTGTGTACTACAAATATGACTTTTACTCAGGTCAGAACTACAGCTAGGCCATGTGGAGTGTTACTACCTAACATAAAATGGCAGTTTTACACATTGCCATCAGGTCGTCCATGTGGAGTGTTATTGTCTACCATAAAATGGCAGTTGTACTCATCATGAGAGGGAAAGTGGTGCAATCACATGCAAGGAGGAAACACGTTCCAATCTTGCTGATACCAGAATACTCATTTCTTTAGGTCTAGAGATTACAAGGTACCTTCCTCTAGCTCAGAGATAGTGGGAATAGTGGGGGCCGCTGATACTGGTGTGCGGGGCGTGGAAGGAGCTAAGGATCGGGTGGAAAGAGCTAAGGATCGGACAGTACTCATCCTGCGCAACCTATGTGTGTGCATGTGCGTGTGTATGTATGTGTGCATGTGTGTTTGTATATGTGTATGTATGTGTGTATATGTGTATATATGTGTGTGTATGTGTATGTGTGTGTGTGTGTGAGTGTGTGTGTGGCATGAACAAAAGCGGATGAGATGCAAACTCCAAAGCAATACGTAGCTTTCAAATGTCCTTATTATTAAATATGCTATATCAATCAATACAAAGAACTCAATTCGGGGCTCTGCTCACTCACCTCTCCTTCAGGGTCTCCTCAGTCTTCTGCCCCACCTTAATGAATACCTCTTCCATTGTTGTTATGGAAACACCAAAGCTGGCCACACCCAATTCTGTCTTACGAGCTATATATGATGGTGATAGGTAATGAAATGGAATTAGGAGATCAATGAATGAATGGATGGATAGACGAATGGACAGATTAACACTCCAATACCAGAAAGTCTTTACAAGCTTTGACATAATAACTGAATCAGACAGACTAGTGCACATGCACACACACACACACACACACACACACACATGCATACCTTCGAGAGCATCAAACAGTGCTGGAAACTTTGAAGTAGCAGAAGAGGGGAGGATATAGAACACCTCTGCCCCCACATCAAGCACCTGTTTGGCTTCATGAACTTTCGACGTCACCAGCTCCGATACTCTCGTGGAGTCACCATGCTCCTCCTTCTCCACTGTTAAGTGGTACCCAATACCATATCTGAGAAAGATGAGAAGGAACACAAATGAAAGTGTGTTAAGTGGTATCCAATACCATATCTGAGAAAGATGAGAAGAAACACAAAATGAAAGTGTAAATCCATGATATATAATATTATATTCATTCAGATTTCTTGGTGCCACACACATGTACGATACACTCCCAAGAGCAGAGTTTTTCCTGCAATGTAGCTGATATGTGATGTAATGGAATGGAATTAATGTAATGTAATGCAATAATATATGTACTGCAATTATACCCAAATTCTTGACATTCACAGTTGAACTTAGCCTCGTCCCCAGGCCACACCCCCTGAAAAATAGTGGCCTGGGTACGAGGCTAAGTTGAACTGACCTTCCTTCCACGACAATTGGACAAAACAAATAATCTTCGAAAGTTCCGAAAACCCTTCATTCGAGAGGATTGGGCAGACTGTTTTTCTACCCCTTTCGCATATCAGCCATTTTGATATTTAGTCTCTCAATAAAACTTAAGTGAGTGAGACTGTAGTATTGCGTACACTCACTGATTCAGAAACACGAAATAATAGATGTAATTACGCAGAAATTGTCACAAGCATGTATGTGCCATATGGTGCACAATAAACCTCGTGATACGAAAGAATTCTTTAGAAATGGCATGAACGCATTCGGGTGAAGCATCGTGTTGAATCAGGAGATTGAACTTACTTCAAGTATTGTAAGGCTGTCTTATTTTGATGGAAAGTGAGTGGTTTAACTTGTAACTGTGTTTGGGGGAGCCAGTAGGTACGCACTAAGAATAAACATCGGTGTGATTATCAGATATCGTGATGAACGAGAAAACACTGATGAAGCAGCACAGAGATCGACGAGAAACTGGTGGATTGACACATAGGTAGGTTTACTAAAGATTACAGGGTGGAACTGAGGGTTTAACCTACAAGAATAGTTTCCGTGTGTGGATTTGAGTGGGGTTTTATGTCCTGGGTACTATATGAGCAATTCTTGCCAGTTGATATTATCGGTACTATGGCTGTTTTCAACCATAATGTGTGTGGGGTATGTATACCATTATTGGGGGGTGTGGTCAACCGGCTAGGTAAAGTTCATGATGATTGATCTGGGAAATTCCCTATGGAGCACCCATACTAATTAGATATCAGTGGAATCTCTGAAGAGCATACTGTGCTATTACATACCTCTAAGGGATAGTGTAGCTTCGATAGTGATGACATGCATGCGGGTGCAGTTGGCCGCTACCGTGCTTAGTGGGTAGACAAGTTTGCGGATACATTTGGCTGCTACTGGGTGTAAAGCGTTAAATGGAGCCAGTGCCGTTTCACATGCTTTAATGGCTGTGCATACCTACTCTCATTGCCTGTATCACCTTACAGTTCTCATCTGCATTACCTTGCAGTTCTGATCAAGCTATCATACTAAGACTCCACAATTCAGAATGACAGCGAATTGGGATACTATACATATAGCCTCATGTCATAATTCCCAGGCTTATGTACATAGGCGACGGAAGCGGGAGGGTCAGGGGGGCAAGTGTCCCCCCAGATTTTCGATGGAGGGGGCACAGGAGGCACCGTTTCACAAGAACAAAGACTACTATTCATCTATAATTTCGTTGTCTAGGCAACTCGAATCTATGCTAGCTGGCTTGATGTGGCTTGGCATTTACATATACTACTCTACTATCTAGTAGCAGACTATATGTAATTGTGAGCACGTAATAAATGCATTACGTGACATTTCAGAGAGACACGAACTGCATAAAAGCACAAGACTACTGGAAGGTAATTAGTTTTTAGGGGTCTGCCTTGTCGCCAATAAAAACTAAAAGCTCAAAGATGCTAAGAGAGCCCTTCCTTGGTAGCTAAAGATCATGCATACAAAATTTTCCGTACTTCACATGGAGAATATAATCGGCTGCTTGCAGCCTCTGTGGAGCCACACAGCGAGGCTAGGCACAGTGTCCCACCCATCCAATGACTGCTTCCGTCGCCTATGATGTAAAAGACTGCATGGAAAAGAGGGCATGTAGTATCCTCACATAATGCATGCAGTCTGATCAACAGCACACTTGAAATTCCATAGTATTACACAAATTTCTTAAATATAAATAACATATGGTGATGTATACACTAAAGACTTCGTGAACACCTACTAACCTTGTCTTGAGAAAGAGGGAGGAGCCCGAGCACCTGAGCTGTCCATCAACCATGATGGCAATCCGGTCTCCCAGCAGATCAGCCTCATCCCTGAAGGGCAGTGAGAAGACATTTCATAGACTTATAAAAGTAGTCAATACGGAAGCCTGGAATGGCTGCAACAGCAACTAAAACTTCATACATGGTTTACAATAAAACATATTCCGATCAATACCGCCTCGGTAATGATACTTCCTTGAATCTCATGTTCACCACATGTGAACTAAGTGGCCTCTTTTCACCACTGAAAACACATCTAGTGATAAAAAAAGAGGCTAACATCCATATAAAAATTGAAGCTTTGTCAAAGAATGGCTGGTATGTGTAATAAGCATTACACACAGAGAACTGCTGTTGTCATGGTGATCAGTGCCTGAGGTCACATTAGCTCAAAAGAGCCATTATGTTATCCTTCATAACATGAAGCTACCATTTAAAGTCTGTTATAAATTGGAAAGCTACTGACAAGAGAGCTAGCCTCCTTACCAGATATTTATCAAAAGCTGCAAGGAGAAGCTGGGAGCAATAAATAGCATGTTACACACATAGTAAGCTTGCTTGTCCCCTGCATGCTCAGTACCTCAGGGGGTAAGAACGTCGAGCTAGGATTCAGAAGGCCATGAAATCAATCTTCAGCTGGGACAATTTTCTTTATTCTCACATTGTCCATTGTAATGAACTTGCATTTGATTGGGTACCAAAATGGTCACTGCTAGAGAGTGCATTCTCTTGCGTAGCTTTACACATGGCGCTCACATGAAGTGTGTTGTGAGTAACATAGTCCTCCCTTGTTTGTGTTTCACCAGTAGGTCCCAGGTGGCCCTCCGTGAGTAGGGATCCATGCCGGAAGTTGGCTCGTCGAGTACGACCATCTTTGACCCACCAACCAGAGCAATACCAACACTGCGTTTGTGTGTGTATGTGCATGTGTGTGAGTGCATGTCAATACAGTTAACCTATTACCCCAACTGCCCACCTGAACTCCAATATCTTTCCTTGTCTTCACCCAGGCCTTCCTAGTCCAGATTTATCTTGTATCCATGGAGAATAATCAGGGAGTAAGGCACATGACGTGTGCCGTAGATGACGACAAAAAGTTCTGAAGGCCTGAACTAACGTCACCAAAATGATTGTGTGATCGTACGCGTGCATGATCAGTCAGAGCTCTGCTACTTTTACAAGTGTTAGTGCTTATTCTGCTTGAACTGTTGTGTGTGAACATTAGAAGTGTGTTGCTGTGATGTCTAGCTGTGCCACACATTAGGCGCACAAACCCTTCCAGGCCTCACCCCCTAATCTTTCCTCCATGGCTGCAAGATAAAATCTGGGTGAGAAAGGCCTGGGTCAAGCCTATCTCTCCTCCCTCCCTACTCTCTCCCACTCAAACCTGAGCTTCCTCTTCATGCCTCCAGAAAGTACTCCGGCAGGGACATCTCCCTTGCCGACCAGCTGCAAGTCCTCGATCATGGATTCCACCTCATCCTCCACTGTCTTTCTATCCCACACACCCTGAAAAGTAGAGAAACAACTGTTCAATTAAAGCATTCATGATGAAGTCATAGAATTGCTGTGAGATATTATTCTTTGAAACAGCAAGGACTGTGTCTCACGTGTACCTAAAAAGGATATAGGCCCATATTTATTAGGCTCCAGATGAACCACTGAATTCTTTTAGTGCCATATGCGTCCTTTCTTTTTCGTGGAATAAAAAATGTTTATGAAATCTTGTCCGAGGTACACAGCCAAATCTACAGTGGGATTTAAAATTTGTGGTTCAGGGTCACACGCTACATAGCGTACATGCATAGCACCGTATTTCACGAATACTAATTCACGAATACTAATTTTGCGGCTGGGAACTCTATATCACAAATGTAGCTAAAATCTGTCTTGCGCGAAAAAATAGACCTACAGTAGTCAATAATATTATGGTCTTACATAAAAATAATCGAATAAAGCGAGCAGGGTGGCAATAATTGACTCATTCTTGCTGTTATGAAACTGGGCAATCCTACTCTTGTTCCCAAGCTCTCCTGCACGCTTCACTTAGTGACTAACAGACTGTTATCTTTCATCACGTGACAAATTCATTAATCATGTATGGTAGGCACTGCTTGAAAAACGGCTACAATTCTGTGCCTGATGGTGAAATTGTTTTAGCTCTCAGCATGTGGCAGGAATGGAATGTGAATATGAGTTGTAAGAGGTGTAGATTTGCCGCTTTCCTTTGTGTCCAGTGATGTGCAGCTGTCCTCACCCATGCAATTATATAATCAATTCTGACCAACGGTCGCATTTCGGTTAGCTACCAAGTGACCTAGCAATGACCTTAATACCCACACAAGTTGCTACTGTTGAGATATAACAGCTTGAAAATTGGCAACAAAATTGCAAAATTTGATAAAAATGTTGTGATGTGCCGGATTATTGCTCAGTGGGCCACATACATAATTATACCGTGTATTGTGTCATATGGGTCAAATTGGCCTGCTGCTCTGAGTGTGATCAATTAGAATTTATACATATATACCTACAATCATTTCAGCCATTTCCTATCGTTGTGTTACTACACAGTGTTCGATGCATGCAGAAAAACACAGCTACAAGAGATACATTTGGCAGCAGTGCATCAAGCTGGTGAAGCTGGTAATTTACTACAGATCGCATAATTGAAACATGGTAGCCAAATTAATCATTCAATTGACTAACATGGACTACCACTAATATTAGCGATGTGCGACTGCACAGACTCCAGTGTAGGGATAATATATTGGCTCAGGAGTTGGGAGGCCCAAATACGCAGCTGATTCTCGCACCTTGAGTCGGCAGAAGAACTTCAAGTGTTCTCGAATCGTCAGTCGATCAAACAGTACGTTGTGCTGTGGACAGATGCCAAGGCTGTGACGAATCTGGTCCATTTCAGTAAGGATGCTGTAGCCATTGATGGTAGCAGAGCCAGATGTAGGTGTGAAGAGACCTAGGAAGAGAGAGAGGGAGGGAGGGAGGGAGGGAGGGAGGGCAAGCAGGCAGGTGGAAGGAAGGGAGGGAGAGAGGGATGGAGGGACAGCAAGAGGGAAAGGAGAGGAGATAGTAATTAAGCTACAGGTACACACAAGCAGCCAAACCACGAATGTACTTGTTTTTTCTGCTAGCCAGATGCACATAGCAACTAGTATGCACAGAAGGTTGAAAACTACCAACACACCCACGCACACAAGTCTTGCTGAAAAACACACTCCTTACAACTACATATAACTCACCAGTAAGAACGGACAGTGTGGTTGTCTTGCCGGCCCCGTTGTGTCCGAGCAGGGCTGTGATCTGGTCCTTGTATACATTGAGTGAGAGCTTGTTCACAGCCACCTTGCTTTCCTGCTTCAGTTTGGTCAAAAAGGAAGTAATTTTGGAGAACTGGGGGGGGGGGGGGGGGGTTAAAAGCTGATATCAGTATTGACATCAGTTCAGAATCTGCCTGTCCCGTTATAGTTTGTGAGTAGTACAGTGCATAAAACTGTAAGTTTACCATAATTGTTTTTGCAAGGGGATGCAATTATTACAAATTTAGTCGTCACACAACGGTGACACATAATTAGAAATATGACGCACAATCATGGCTACAATTATAAACGAAAGTGATTTAAGTAAACATAAAACAGCTTGCAAAGCGCAGAAGAACTTTACAGAAGACAGCGACAAGGCATCTGTTGTGTTTTTGCTGCTACAAAATGGTAGGACACCTGCAAATTTGGTATAAAAAGCTTGATTGAAGTCTACACTATATATAGCTGGGGTATCTGCCATATTAATCTGCAAGCATGCCAGACATCAAAGCAAGGTACCACTGTAGTATACATACGTACAATTATGTGTGTAGCTAGCTAACAAGCAATAAAGACCATTATACCTGGCACAATGATCGGAAATGTGTCCGCAGAGAGCCATGGTAGTGATGCATAATTGGAAATTATCAATTAGAAAAATCTAAATTTGATGCAGAATTAGAGTGCCTTCAGTAGGCTAAATTGCTTGAATATAAAGGACAACGCTCATGCCAAATTCCTTCCCTAATAAGGAGAAAACTCACACTAGGTCTCTTGAATAGTAAAGACATGCTGAACTAATTACCCAGGTGGAGCTGTAGATCTTGGTGAGGTTCTTAACAGAAATGCCGACGGTAAGATCAGTGGGTTCCTGCTCATGGGCAGAGGGGTCGTAGCAGCCTGGATCTAGGTCTATCTCATCTTCTTCCTGATTGAAAAGAGGGAAAAACAACAAAAAAAAGCAAGAGAGAGGGAGGGAGAGAAAAAAGAGAAAATATTGGCTAAGGTTTATAATTCAGTGTAGGTTTATGACAACTTTATTTGCATATTGTCATGATGCAAGTACTACATGTACTATAATAGCTAATAACTGTACCGTATCAGTCTGTGATTCCTGCAGTTTTCCGGTCCAGTAGGAGGGCAAGAATGGGAAATACAGTGGTTTGGGGATGCCATACTGGCCTGGCTTCACACCATTAATATACCTACGTAAACGTTGGGAGAAACACCAGAAAGTATATCATTTATAACTCATTAGTCGTTGTTACTAAGAGATAGCAATATGAGAGATAGCAATATGAGGACAAAGTTTACAGGCATGTTAAATGTACTATGAATCTAGATTCCTTCCCAGGCTTCCAGGTGTTCAATTTCACGTTTTTGGTAGTAAAGCTACTGGACACGTACAACGTATATACTACGCATACGCAAGCGCAGATGAAGCCTTACACAGACTCACAGAGGTATGATGCAATAGACATGCGGTATAGATTAAAAAAACTATACACGCTAGAATGTTTGGGAGCTGCATCACCCACACAATTGTTGGAAAGCTATGACAACACAACTGGACAACACAACTAGACCTTCAGGAGACGGATGTCTCTGTCTACAGCACAGTTTTAAGGTCCAGCTATGACTACCACAGGAACACTATATATACGCACATAATCACCAAATAAAGCAAATAATATAATGTATTTACATGTCTGCAAAGTGATGATGTTAGCTACTGTTTATCGACCGAAAATAATGCATGTAATAGTTGCTCACCAGGCAAGGATGTAATACAGCACTGCATCAATAATGAACATCATGAAAACAAATCCGATGTGGAAGGAATCATCAACATTCAGTGGCTCAACAACATTATCCACCTGGAGCCCCTCCTCCCTAGCCTCCAGCAGAGATATAACTTGAATTCCTATTCCCAAACAGGTATTAGAAAGAACACAGATAGCAATCCTAGAACCACTGTGTGTGTGCGTGTATGTGTGTATGTGTGTGTGTGTGAGTGTGTGTGTGTGTGTACATGTGTGTGTGCATGTATGTGCATGCATGTGTATGGGGGTTGAAAGTATAAGTATATTGGCAGGGAACTTGTCATTTAATAAACGAATGAGAAATAAACGTAGTATAGCCTAGTTTTAATAATAGTATGCTAGATGATCCATTCCTTTGGTATTTCCACATACAAAATTGAGTCTTTATTAGCAATGCTGTTGATCATCAGGCGATTGCTGTACTTAAGTTATATGCATGTGAAACTCTTCCAACCACCTCTGCCATTCTACAAACTTACCTGCTAATAGTTTCAAAGTCCCTTTCTATGAAGAAGTAGGGCAGGTAGGTGAAAAACCAGCAGATGAATCCACACAGCATACCAACGCGAGCAGAGTCAAAGAATACACTAAGAGGGCAGGAGTGAGGAGAGAAGAATAGAGAATTACACACACACTTTGCATGCACATCCAAGCCCTCCCACTCCTACACACTTGTCTATGCCCCACCACCAACATATTACAGCTATTACAACTACATCAAAAAAAGGGTCCAGTGCGACCAGGAGCCCATAACCCAAAGGGAAGGAGCATTGAACTAGTGATTTCACCTGTTGTCGAATGGCACCTACAAGAAAACTCCATATATAGAATACCTAACAGCTATCTGGTTTACTACTAGACTAAATTATAGCGCTTACATAGCACTTACCATATAAGGAGTTTAGGGCAAGCGCTATTTGACAACAGGTGGAATCAGCATACATACAGAAGTTCAATGCTCCTTCCCTTTGGGTTATGAGGCTCCTGGTGCGACAAGGCAAGAAATAGTGCCCATAGTGTACTGCTATAGATATTATGCTAACTAGCTACACGACCGCACAGCAAATCAGCCTCTGCAGTCACCCTCAGTGGCAGCTCTGATGATCATACATCTGGACAGTGAGTTAAACATTCAGTAGGATCATCATCCAAACTGCGTTTACAGTAATGCTGTATCGAAAGCTACCATGTACCAATTAAGAAATGGATCCCGAACAGCCTGCATCATTCCAATCCAGTGCCGTCTTTGTCTTGGATGGCTGCAGCCGATAGTTTTCGAACAAAAACAGCAAAGAATCTGCTGCCTCTTTCACTGCTTTATTAGTAGACCATTTTTAGTTGTAAATGTCGCGTGGAGGCATAACGTGTGTTACTTAATTATAGCGTTCAATAAATTTTAAGCTCTGCGCCAGTATGAAGCTTTGAAGGAATAGCCTTGTCTACGTCGAGTTCATTTATTGCAGCAGCAAAGGACTGGTAACATGAACCAGTTTCTACGATAATTAGGTACATGCAGCATGTTTCTCCTTGGGACATCACTCTCGGGATTCAAATCCTCAAAAAAAAAAAACAGCTGAGTGTTGAACTAGATACTAGACCCAAGGAATGCTACCTGTTATTACTACGGCAACCAATACCAGTAGCTCACCTGATCAGGAAGCCATAGGAAATCATCGAGAGAATAAAGAGAAGGAAGAAGACAAATAGGAGAAAGCCGTTGCTTAGTGGAAACACCTGTCCGACCTGCACAGAAACAAAGGAGGCGGGGTTAGGGTTAGGTTTTGAATGCATAATTAATTAATTAACTCTTTAGGGCTAATATGGGATATATCTGCGCAATAATTGCTGTACGGTAATGACAACAGTGGATATATATGTGTCATTGAAAGGGACTTACCCTATTCAGTCTGCAAGTGTAGGCTGCACTTCTATTCATAGCCATCATTAGTTTACTAATGACATTCCATTGATAATTAATTCCAATAAACCATGGCAATCTGGCATTTTGTGGAGGTGTTTGCAGCTGCTATCCACAGGGTCAAATGGAAGCTTAACTGAATAGGATTTCTGAAATACTCAGACAGCTAGACAAGTGAAGTAGCAGTTTATTTTGCCATTTACTAGCGAAGAGTACAGTGGGACAGATATCTATAATACATGAACCATGTGGTGCACATGCGATCATTCTTATACCAGGCTCTCCCATTCTGTTCTGCACTACAGAGTAGGGAGACCATGGGAACTAATTTAAAAATAAGTTCTTGATGAAGTTACACACATACCTTCAACAGGATTGTCATGAATGCTACTGATATCAACAGAAAGAGGAACTGCTTGAGGTACCAGGGAACCCACAGAATCCACTGGGTCAGGCCCATCATGAACATCGACTCGCGGATACGAGTTTCCTTCTCTAGGACAAGTTCCTGAGAGGGTAGGGAGTGGAGCAGGAGGGTGTGGTTTGTAAGCAATATTGCAGTTAATGTCAGTTTCAACCAAAATTGGGTCAATCTTCTTGATCCAACTTAACCGTGCAAGAACTGATAGACGCAGCACTACTACGCAAAGTAGCTACTGAATTGTCTGTCTGTTTACTGAATTAGGCATTTAGGAAAGTAGCTAGACCATTGAGATATCTCTAAACAGACCATGCAGTGAGGCAATTACAGTTAATTAATTAATTACAGTTAGTTAATTACATAATTATAGTTAATTAACCTTCTTGAGGACACCCATGCACAGGACTACGTACACCTCTAGCATATAGGTGTTAGCAGTTACAGTATCACTCATGAGTAACTTGCATGCATACACGAATGACACACATGCCACACATGAATACTTGAATATGCATGTACAGTGGAACCCCTCTCTACGGACACCCCTGAGATGCGGCCATCTACTATAATGCGGACATAATGGGCGGTCCCAAATGATATTCCATTAACTTACGTACTAATAAACTCCCTTAAAGCGGACACCTCGCTATTCCGTAAAGCGGACACGTTTTTCGGTCCCACCAGTGTCGTGAGTATACAAAATTTACTCGATAATGCGGACATTTGTCTTATGGATAATATAAACAGTAAGTTTCTGCGACTACCAGAATCGGTGCGGACTCGCGGTGACGCTATAAATCGTCTACTCCGCAAGAGTACTCACCCCACACTGCCAGATCCAATGACTCAACGTTACATGCTACTGAATTTAGCCCCTGCATAGCCTTAGCAGCAAGTCAGAGCCACAAAACGAGCCATCGCGTAGCCAGAGCCGCCATTGCGCAATGAATGCTCATTGTCACGCCTACCGGAAATATAACCGGAAGCCTTCTAAGTACAGATGCCTCGATATTACGGATAGCCGAGTGGGTCCCATTGGTGTCCGCATTAGAGGGGTTCCACTGTACACGTGAATATGTGATCTTGTAGCCCGCTGCGTGGGCGTATCAAAGCTACCGCCACTGCAGTCGTGCAATATATATATATTGCACTGTGGTTTTTCAATCAGTAGTAGTTGTGTAAACACATTTTTAAGAAAATTATTTTTTAAGAAGAAACATTTTTAATTACTATAGGAATGTTCAATATGGACAATACTCTCGCCAACTACAATGTTCATTATCATTGTGCGTGTGTGTGTGTGATGCGCTGTACAACGGAAGATGAAGCAGGTGGGCCAGCCCTTTACACTCGTCAGCTGGTAAAAGAAGCTCAGTAGCACCTAGAGTTTGGCTACACTGATTCAACAAAAAATCGGTTACTGCTCATCAGGCTAGGATGACTAGTACCTGGTAGACTGTCAGAAGGTACCATTTCCAGAGACTAATAGCTAAACCAGCAATTAGCAACACAGGCTTACTTTCTGTAGGCTTACGGGAAGTAAAAACTGCGGCATCGAAACTAGATGTACCAGCCCAAACGCCCTGGATACAGTAGCTTCAATAGCACAGTGATCTTAGGCCTGGCTTAGCTACATCTGTATACTTTCAACAGGCTGGCAGCATGTCTATAGGTACAGACTGAATGGAAGTAATTAAATTTTACTAGGCTACAGGCAGAGAGCAACAATAACTTACCGTGCTTCGCTACACCGATTATCCCAGCAAACTTCTCCCGTTCATTCAAACTAGCAAGCTACACAAGCGCTATAGCAATGAACGTGTAGCATTCACTGAAAATGATTTTTGAATAGTGAAGCCATGTGAGGGCTACAAGCCCTCGTGCTCTAATTGGGTTACGCATTCGTGCACTATATACCATACAGCCCTAGAAGGGGTGGTTTAACTATAACTTGTAATATGAATTTCCACAAAGGACAGTGCACATACATGCTGCATAGAACTACACATACTAAAGCGCTACTACGCAGCGTGTATGAGCCCTACCCTTAACGGTAGTTCAGAGACACAGTACATAGAATGCAGTAATAATATCAAATATACGACCGATATAATGTTCGTTTTCTAACCGGGACTGCCACAATTGCATATCAACTATGAGATTATAGCCGTTATGAGTTATACATGTACACTTGCTGCAAAGCAACTTCATTTCCCACGAAATCAGGTAGCTAAGGTCTTCATTTTAGAACTTATGGACCATGCAGAATAGAATGGGCCTGTCACCACGCCATGGGCCGTAAACCCAACGTACATGTACCTTGACAAAGATGCCAGCAGAATAGATGAAGCCTATTACGATGAGAAGTGGAAGGACGTAGCCAGCCGTAGTAAAAAAGTCATCACTACGATAGGCTGGGAAGGGAAATGGCTGTGTGCGTACGTGTGTATATATGTGTGTGTGAGTGTGAGAGTGTGTGTGTGTGTGCATATGTAGAAATTAACTTTTATGCTAAGACCACAAAAACATAATTACTTATCAGAAAACATAATATCCTGCACTATTTTCATTAATACTGTTCCTCTATGTGAACGGGTATACTCCAGTATGAACATGTATCCAGTGCCCACATATCCGTCATATCCAAGTTCTTTACCATATTAAATAGGTGCTAAATACGGATGGGAAAAATAGAAATATTTCAGTTCCCATCAGGTACCCATACGTTGAGATAAAATTTAATTTTCATTTTCTTGTCGGGTAGTACAATGAATGCAGATTTTTTCAACACAGGACAGACAAATAGATGAATGAAACTCATCACTGGACCCCGCCTACACACGAGATAATATGCACTGATCACACCATAAAATTTAGCAGCTGATGATGATGGCCAAAATTCAAAAGAGAATAGTTGAAAGCTTCAGTCAGCAAATACACGTATAATAAGTAATAATGCGATAAACTGTCCTTTAATAATGCACCAGTTAGGCCTACCCTCATGTCCACGGTAACGTTAGGTACTGGAAGGCCCTGCTTCTCTGCCAGGTACTCAATAATCGACAGACCCACGGCATTCTGCAGATGAAGAAAGCCATCTGAGAGGTAGAAGCTGGGGGGAAAAGAGTGACACATGACGGTCACATGACATTTGACACTCAAATTCATAAACCTGGCCACAGAGTGGCATGTGACGTAAACCCATTTCAAATTATCAGTGTGCTATTCAACCTGGCCCTATTCCACCAACTACATGTATAACGCACCTCAATACTATGGGAGTCCATGTCAGGGCTACAGCATATATGTATGTATGGTCTAATATGCACAGTGAATCAATGCACAGAAGGACATCATCAACATACTTGTTGCTGACTCGGGGGCCGGGTGAATCGGGAACGGCTGTGAAACGTGTCAGCCAAGTGCCACGATCACCAACTTCGTGCTGGAGCCTCAGCGTGAATCGGATGTTCAGCTCATCACTCAAATTGAAAACAATTCCTACGAAAGGAGTGAAAAATTGCAAATGCCATTGCTCTAAATCTTGTCATTGTTGAAGCCATCACAGTATAATGTACATAATATAGTTACGTAGTACTACTCACGTTGACAACCAACGAATCAGATGTCACAAGATCGATCACATGACTGTACACTAAATCATTCAATGCACACTTGGTGACCCCTATGGGGCTCATGGGCTCCTGCAAAGAACTCCTACACTTCTTCTTATGGTCTGCCATACACTATGCTGAGTCGGCCATGCACACCTTGAGGTCAGCCACACACTACACTGCGTTAGAAAATTTTTGGAATAATTATGTGTTTGAGTCACTGTAACAGGTCTCAAAGAGCAGGAGCCGATGAACCCCATACAGGAGTAGGAGCAAACTCTAGAGTAGAGCTGCTACCATGCCATATAAGGATAGCATGAACACCTAATTTGTCTGGATGTTCCAGTAGGTCTAGTTTTGTGAGAACTATCGTACGTCATACCTCTGCGCGAGGCCTCATCTGTGCAATGTGTATACCTTGTAATTAGATTGTACTCATTAGTGGTCACTGATGTTCACTTCCCTAGCTGTACTCACCAGCTCCTCCAATGAAGCAACCAGCCACAGAACTGCGATCAACATTCGAAAGCAATGTCATGAGCTCATCCTCTGTTTCCACCCCTTGTAATATGTTCTGATCTTCAGTGGGACTGGGAGGTAGCTTGGAGCTAAATCGCTCTACTATGGCAGCAGCTGACGACAGGGGGGAGTGAGGGGCTTGAGGTCAATTACAGCAACAATTCACATGGTAACAATGCTGGAATGAATGCTGCTCAGGGCACTGTAATTAGCTGCAAATAAAGTCCTGAATATCAAACTAACACCACCTCAGGTAAGAGCCCACCTCAGGTATGAGCCCACCACAGGTATGAGCCCACCTCAGGTATGAGTCCACCACAGATATGAGCCCACTTCAGGTAAGAGCCCACCTCAGTTAAGAGCCCACCTTAGGTAGAAGCCCACCTCAGGTAAGAGCCCGCCTCAGGTATGAGCCCACCTCAGGTATGAGCCCACCTCAGGTGGGAGCCAACCTCAGGTAGGAGCCCACCTCAGGTAAGAGCCCACCTACCCCACCTCAGGTATGAACCCACCTCAGGTATGAGCCCACCTCAGGTAAGAGCCCACCTCAGGTGGGAGCCCACGTCAGGTAAGAGCCCACCTCAGGTATGAGCCCACCACAGGTAAGAGCCTACCTCAGGTAGGAACCCACCTCAGGTAAGAGCCCACCTCAGGTGGGAGCCCACGTCAGGTAAGAGCCCACCTCAGATAAATAAGAGGCCCTAAGAGCATGCCTGAATGTTAGTACTAACCTTGTGTGGTGTTTGGGGTATAGTAGATGGTACGAGGCAACTCAGTGACCATGAAGTCAACAGAGCTGTTACCAGTGGCTAGGATAGCAGGCTGGGTGGGGGTCAAAGGGTCGGCTTTAAATGTCGAGAAACATTGATCCTGTCTTGGGAAGAGACCAATCCTAAGAGAAGGAGGGAGGGAGGGAAGAGGGAGGGAGGAAGGGAGGGAGGGAGGGAGGGAGGGAGAGAGCTAGTCTAGGCTTCAATCAAGCTTGTTATTAATACCAAATTTGAGGCTGTTTTACCTGTACAAACACAACAAATGCCTTGTCTCTGACTTCTGTGAAGTTTGTTTGTGCTTGGCAAGCTGTTCCAGGTCATTTATATCGCTTCCATTTACAGTCAGCAGCCAGGATTGTGTGTCATATTTCTAATTATGCTTCACCACTGTAATGACTGAATTTCCGACATTGCGTCGCCTTGCAAAAACAATTATTTTTCGGACAACGTATACTTAGAGCACCTACGGTAGCTAGCTATAACTGTTATATGTTATTGAGTTGCAGATGATAATCACGTCATACATACATACATGGACACAGCAAAATGGTATGACTCTGTAAAAAAATAACGTAATAGAACAAATGGATCGAAGGTGTTGGCCAAAAGAATGCAGAAAACACATTAGAGCAAATGGAGGGAGTGGGCCAAGAATGCAAAATTGCTCTAATGCATTCTCGACCAATTGCCATACCATTTGCTGTGCCCATGTGTATAACGTACTAATAATTGACTATAGTCAAAGTAACAATTCTTGTTTTACCGTGATATGTAAGCCAAATAAATGTATAGGTCCACATCTTTGTATACCATAGCCCATTATATAGGAAGACATTACAAATTGCAATTCAGGAAGTTATGTGGTAATAATGGTCAGCAGACAAAGTGGATATGTACAGGTTAGTGACCTAATAAAGTCTCTACCGCATTTTTACTAGCCGGACGCACGCATATTACCTGGCTGGCACTAAAATTCTTTTACATTTCTGCGTCTGTCCGCGTGTGTTCATCCGCAATTATTACGTGCGCTAAGTTAAGTCATTTCATTACTATGTCGCTATAGCCACGAGTGCAGTGGAAGCTATTGTAAGTTTGCAAGCTAATCTATACCTGCATTTAGCTTAGACTGACCTGTACAACCTTCAGTTAAATGATTATATAAAAGATATGAAATATCAGTCTTGTTAAAAACAGTAGTAATGGAGGGGAAGGCACGGTCATTATTGTATCATTATGCCCCAACCCCGGAGGTTTCATAACCGAGGAGAGACTCACATTGGTCACTAATAAGAGTGAATGTGCCCTCAATCATGGCTGTGACTGTAAAGAGAAGTGATATAAGTGACCTGGAACAGCTTGCAAAGTGCAAAAGAACTTCAGAGAAGACAGCTGACAGCTGCAAATTTGGTATAACATGAAGTCTAGACTAGCTGGCTGTGGTAGACTGGAACTGTTAATTGTGCTAATGTGTTAGTATGCTGTATCTTTGTTGAGGTATTTGTGCTAGTGACTGTTAATAGGTGTAGTATGTGTACTATGTTGTTTGTCTGTCTTAGTTTTGGTGTGATTTTTGGTGTCTAGGGCTGTAGTATAAATAGTCCTTGTTGTACTGTGTGCAGGGTGTGTTAGTTTTATCATCGAGTAGTTGCTGCAAGAACCGCTCGGTCCGTTACACTGGCCTATCTGCCTGGAAGCAAGCCAGACATCAAAAATTGAATTTTGACGCAGAATTAGAAGGACCCCTAATTAGAGCGCCTACGGTATACCGATTCTAAGCCTACATGTACATCAAACAAAATTGTTCATGTATGATTCCAAGATGTATAGGTATGCTAGCCTAGTTAGTCTATAGTTAGTCTAATAACCATCAAGGCCTTCATAAGCAAGTGGTCAATATACGTCCGGGGCAACCGAACCTAGCATACTTTGATTAGCCGGAATAGAATAGAACGGATAAAGGAGGGAAAAAAAGTTGATTTCTGTGGAACTCAAACCAGCATAGTATGCTGATGCTGTACCAATTTTCAGAGTTGTATAACCCTGGACACATAAAAGAATGTATTATTACAAACTGCATTACTTATGTGACAGTCACGGTAGAAAACAACATTATTTCGCTGTGTAATTCAATCAAATCACTGTGTTCAAAGCACTGTATCTCTGAACGTTCATTAAGTCATGCTTACAAGACTCACATATTTATGCTTTTACATGTACATCTATGCAAAAGCATAAATATGTGAATCTTGTACGTATGAGGCCAGCCATTAATAGCACGACTTATCAGAGTGATTAGAGGTAGAGCGCTTTGAACGCAGTGATGCGATCAAAATACACAACACAATACAGTTTGTTTTCTACATGGGAGCCACATATTAACGTTAACAGTCCAGTAATAGACTATAAAAAAAGTAAAGTATTGCGTCATTCCCAGGCCTCTGCCCACCTTTTTCATGTAGGGAGAGACTAGAAGTTAGTGTATCTAGGCACTTTGTATTACATGTACCTCAGTAAGATGATGAACACCACAGTACAAATGGGAAGAAGAATTTCAAACACCGTTCCAATGGGGCGGCGGATCTGTGTGTGTGCGTGTGTATGTGTGCATGTGTGTGTATGTGTGTGTGTGAGTGTGTGTATATGTGCGCATGTGTGTGTGTATGTGTGTGTGTATGTGCGTGAGTGTGTGTGCATGTGTATGTGTGCGTGTGTGTATGTGTGCGTGTGTGTATGTGTGTATGTGTGTGTGTGTGTGTGTGTGTGTGAGTGAATGTAAATAATCGCACATAAACCGATTAATTCCACCATGTGTTGAGTCTACTTTATGAGGAGCTCAGATGAGCATGCTGAGAGCATGAGAGCATGCAAGCCATTACCACTGTCGGGAGCCAATGAGCGGTGAAGCATGCAATTTCAACTCACCTGCGAGTGCCATCCAAGTCCGTATTCGAATTTAATAAAATTAATTTCCTATTTGGGAACCAAATGTTAATTATATGTAAACTGACGACAAAGAACTGCATGTGGTCATTATCACATACTTGTGAGACATGGCACTACCTAACATTCTTTGATAGAGTCAACACGGGGAAGCATAGTCAAAAGACTGAGGGTCCTTAGCGAATTACCTCAAGCAAAGGAAGTTCAGCTTGGAGAGGAGTGCAACTGAAAAGAAAGCCATGACGTCACAAGCAATTTGAATGAGCGGAAGTATGTAACTGATCTGCAGTTACATGTGCTTTGCCACTCATTGACACCTGCCATTGTACATACGTGTAGAATAGTAGTATATTCATGGCTACCAGAAATATGAGCCAGGTCACACAAACAGAAGCCACATAAAGGTGCTTATATCAATAAGTAATAAATAAATCAGGAATACATACCACATCAGCCTACACACTATCTTCTCCATATTAGCACTTGGTACTTCACCTTTGTGTTCGTCAGGTGAGAGCACCTGCTAAAATTCGGTTTTGGGGGGGGGGGGGGATTTGCGAGCCACGACTCTACCTAGATAGAGTCTACATGGCATCAAGGCCTAGTACACATAGCTCTATGTTAACAGTCTCAGTCCACCACAATATAGATATGGTATATTTATGGCTGCCAGAAGCTGTATTTATTCAATGAAGTTAGAGCTACCAGGTCACACAAACAGAAGCCACATAGAGGTGTTAAATCATTTAGGCCATACCAGTTTAATTTTATGTTGCTCAGGACAAGGTCAGTAGCTCAGCATAATAATGATAACAATAGTCACATGATTGTGACATTTTACAGCATTGGCTATAACTAAGAATTCTACAAAGGAAGTTTAGCTCACAATCTTAGGCTTTTGGACAGTCTTGAGGCACTTTTCACCCGCAAGCTGAGCCATACAACACACTCTATTTTCATACAGCGTATTTATACGTACATGCATGCATAATAGATCACGTAATTAATTATCATTAATCACAATCAAAAAGTTGGCTTGGTCGGACCCGAGCAACATCAAATTTAAATGGTATGGCCTTAGACAATAAATCAGCGGAGTAGCTACATAGAACAGCCTACACACTGTCTTCTCCGTATTAGTACTTGGCGCTTCACCTTAATTTATGTTGATCAGGTGAGAGTACCAGCTAACATTTGGGGAGGGGAGCCTGGTCGGTAGGTGTGAGCTCCTCTGTGAGTTCCAGTCCATTGTTATTGTTGGTAAAGGCTCTGGTACCAAATCAAGTGTGTGGTGCGGAACGTTTCCGCTAGGCCTAAGCATTCAACCTGACACTCTAAACTGTGGCAGTGTCTGTTGTCGTTTTGCAGCTCCTTTCGGCTTCAAGGCCGTTGTTTGCTGTAGCCATGCACGTGTACTACTACAGTAACACTATATGTTGGGCCATGCACTTAGTATAGCGTAGTATATGTTACTATAGTAACATGGTATAGTTCATAGAGCATGGTAAGAATCCCTAGAGCATAGGAAGCTCTGGAAATGTGTACATACGCCTAGAGCATGGGCAGCTCTATGCTCTAAGCTACTTAGAGCATATAGAGCTCCTCTCCCACTTTTTTCGCCTCTTTCTTCATGGGTGGAGGATCTGGGAACGTGACTAGCCTCACTCACTCCCACAGAGGAGTGAGTCTGTACACTATGACAAGGCTTCGATTGCACACCGGAATGCAATAATTGCGTTTGTACTATACTGCGTGGGTGGTTCAAAGGTCCTGGTAGCAAAATGACAGCTTCTAACTGCCAATTACAGTAACTAGAGCATATAATTGGTGGTTGACATAGACAGAGGCAGCTGTCTTTGATGTATAGATTGCTACGCACCTTTGACACAGGCAGTATAGTACAAACGTAATTATTACATTCCATTATGTAATTAATGGAAGCCTTGTCATTGTGTCCACTCACTCCTCCATGTGAGTGAGGCTGGCCCGCAAGATTATATTGAATTCTTACTGTGCTCTATGACTACACCTTGTGGTATGCTACTATAGTATTAAATATTTACTAATAGCACGTAGTGGGTTGTAGGAACCAATAGAATGCGACCTAATTAGTGAGGCAATGTTCCAAAAGATCCAAAAACTCACCGTGGAGCATTCATGCATTTGTTGTTGTCCATGTTCAGCAGTAGCACAGCCAAGCTCCAGGAAACCTGGGCACTTTCCGAAGCGTGTAAACAAAGAGGTGGGGCTAGAAATTAGGCTTCTTACGCTCAAGACTACTCTGTCGCGTGCTGTAGCTTCTAAGCAGACAGCAATACTACCAAAGAAGGCGGCTGCGGGACGATCCTTTTTCAGTCACTGAATGCGTGCCATTAAAAAAGCTGACGCTGCAGGGTGGCTTCAAGGGCTAGGTAGACTCGGTCGAAAATGACTGTGAATTGAACAGCCTTTGGGAAAATGCAGAGGCATTTTGTCCACGATTTGTGCGGGAGTTACGCTGCACGAAACTGTGCCGCACAGCACTAGTGCCCGAGCAAACACTCTACCGTCTAGCTATGCCACTGCTGTAAAGTCTTTGCCTCGTGACTGGACCTGGGCTCCTCCTCTCATTGAATAATTATCCGATGATACATGGCCTATACCTAACCTATATTTCCGCTAAAGGTCAGCATTGCTGTATACATTACACAGGGCTGACCTGATAGAGCTAACCTAACTCTAAACCCGAACCCTATCTGACAACCTTGTACAGAGCCTACCATGCATTGAGCTGCATAGTGACATCAACAACAAGCACAATTACTCTAACAATTTGTATAAAGAGAAAACAATGGCCACTTTTTTTGGAGAGGAAAAAATACTACCACTGCCCTGAACTACTATACTACGCAATCTTGCTATATACAAAGCCCATAATTACAAACTGTAGCTACTTTTATATTCGCAGCATTGTGGGGTATCAAGCACATACTCAGCATACCCAACTCATACACACCCAACTCAGTATATAGTGCACCCGGGCGACCCAGGCACCGGGCTAGTTTAATGATGCCATGTCTAACCAGAAAGTCCTTCGCCCATATCAACTCATGAAATGACAGGCGTAGGCGCTGTAAAAATTTACCTGAAGGAGAAAATTTTTCCACAACAGCAGTAGAAACTGCTTGAAAACTCCTGAGCAGCCCGCAGCCATCCTATAGGCAGTCCACGGCGATGATAGACTCTACGTAGAGTTCGGTATCAAACTGCAGCCGTTACCGGAAGCGCTTCTACGTACTCCTGTACCAAACTCGTTTTACGCGTATCCGGTTCAGACGCGCCTTATCCGGTGTCACAGGAAATTTGGCACCCCAGGAAATCTGGCACCCCCATGCAATTTTTCCTAGGAAAATTGGACCCCCCTCAGGAAAACTGGCACCCCTCATCACGGTAGAATTTCTGGCACCCCCTGCCAATAATCCTAGGATATATTGCACCCCCCATCAAAAATTACTAGGAATTTAGGAACCCCATACAAAATGTGTAGTATAGGCTGATGATTCTGGTTCTTCCTGCCAATAATCCTATGATAACCCCATATGCAAAATGTTGTATAGTATAGGCTGATTCTGGTTCTCCCTGCCAATAAACCTAGGATATATTACACCCCCATCAAAGAATTTAGGAACTAGGAATACCGTGTAAAATAATCTGATTCTGGTACCCTGTCAGAAAATATGTATTACTAAAAGCATAGATAATATAGACTCGTAACTCGGTTACGAGTCTATATTATCTATGCTAAAAGGAACACTCAACCAAAATTAACTGTTACAGTAGCAATATAATGTGGATGATAGCAAGTACAAGCACAATCCCATCAACCCACATCAACCCACATCCATCCTCAACTCGTATCTGGTTCAGAGTTCATTACTTTTCGTGACTTCAACTCTCGCATGCAGTACAGTCATAAGCGTCACGCAGATTTAGTAGTGCCAGATAAAGGGGCGGCAAAAGCCACGTGGGGGTACGCCTTACAGTTATGAGGCAGCTTCTGCAACTGCAATATCACTTTAGATTCCTTGAAACAAATCCGTTTCTGAATTTTTGCGCATCCAAATACCGGTAAAAACTAAACTTTCTAGTCCTATTCCTAAAGTTTGTGATCTATTCTTGTGAAGCTACTCTGGCAAAAAAAAAATACGCTGTCCAAGCCGTTTTTGTGCAATAATACAGAGATAAAGCATAAATATTTATATGCATGGCAGGTTTCATATAAAGGATAACTATGCTGACCTTAGCAGAAAATAAAGAGAATTTCAATTAGAAAGACCTTGAACAGTCACATTCAACCAACAGAATAATTAGTCTCGGGTACCCAGACCCGTCGAAAATTGTTCGACTGGTCTGGGTACCCGAGACTACAGAATAATAATCAATTCTACAACTTGATATGTGTCTATTTCATCACTCGTCCAGCCATTTACACACTCGTGATTCATCTAACGAATAAAGCAAATAGTCTCAAAGTAATTTCAATATTAAAAAGTCATGTGCAAGAGGGACTGGAGGTACACCTGTTGATAAGAGCAGGGTGACACGCACTGCTGCAGAGCGGCAGCTTGTATTTTCTAAATACCATCCAAAACAGCCGTAAGGGTGGAGACCTTCTAACAGGTCTTTGTTGGGCACTTGGAAGAATATCAGTTAACAGTACTGACTAACTCCCTGTAGAGCCATAAGGTAGCTAAAGCAGATGAGACAACTAGCTAATAAAAGAGAGTTCTTAAAGAATCAAGAATTATTGTATATGATCTCTTGCTTGCAGAACTCAATGGGCTTTCTAGTGAAAACTCGATTGTAGATCTCAACTTTATCAGTGCTATATACTGAGCCTCGAGAACCTCTCTGGAAATAGTTACCTGTACAATACGAGAATGTTACAAAAGTACACTATAAATGCTAGTAGCTAGTAGCTAATCTTTAGCATACAAATACCACCTAGGTTTCACAAGAGGTTTGATCAGCTTTTTAGGTAGTCTAAGAGTGTAAATGCAATCATTTCTGGGCCTGGAATGCAAAAGAAGTCTCATTGCACGCCATCATTACGTCACGCGCGTGATGCCACCGCGCGTTAGTTTCTACAAAAAATGGCAGACTACAAATATCAGTGTAGCGTTTGGCAGTTTTTTCACTTACCAGGTCAAAGAAGCAACGGAATCTTTGCTGCTATTGTTGGGAGACTATCTGCTGCAGCCATCCAAGGCAAAAAGGGGCGGCGGATTGGAACCATGCAGGCGCTTCAGGATCGATCAATCGGTACACGGTAAGTTCGATACGGCACTGCTGTAAGCGTAGTTTTTGCGCCCTGGCATCAAAGAAAGATGGTCCTACTGAATGCCTGACTCTCTACAGAAGCAAGAACCTCACAAGTATCAGCGAAGATGATAGCAGACAGTGTAGCCAGCATGGCTAGCCGTAGCTAATCAATGTTATATTTTGCCGTGTATATCCGTTCTTTTACAAATTTTGTCTACATTCGGTACTGTTACATCATCATACTCTAACTATTTTTGTTTTTTGTGTTGTTTTTTTGTGTTTTTTTCTATAATAATTTATGCCAAGAGGCAAAGGATGCATGTACATAGCAACAAGTGCTAATATGAAAACATGATCCTGGGCAGTATAAGTACTGAACTAATAAAGAAAAGAATTGAACAGGAAGTGCCCATACAATAGTAATGACTAAATCTGTACAGGCAAAGTACATGATAAATGGCGTTTAAAGGAAGGAAGTGAGGGACAAGTGACAAGTGGAGAACTTAGTTTATTCCAATAAGAGATAGTGTGTGGAACAAAGGAAAATGAATATGAGTTAGTGTGGGCAAAAGGTTGGTTCAGAACCAATGAATGGGGCGCATGGTGCCTTGGAGAGGTGTTTAGTGTAAAGACGTCCTCGAAGTAGCATAACTTGTACACAATCCTGTAAAGGAGGCAGAGACGAGTCATCAACCTGCGGTGTTCAAGAGATGGGAGATCGACCAGACCTAAGAGATCGTGGTAGCTGCTGTCCCAGGCCCTGGTAGCCATACGGCAAGCAAACTTCTGGATGCTCTCTAGTGCATCCCTGTCTTTCTTCAAGTGAGGGGACCAGACAGCAGAGGCATAGTCAAGATGGGGTCTAACCAGCGATAGGTATAGCTGAAGCAGGGAGTCACCTGAACAATTGTTATAAAATCTCATGTAAAGAAGGCCTAGTATTCTTCTGGCTTTGGAGCAGATAGTGCTGACATGTTCCCCCCAGGAGAGATCATGTGATAGTAGAACACCGAGATACCTGAAACCATTTACCTCATCGAGAGGGCAGCCTTCAAGCAGGAGCGGCGATAGCAGTGTAGATGGAGACCTTAACTTTTGCGAGATATTGACATGTATTTGCATTTTGCCTTGTTGAGAGTGAGGGAGTTTGTCACAGACCACTCATTGATTTTATCGATGTCCTCCTGGACAGCAATGAAGTCATCAGGTGAGTTGATGATTGGGAACAGCAGGACATCATCAGCATATAATGCTATGCTAGCACCGTCACTGAGGGATACGTTGGTAAGATCATCGATATAGATCAGGAACAGTAACGGCCCCAATACAGAGCCTTGCGGGACACCAGAGGTCACTGGGGCAGGTTGAGAAGATTGGCCATTAACCACAACATACTGGTGACGGTTGGTAAGATAGTCAGTAACCCAACGAAGGATACCTTCACTGAAATGGAGGGACTCGAGCTTTTTCAACAGGGGTTGGTGAGGAACACTGTCAAATGCCTTACGATAGTCAAAAAACACAGCACATACTTCCTTGCCGCATTCAAGGGCTGAGAACCAGTCATGAGTAACAGATAGGAGTGCAGTCACGGTTGATCGGCCAGAACGAAACCCCCATTGAGAGTTAGAGAGTTGGTGGAAATTGGATAAGTGATCGTGCATAAGTGAACAAATGTGCTTCTCCAACAGTTTGCAAAGGATGCTAATGAGGGAAATTGGCCTGTAGTTGCCAGGGTCAGCCATCCTGGTGGATTTAGGGATCGGTACGATCATGGAATGCTTCCACTGGTGTGGAATCCTACCCAACCGGATAGAGAGGTTGAACAGCTTATGGATGGAAGGGGCAATGCTTGACGCGGTGCTTTTTAGCATACGGGCTGAGATCTTATCAGATCCACTGGCTTTAGAGAGATCAACATTCTGTAAAAGTTGAGCAACTTCACTGACTGTGCAATACATCTCATCAAGAGAGGGATCATGTCGAACGGTGGAGGCGGACGAAGGGTCCGGAGGAAGTGCAGTGAGAGGAGGATGGGATTTGTTGAAGCAAGAGGAGAAATAGGAATTCAGGGTTTCGGCTTTGTCAAGGTCAGAGTTAGCGACTAATTCTCCCTGTTGGAGCGTGGGAATGGTGGCTTGTTGCTTATTCAGGTACTTCACAGCCTTCCAGAATTGTTTAGCGTCCCTTGGGTTTAGATTCTTGAAATAATCAGTCTTAGCTCTACGGAGCATGTTAGTGACTCTGTTGCGTGCTGACCTGAATTTGGCACTGTAGCCAGACTCTTTGAACAAAGCATCCCTTTTCCTCATAGCATTTTTAATGTCCTTCCTCATCCACGGGAGGTTCCTCCTGGGAGGGAGGGATTTTTGGGGGATGCATTCCTCCATGATGTCCATAAAGTTTGCATGCCATTTGGTCCAGGATAGGTCGATGTCTTCTGAAAGTAGAGTGTCCCAGTCAAAGTTTTCAATCAGTTCTCGAGCTTTGCCCCAATCAGCATGTGAGTAGCGCCAAATAGTCCGGCGAGGTAGTCGGGCTGGTTTGCTGGCAATCCTCAGTTCTACCGTGACAACAATTCCAAGATGGTCGGAGTTGGACAGAGGGGGAGTAGGTAAGCAGGAAGTGAGGGTAGATGGGTTTGACATTAGTACAAGATCAATAAGTGAATGGTGTCTGTTTCGATGGATGTGAGTGTGCTCCTTAACAACTTGAGTTAAACCAAAAGAGGACAAAATGTTACAAAGAGTAGAAAACAAAGGGTGTGAAGGGTCTAAAAAATTTATGTTAAAATCTCCGATGAGTACAAAACTAAGAAACTGAGGAATGTTAATTGACTCCAGGTAACTATGGAAAGAAGACAGTACATCAACAGATGAGCTAGGAGGGCGATAGAACAATGATAAACAATGTTTGTGATTATCACATTGTATGGTAACAGTAAGTAGCTCTAACGAGGGATGAGTAGGGAACAATTTAACAATGAACTTGTGCAGGACATACATGAGAACACCACCACCATGTCTGTTTCTATCGAGTCTGACCAATTGGTAACCAGGGATCGCGATTTCAGTGTCCTGAATGTCATTGCAAAGCCAGGATTCTGTGATGCATATAACATCCGGACAGTGAGTATCGGCTGAAAGCAACAACTCATCAAATTTAGGTAGTAAACTCCTGGCATTGTAATAAAGGATCTTCAGGGTGAATTTAGGCCGAGTTTCCATGTTCTGCACGGTAGGAGTATGCAAAGTTTCCGACTCACCATGAGAGCTTACGCCCTCCACGTGACGTGTAGTGGCTACTTCACCCCTAAAAAAGGAAGAGATGGGGAAGAGGTTACCTCTTTCTAGCCGTACTAAGAACTTACTGTCGTCATAGCCACTAGCACTGTAGTGGTAGCGGAATGATTACGTAATAGCCACTATAGTGGCTTACGGCGTGCAATGGTACAAAAGTAATTTTAAAAAATTTATGAAGAAACATGTAGGGATGGAATCACAATAAAGCAACCAAGCAAGGTAGAAACGGGACTCCAAGTATGAACATTGTCACCTAACATGTAACCTAGCTGTGATATTATCTTCTCTTCTCTGTTGCTGTTGATTAACCATTGAGGTTAGCCATCGAAGCATAACCGAAGTCAAGTGCTGAATAGGCACATGAGGATATGTAGTATGGTGGACATACAAACACACAGACATATGGAGAAATTGTCTCACTCTACACACTAGTGTAGAGCTTGCTCAGGCCCACTCCAATTATGAATCCTACTATGCTAGCCTTATACTCATTTTGCTCTATATACCTGCCTTTTGTGCCAGGGGAATATGCTGTAATGTGTGTGTCTCTACTGAGAACTGCAGCTATCCTAAAAGTTCACGTACATAAGAAAATAGACCAAGCAGACAAATTGCCACCCAGTCCATCTGTAGTACCTAAATAACTAATCAGTTTAGCAATATGTTGACACGAAAAGTTTCCGAAGATCCCTGTAGCTAGAATTGGGTTCTGGTACTCATTTAGTAATAGCTTAATTATACTATTTTGATCACCTTGAGAAGTAATTTAGTGATTGGACCATAATATTGTGCTGGCAGTGGAGTATAGTTTCCCTAGTGTGGTATTCTGTTTTCTTGTCTAGTAGCAAACAGATAGACGATTGCATTTTAGGCACTGTAAAGTGTGTAACTTAAATGGGATTCAAACAATAGCAGACACTAAAAAAACTAGTAACCCATTTGCTCAGAAACACCCCTTTAGATGTAATTTCTGCAAAATTACATTTAGACAGCACCTCTGTTATTCTATGCTTAAGTAAAATGAGCATTGTTGAAAGTCCTGGGGATTCCAAGACCTTGTTGATACTATTGACTTTGTTGTTGTCTATGTGTATGGTGTACAAATGGATGAGTTTCTTGTTGTGGTCATGATGCAATGATTTATCTACGTAATTTCTTTCCCGATGGGCCCCAGCAACTGATCTAATCATTGATAGTGTTTCTCATCACATCTGCCATTGATTATTGTGCTTTATCATAATCATCCTTGTGGCTATAGCTATTCTATAGCCACAGTCACTGTATCATCTGTGACCTGAGTTTATGGCTGACATGTTTTAATTGTGCACATGCCCTGCTCATTTTCATCAGTGTAATTAATTATCAAATTAAGTTATGAAACCCTTAATGTCTGAATGAAGGTTCTTTGTTTCTGCATAGGCCTGTGCCTATTATGCTAGAAAATTTACTAATTCTTTTGGAATGTCATGTATTGTTCTCATACCTTTAACCTATTATTCACAAATTATTCCCTTCATAATAATATTATAGTGAAATTACAAGTGAATTATTAGCTACATACATGTACGAAAATTTTAAAGAACAGTCATAGCAGGAGCCCAAAATGTTCTTATAGACTATTCTTCGCATACACATTTTAATTCTACTGATGTTTTGTCTGTATGTAATAGCTATATGGGTACATTACTTCATTAGCTTCTGCTATTTTTTGTATCCTTGCCTTATTCGGCAAAAGTTTCATAGAAAAAAACAAAAACAAACAAACCATCGCCCCTTAGAGCGCGGCGACCATATATATACGGTCGAAATTAATTTCCGCTCTCCGCGGCGACCGTATATACATGGTCTTGTAAATATTCATAGCTTACCGGATACTTGCCACGCGTTAGGAGCTTCCGAGGAAGCCCCTACTCATCCTGCTACGCAGCGGCAACTCTGCTTAGTCAACCGCAGCTGTGCTGCACTTTAGGGCTTCTGTTTTCATAGCTAACTACAAAGGAATTTTATCGCAGTCAATTAGGATGGCAAGGTTTAGTGTGAATGAGGTACTGATGCGGTTAGATGATGAAGATTCTGATGAGGACTTTGATGGATATTTTGAGTGTGACATGGATGAGCCCTGCTGGAGAGGTAGTGATGATGTAGCTAGCCTCCTGGAACAGAGAACCGAGGCTAGTGATAACAGTGGTGATGGTGAGAGTGATGACGGACATATGAGTGTGGATGGGAGCAGGAGTGATGTTGATGGACATATGAGTGTGGATGGTGCAAGTGGGAGTAGAAGTGACATTGATGGTAGGAGCAGAAACACAGGGCGAGTTGAAGGTGGCAGAGGTCGTGGTAGAAGTCGAGGGAGGGGTCGAGGTCATAGTACTTTTGTGAGTGGTAGCACTTCTAGCGACAGCGATGGTCCCCATGCTAGCAGAGGTCGGAGTCGTGGACGGGGTAGTCGAGGCGGTCATAGAGACGCTGGAAATCAACAGGATCGTCATGGTGAAAGGATTATTCCTACGATTCCAACCTTCGCTGGAAGTCCTGGCTGCACTCAAGACATGACAGACAAGTCGCCAGTTGACTTCTTTCAACTCCTTATCCCCGATGGTCTGCTGCAGGTAGTAGTCGACCAGACCAATCTCTTTGCTCAGCAGTACATCGGTGCCACAGAGCTGCCTCGCTTCTCAAGGGTTCGAGAGTGGGAGAAAACACCACACAACGTTGCTGAACTGAAGAAGTTCCTTGCTGTCATCATCACCATGGGATTGGTTGTGCTCCCCCAGATTGAGGATGCGTGGTCAACGAAGTGGCCCTTTGCAACGACCACCTTCTCCAGCATCTTTAAACGGGATCGCTTTTCACTGATCCTTCGTTTCCTCCACCTGAATGATAGCACACAGTACATCCCCAAGGGCCAACCTGGGTACGATCCGCTGTACAAGCTGAGGCCGTTCATGGAACCCTTGCTTGATAACTTCAAATCAGCATACAAACTTGGCCGGGAGATCGCTGTTGATGAGTCCATGATCGGCTTCAAAGGCAGGCTGCACTTTATCCAGTATATGCCCAAGAAGCCAACAAAGTGGGGGATGAAGGCCTTCGTTCTGGCGGACAGCAGCAGTGGGTATACACACGCCTGGAGGTTGTATACAGGTATAATAATTATTTTGAGTATAATGTATATGTACAAGTACACAAAAAGGTCAAGGTCAGATTGCAATATCTCCAAACACAAGCCACTGTGGTAGCTCTCTGAAGGATATAGACATAGAAACCCTCACAGTGGCCTGTCTTTGGAGATACTCGAATAATATTCACCTTCTGAATACATGTAGAAGTAAGCTTTATAGTGTGATGGGCTATAATAGGAGTAGAGTCAACATGCAATCATCACAGTGGCCTGTCTTTGGAGATACTAGAATAATTATGACATTCTAAATACATGTAGAAGTAAGCTTTGTAGTGTGATGGGCTATAATAGGAGTAGAGTCAACCTGCATGGCTTTGTAATCTGTTACAGGAAAGGATGACACACTCAACTCCACAAACGGCCTTACATATGCAGTTGTCATGAAGCTAGTAGAGGGCCTTGAAAACACAGGACACCATCTCTACTGTGATAACTATTACAGTAGCCCTGACCTCTTCACTGACCTTCGACAACAAGGATTTGGTGCATGTGGAACCGTCAGGCTGAATCGCCGTGGATTGCCTGATCGGATCAAGTCGAAGTCCACCATGTCCAAAGGTGATGTCCAGAGTGTGCGTGCGGATGGGCCACTCGCAGTGAAGTGGATGGATAAGCGACAAGTCACCATGATTAGTACCATCCATGAGGACTCCATGGCTCCTGTGCAGCGAAGATCGAGGTTTGCCGATGGTGGACGTGAAGTTGTCCAGAAACCTCAATGTATCGTCGAATACAACCGCCACATGGGAGGGGTCAGACCAGCTGACCAGTTACCATTCGTTTGGTCATAGGACTGTGAAGTGGTGGCGAAGGGTTTTCTTCCACCTACTCGACACCACCATTGTCAACGCTTACATCATGTATAAGGAGTCAACGCAGTCCACACGTAAGCTCACACATGTGAACTTTCGGGTTGAGCTCGCAAAAGGCCTCCTTCAACAGGCTGGTCATGACGTCGAGGCTCTTTCTCGCAACCCGACACCATCTGCCCGCCGGGTAGAAGCAGTACCACCCCCCCTTCGCCTGACAGGGAGACATTTTCCAGAAAAGGTGCCTCCTACTTCTGGTGGCAAACCTGGCCAACTTGAGTGTGTGGTCTGCAGTAGGAAGAGAGGGAGGGGTAGAGTAACAACCACGTACAGGTGTAAGACCTGTAAGAAAGCTTTATGTATTGTGCCTTGTTTTGAGCTGTACCACACCTCTATCGACCCTACGCGACACATTCAACCTGCTACTAGCTAAGTCATTACTACTATCACTTGTCACCCTTCTATGTTACATGTAAGTCAATCACTATTTACTGTGCACTTTTTACTGTCCTGTATGTATGCCCACTGCTCACAACATTACTGGTCTTGCAAGACAGTGTACAGTGACATTCAGACATTCTAGTAGTTTTCCTGGTGCGCAGAAGGGGAACGTGTAGTGTGGTTATCCAGCAATCTTGAAATGAAACGCTACTAAAAATAAATTGTTGAGCGTTTACTTTCAAGCGTTCCATTGCCAGGCTACCACACTCCATGTCACTCTTCAGCGAGCTAACAATGTGGGTAAGCTTTTGTACTTCTTTTGAAATGCCTCTAAGAGTCCTTTGATACTAAACACCATTCAGTTTATGACTACTAATAAGCTCACCTTTTTTATTGGTGTTTGTAGACTACTAGCTCTCCCGAGACTTCGGCGCTCCTTCTGCTGGTGATTGCTGGTGTTGCTGTATCCCTCAGAAAGGCGCCGCACGGCAAAAGTTTCACGCTGCTGCTCGAAAACCTTCCTTGAAGCAGCTGGCTCGTCGTAGCTCTGGCCCATGTAAAAAATCAGGTGATTTTCACCACAACTTCCGCGTACGCAATGGAATTTAATTTTCCACAGCCGCGCTCTAGTGCGCAGAACGGAACGGAACGGAACGGCGTATAGCGGCAAGTACTTGCTTCGAGCGCTTGAGTTGTTTGAGAACGCTAAGGTGTGGGTGCACTAGCCCAAATCCAGTAGCGCTTCTTCGCGTTTGAATTATTGTAATCGCTTTAGTCATTGTTGCTCTAGCCCATCAGAAGAATCAGAATAAGAAACAATATGAACAGATGCTGGTTTAGCGACTTGCTAATGTGGTACTTCATCAATACTTCTACCTACTGTAACAGTCTTGTTAGTTGTGAAAGTACTCGATAATGACAGGTATGGCTCATTAAGGCTTTATACTATGGGTTTACCAGACTTATGAGCACATGATTTTGTACACATGATATGGGGCGGCCATTTTTTTCTATATATGGAATACTACCATACTCCATGATACATACATACATATACTTACATATATACCTGACATACATATTATACATACATACATACATACATACATATACATACATAGCCCGAGTGCTCTAATTAGTTATTGCACGAGTGAATCCCATACAGCCCATACAGCCCGCAGCTGGTGTGGTTTAACTAATTTGTAGCCCTAACTCATGGATGGCTTCTCAATTAAGCAAAGCATTTTTAGTGCACGGTTTTGTGACATCATAGTTTCCTAGACAACAGCGATTTCATTGGTCTGTTGCAACACTGCCCACTCATACTAATCAGTTCGAAGCGTTTTTGCTCAGTTGTTTGCTGGTTTTTGAAATGGCTACTAGTAAGAGCGGTTGTCGCAAGAGGAGCGTTCCTGCTAGCAAAGAGAACAGTTCAGATGATGTGGATTTTCAACCTGCGAAGAAGCTCAAGCTGAAGCGTTTTGCTCCACCGCTCAGCGAGCTAGAAATGACGAATGTTGAGAAGGGCCCCACTGTGAAAAACACTAAAAAGTGTACAGATTGGACTGTTCGAGTGTTCAGTGAGTGGCGCGAAGAAAGAAATACCAGTGAGGCTGACTGCAGATTTACTTGATAAGCCATCACCTGAGGCGATGAACTATTGGCTGTCTCGCTTTGTTGTAGAAGCGCGCCGGGCCGATGGGAATCCCTATCCTGCTTCTACCGTCTACCAACTGCTGTTGAGGTACAGTCTAAGTAGTGTCTGAATTTTCTGCAGAAGAGTGACCCCCGCTTTTCCGAGTTGCACGGTTCATGTGGGTCACACAACTTGGTACCTCAGTACTCTCCTCGATGTTCTCTGGCCTTACCAACTGTACGATTAATATTACACCACAGCAACTAAGCGTTAACCTGCAGCCGACTGCTATATTCATGATGTGGATGACTTTGATTCCATAGTGAACTCTCTTCCTGAGAATTACTCTTGAAGCCATGTTTTATTTCCTTGGAAAAAGTTTTTCTTGCTGTGCCTACTGTAGTGTTGTGTTTGGTTGAAAAAACCTTTTATTGCAAAAAAAATTTTTTTGTTAAATTACTCATTATAAGAAAACATTTTTAACCTTAATTAACCACAGGGAGCGTATTATATATATATACTGCCCTCACATCAGGGATTGTATGGCATATATACCCCTGTCGGTGCCTTTGAAACGCCCACGCAACGGGCTACAAGTTAAGGTATAACAGCAAGGTGACAGAGGTCAGCCAGCACACGCCTGCAATAGGCCAGCGCACGGAGCGCAGGCCTGTAATCGAATTAGGAGGGCAGCGTCTTAGTGACTTACTAAGACCACACTTTTCCGTGGTCTTAGTGACATACACTGCATGCGGTGCCTTTGTAAAGTATACCGGTATACATACATACATACATACATACATGCACACCATGCAACAGTTTAGCTAGTTACCTTGATTCCCACTCGGCAATAATATTGCCCTAATTGCTGTATTCCTACAATTGTTAGTAGCTAGCAACTTGGCTAAAAAAATAGTTTCTTGTTCAGCCAGCTGACACTGTCTGAATTCAGTGGCAACAGCTACCTGTTTTCAGTACAAGTTTCAAAACAGAAGTATGGCTGCAATTCAATATGAAAGCTAAATGCTGCACCCACCTATAGTAACCAACAACATTATTATTGGTGTGCTGAACAAACAGCTCAGAGTTTCATAAGCTACAAACGTGATACCATTCAAAATACTTAGCTATTGATGAACAGCGTTTTGTTTTTGTTTGGTCTTTGAACAATTGCCAAGGACTTAATCAGGCTCTTTCAATTGCCAAGGACTTAATCAGGCTCTGCTCCGAGATTGTGTTAAATAATCATCTATTTGGCCAACACTTTAAAATCTCTCTATGTATGTAGCTATGTAGTGATATTTTGAACTTCCCTTCCTACCTTAAAATCTCTCTATGTATGTATGTAGTGATATTTTGAACTTTGCACACACAGCTCTGATGTAATCTTAGCTAGCTATGTACACAACAATAATTACTCTATAATGTATCCAAGGTTACTGGTTGTTTTGCTTTAGGACAAGGGCTGAGGGCTGCACACATTGGCCATGCCCTGGAAATGAAGCAAAGGCGCTGGAGCAGAATTATACTTATGAACAGATAGCTAGTCTAAGTGTGCAAGCCAAATAATGGCAGCTTCGCTACGAAGACTAAAACTGACAACTGTATTGCATACAGTTGGACTGATGACTACATTTACTAGCCACACTTTTTATAAGTACACTATTAACACTAGCTAGTAGCTAACTAGCTACAGGTTAAAGACAGATAAAATAGAGTTGCTCTTCAAGCACAATGGTTGGTTCAGTTATGTGTTTTGCATAATAGCCTGGCTGTAAAAGGAGAGGTTTATTTCAATATAAAAATTGCACCTCAAAATGGAACGAGCTGAGATAGCTCTGCTCCATTGTGTGCCAGGCCCATGGGTAGTCTGGCGTAGCCCGCCCCTCGCGAAAAACGGAGGGTCTGGTACGCAGTGTACACTGCGAGCCAATCACTTTGTTTAACGTCATGCGATAAATACGTTAGCCTTTATCGGGCTTCGTGCATCACAGATAATATCCGTAGTTACCAATGATGAATATAATTAACATTACAGCAAGCTCGTCTGCCCGTGTCGTCATATCATAACATCTGCATTCCAGATTGACAAGTCCAATACGGCGTCTGTACCAGACCCTCCGTTTTCGCGAGGGGCGGGCTACGCCAGACTAGCCCATGGGAATGGCACCGTGCAAACGGTAGAATATAATTGTGTCTATCGCGAAGTTGTCAAGCCTAGCAAAAGCGAGTATAACCTCATAGCCATTTATAGCTGGGTCTAGAGGGGTGTATACGAACACGTTACACATGACAACTGTACTGTCTGCGCCACGTGAATCGGGGTCCAAACTTATCACGTTCGCTAAATTACGTCATGATTGCGCTATATACGGCCACAATAATTAGTCTACAGCTGCATAGACCGGATATGTGCGTCATAGACCGGATATGTGCGTCATTGGTTTCGTCTATTTATATAATCAAATACCAGATGCTTTGCAGTAGAGAGACTGAAATGCAATGTGAATCAAACAACTGACTTTGTGAGTTTATTTTTATTGGAGGTTTGTATAATATATGTATTTTCTCATTGATCGATATGTAATTAGTATATCACCGCCGATCGAGTTGCTACTTTTCAGTACTGTAAATTTCATATTTTATGCATGCATATGCAGTTGGAAGTACACTAAGGCTCCACTAACGAATGTGCAGCTATCCTGATAGCCAGTATACTGAAAGTATAGATGAACACAGTATCGTAGTTTCATACCAGTTTACTGATAGCGATCATGCGCAGCGGAAGACTACAGAATACTCAGTAATAATGGCCGTTTCGAATATTAGCGATGGGTATAAATGTATTTAATGCTGTACTTTGAACCATTTCGACCAGCAAGTAATAAACTTTTTTTAAGCGAATCATGTGACGCGCGGTAGCTACTATATTATAGAAGTCTCAGAAAATGGTTCTGACAGCGGTATGGCACGGTACAACTGGCTACAGATTGACACTGTAATTCTACAAATACTGGAACGTGCAAGCATACGTTCTCCGCCATTTTTCACTGTCACAGCGCTGGGACACAGCTTTTTTCTGCAATCGTTCGCTGCGCCCTTTGCGGAAGTTGAAACAGCCATTACAAAAGATATAATTGATTTAACTAAGTGGTTACTGCAGTTGCAGGGTGCTAGATGGGTCACCTCAATGACGTGTTCGTATAGCTATGTATACTGCAGGTAGCTACTTGGAGTTCCCCTTGTTGCTAGCTACAATCAACCACTTTATTATTCCTGCAACTAGCTACACACTTTGGCATCAGATCAGTTGATTAGCAGATGTCCACTCACAAAAATACATTCTTTCAGATTTGACTGGTGCCAGGAAGCCAGCCACATACTTTAAGTTAGGGAAGCCAGAGAAAACATATAATCAGATAGTCACTAAGTCAACTGTGTAGTTTCCCTTGTAGCTAACAAGGGAAAGCTGACGACTTGTTATTTCTGCAACTACATGCATTTGAGGTGACCCTTGAATTGCAACTGAAGTAACCAAGCTGTGTTCAAACAATCCTCATGTTTTTGCAGTGCACGCATGCAATCATTCAGAAGCTAGCTAGCTACAACACTTGAAATGTACAAGTTAACATTTTGAAACTGATACTCGGAGGTGCGAATTAACATATAACTTTAAGGCATTATTAATTTAGTGCAAATAGCTACTACATCGCACAAACCTAACACTATCTCTTACTTTGTCACTTATTCGGCAACTTGCAGTTTTAAATTAGCAGCTGCTGTATTGTAAGCACAACATGCGCACGAGAAAAGCAGCTGCGCTAGTTATTTGAGTCACAGTATTCACTGCAAAAATAGAGTGGTTATTTTAACCCATAATAGGGTTATCTCAGGTTCAATCCCAGCACCAGTTAAGTGCAGATCAATAAGATAACTCTACTTTGGCCTGCCACATGATACCATACCCCAATTAGAAGTACATCACCAATAATTAAAAAGCTTTTAAGAGGACATTCAAGTTGCCTCATCAATAAGATAACTCTACTTTGATGTGCCATATGATACTGTACCCCAATTAGAAGTACATCACCAAAGCTTTTAAGAGGACATTCAAGTTGCCTCAGAAGTATAAGTTCACTTAATCATTCATTTAAAAGCTTCCAATTACCCAGGTGTCCTCTTCAAAAGTATCAACAATTATGGTGTGCCATATGATACTAAACCCATACATCGAAAGTTTTTATGAGAATATTCAAATTGCCTCTGGAAAGCATTGTAAATAGTAGCTATGTGACCTAACAACTAGCATACCTTGCTATCAGAAATTGGAGATTTAAAGTGGTAATTATGTATGCACAATTTGATTTAGCAAAGCTGCCGCTGAGATAACCCTAGCTGGGTTAAAGCAACCCTTATGTTTTTGCAGTGATATATAGACGAGACTTCACAGTAGCTATTCCCATGCGGGAAGCAAAATGAACGTGGAAGTGCCTATTCGAGGTCTGCAAAACGATAATTGGTCTCCACACCCCAACCTTCTTTGGCACCATAACTTAAATGACTAAGGAATCATTATGACGATTTTGATGAGCAGTGTTAGTTGTCACTATTCCTTTATTAACCACTGGTCACTGATGGAATAGAACATTTCAACTTGGGTGTTGCCTGAAGTTTGTTCTTCCTCTGGGCTTGATAACGTAATTCTGGGTGTTAGATGGATGATGGGTGTTGAACAATACAGAAGCTGTCTGTGAGGGTAGCTAGTCTAAGATGTATTTGGTTAGGGAGATAGACACCAAGCCTCAGAGCAGGAAGCAACAAGAGCCTGATTTTCACTAAATTATATGCATGTTGGCTCCAAAATATTGAAAACAGTTAGTTTTTCTTCTTAAATAGCCGTACATTTATCTGAACAAAAGCCTGTGTTTCAACACTCTGACAGAGAGTGCCAGAATAGCAACCACCTTAAGAATTAGCTGGAGCATAGCTAGTCAAGTATAATACTCTTAGCTACTATCTATGGCCAGAGTAGATCACATGCGGGGGGCGGGTTGCTTGTGCATATGTGCAAAGTATTGAATTTTCCTGTGGATTGAGCATTTGCCTGAGGCCAAATAAACATACTTATATATGAAGCCTTGAAATGACAGAAGTGGAATTCAAGTTTGTTGCAGCAGTTATAGTCTACTAAATAGATTCAATGACTGCTGCAGTGATTATGCCACTGACCACTGACACCCAGTCAGTCAAGTGCAAGTGCTAAACTTTTTCTAGCATGCGCTAAACTTTTTCAATTAGATGCATGCATGACACTCCCAGAACACAGTCATGTAATACACTCTCACACGTATCCGCACTGAATTTAGCTATTCGGACTCCAAATAATTTACTACCTTTCCCAACTCATTATCAGCTTGTTTACTTGATTGACAGCCAGTCTTTCAATGTGGTTGTTGACTGGATTCATCGTCAAACTCTTTTCAACATGCCTGTTGACTTGATTGGTGGCCACATATACTTTCATCATGTTTATTTAAATAATAATTCAGGGCCATAGCTGCTCCTTTTCAACACATGCTTGTTTACTTGCGGAGTGGCTTCACACGCACTGTTTGGCAACAGAATGCAAGTTCAAATAAGGTAGGTAGTAGGCTAAGGCCTGATTAATATATTAGTGCCATTTTAGTGGTTGTGCTACGTACTTTTCTTACTAGTACAAGTAAGACACCTGAAAAACAGGTTTCTTCACAGATACAAAAACTGATTAGGCAGGCATAGCTATTTCAAAGCCTGAATATTCATTAATTTTCTAAGAGCTGGAAAACTACTTGCATTGGAAACTAAGAAGTGGATATAGCTAATTACCTTAGCTATAGCAAACAACTAGCTAAGTGTTAGCAGTGCAGAAGGATTTGCTTCACGTTAAGTAGCTATAATATTTTAATAGCAAGCATACGGTAGGGGGTTGGCTACACTGTGGTGGTCAGCCTCTCACCGGCCATTCTTGAACGTTCCAAGAGTGTATGCATTATTTCAGTGGGTCATGCATTCCAAATTGGACAATTTTCTCTGTTGATACCCAAGTTCACTTAGATGTGGTCACTACATAAAGGATGGTACATGTGACTATGTACGTATGAGAACACTCGGTACAGGGCGAGTATCTTGAGAAACCACTTACACAATACCTTCATTAGGTTTATGTTAATTTAATTGAACATGCATATTTAGTTTAGCGATCTTGTACTGAGTTGATAATAATATTGGCAAGTTAGCTAATTTTCTTCATTTATACTACAGAAACATGCTTTACTCTCCATTCTCCAGTACACTGAGTTTCAAAAGGTGGAGTACGTAAGCAATGACTATCATCCTTTTGCTGACTGTATTTGTTGCTACAGTTAGTGTTGGTAAGTTCAAGTATGATTATGAGTCAAAACTTCTGTATAATTATTCCTTAAAATGTTCTAGACTCACAATACATTGTATACAAGATAAGGCTAAATACAGCCATCAAAACGTCAGATATATTTACGTTTAATGTTGTTTTTTAACTTATATATACTTAACCCTGCATTCGTTTGGGGTGACAATAAGTAACTTGCATAATACTGCCAAGTATGTTGTAAGTGCGGCAGGTGAGCAGAGATAAGGATGTCATGTATCACAACTGGGTGTGTATTCACATGCAAGGAACCATAATTCCGTTCAGTAGTGCTGGTTGGATCCTTTGAAATCTTCCGATATACACGGTCTCCAAGCAGGTATTCGATCTTCTTTACGTACTCAGACTGGTCCATACACTATATGCAGTGGCACTCTCCTTGTTTAATGCTAGATCACTTATATCGATGTTTAGCAAATGTTGATAGGAAAAGTAATCAATGTTTGCTAAAGATCGATGTATGTGATCGATGTTCACTACACATCGATGTAGGTGATCTATGTAGGTGATCGATGTAGGTGATTGATGTTTGCTAAACATTGATGTAAATCTGAGTCCATGTATGCTAAACATCACTGTAAAACTCAATTGATGGCATCGATGTAACCATCATATGTCGTTGATCCGTAGCCAACATCAGTCTGTATCGATGTTTGCCAAACATTGATAGTATGTCGAGAATTCATTACTTTTCGGACCTTTTAAGTCGGTATTTACTAAAAATCAACCAAATGTATATGGATTTCACTGCTTTAACGAGTAGTTTTAATCAATATTTACTAAATATCGCTGTTTTGGAGGGCGTATTCAAAAACAAGAGTTTGGAAACAAATGGTGTCCTATACTACCACCTTTAGAATGCAAATTCAGTCATTCAACACCATTTGTATTCTGTGGTGGTGCATCCAAACTTTCTGCTGACATCTGTGCAAAACATTTGTCCAGCAATTGCAGATGCTTGGGTCTTACCCACTAATGTATCCAGGTCTGTGAATCTGTCCACTGGCATTCTACTGAACTTACTACTGCAAGGTGATTCTCATTTAGGTGTGGAACCAAGTTAGCTACATCAGTAATAGGTAAAGACCCTTGCAGCACATTGAGAAAAATGAGATTTGTCTTGCTACTGCACAGAATGCATCAATGGAGACTTTAACTAACATGTTCTGCAGCTCGTTTGTATGATCATGTCAAATTTCAAAGACATTTGTAAGCAGTTTCAACTCCAAATACTCATAATCCTTTAGTCCACAATAACACCCTTGAGTGGTTCACCAACTGTAAAGTTTGGATGGTGTTTAGCAGCTACAATAGTGCAATATCAAATCAAAGGCTTTGCTATAAAACTCTATGTTCTCTTTGTTAGCTCAGACTCCAGCTATAGCAGCCCAATGCATTGTAGTGTAGTCAAATACCATTGCATTAATTGTCATTGTATGTAGTGTCTGCTCCGTGAAAACTGCTTCACTCAGTATTCTGCACATTAAAGGATTGATAATGAATTGGTAGGTCAGATTCATTGATATACTGTAATCTCTCATGTATGGTTAGCCAATTTTTGTTGTAATACTGTGAAGTGACTGTAGATCCCTCTACCTCTTTATCGCTCTCATCAACTTTGACTGCTATTTGCAAAATTTGGTACCGAAAATTTTTATAGTGAGCTTAGATAATTGATGCAGAATCAGGCTAATGAGCCCCACCCATTTGGATTTGTCATCAGATAGGCATCGTCCCCAGTCCCTCCCCAAAAGTGAGCAACCGCAGATCACTTCAATTCAGTTGCACGTTCAGTTTATAATTACTGCTCTTGCAGTGAAAGAAATATTATGCATACGGATCTGCATGACCTTTAGCTATATAGCTATCTCCTGGGCTGTTTTACCCTATATGTGAGAAAGAGTGCACATGGCATTGACAGCTGATATAGTTTATGCTCCAGAAAAAATACTTTATTAACAGCTACCACACCCTATAAAATATCCCAAGAAAGCACATTGACAAAGGATTTCTGTCTGCATGCTTTCATTAAATTATTTATTAGCTCATTGGCGAAAAATTTTCGTAATACATTGCATTCATAAAGGCAAGGTTTACCTCATGATGGGCTGAGGTTATCTATTCATTAACGTAAAATTTTCCCATTGTGTGTGTACTTAGGGTGGATGATACATAAGGGAGAGCTGTGCTAGCCTCTATTGCATAAAAATAGCCATTTATGTACAAAACAAAAACGAAAATGTTGCCTTTAAACACAAACAAAAGCCTGTCTTTTTATGCCAAAATATGTTTATCCATGTCTCTCCACTGTCGTAGCATGTCACAGCTGATTTTTGAAAATATGTTGCAGATAGAGACATATCAATCTCTCAAAGACTAGTCGCTATTTCGTAGCTTCTCCAGGAGCATTATGGTAGTTTTTATTCTTGCAACAGCTCGTTAAAATATCCATGTCTTGCCACGCCCAGGTCGTGATTCATAACATCTGCATCTCTGCTCGCCCACAGTACCTACGGTAGAGTCTGCTCACCCGCAGTATTTATATACTCTTGGCGGAGCGGTAAACTCTAGATAATAATGAACTGTATGGCTAGCTACATAACATTTTGTGTGGCTAGTGTATACTTATACTCTAAATGTTTTGTAGTCATTTCATTAAAATATTAAGTACATTTTTCTTTAATCCAGCTGCTCAATTCTGTAACAATGGCGATGTTCGTTTAGTTGGTGGTCCTTATCTCAATGAAGGAAGGGTTGAAGTGTGCATAAATCAAGTTTGGGGAACTGTTACGGATGACTTATTTTCTTCAGTAGATGCCAGAGTGGTCTGTAGGCAGTTAGGCTATCCAGTGGATGACCCAGGAGCTAGTATGTCAATGCAGTTTACTTCTTTTTTTTGGTGATATTCTGTGTATACATAGTACTTAAATTCACATTAGAGGTCCCCTAATTATCTTCCACTATAATATAGTATTTCTGAGTATCTGGTATTGGATGCTTACCTCTGGCTAACTAGCTAGATGTCAACTTCATGATGGCTTATGCATACATGTAAATGTTCTCATCTGACTTATTAATGCTTTCCAATACTTTTATGATAGGACAAAGTATCTCAGCTTAGATTTATAGCTAAGTGCAGGTATATACACAATTGAGAATATGTTTTGTTACTGCGATAGTTCTCAAAGCAATTAGTGCAAACTCACCTACAGTCAAAGTTCATTATGTTCAACTGTTTGTTAAGGCTGGGATGATTACTTAACTAAAATAACAGCTAGCTCTTGGTGATAAAGCCTTATTAAACTCTGTATGATGTGCGGCTTTCAGGTACGACAACTAGATGCTGTGCATACTATGGACAAGGAAGTGGCCCCATTTTTTTGGATAACGTGGGCTGCGGTGGAACTGAATCATCATTACTTCAATGCAGCCACTCTAGTCTAACATCATCAGACTCTCACAGTGAAGACGTTGGAGTTATCTGCCCAACATGTATGTTATTGATGTTCATTAAACTTTGATATTTGTATAGTTGTGTGCAGGAGCTCATATATCACTGCAAAAACAAAAGGGTTGATGTAACCCAGCTGGGGTATCTTAGTTGCACAACAATGTGCATACAAGTAGATCAGTTACATTTCTTGACCACTGTAGGTCTCCAATTTCAGACAAACGGTACACAATTAAGCTGAGTTAAGGTGCACTTACAAGATTTCTATGGCTCCTGCAATTAAGAAACATCATAAGTGTAGCACTTCTAGCATTGTAGCCACCTGTCATACATGACTTAGCTTAATTGTTTACTACCTACAGTGGTCAAACAATGTAATTGATCTCCTTGTATGCACATTCCTTGATGTTGATGCTGCAAATCAGGTAGTCCAAGCTGGGTTATCTATTGTTGAATGACACTTGCATATAACTCCCTATGCATGCATAGTAAGTACTATGTAGCTAAGCACTGTAGCAATTCCCAATAAACCAGCTATGCATAATCCCACTAGGCATTCCCTATATGGAGTTTTCTAGTAGCTAAATGCCATTCAATAACAGATAGAGCCACTCGTCTGATGTGTTACTTCATGGCACTCCTGTTGTAGGAAGATCTGTAAATAAAATTTCAAGTTGAAATTATTAGAATTATAGCTACACTGTGTATAGGGTAAAGTACCTAAACGGGTACTCGTGTGCATGTTCCAGGATACTGGTATCATCCAGGGGTTGCTACTCTAAAATACTCTAAAGAGGTGGCCACTATTAAAGATAGGGGGTGCTAACTGCAGTGCACCATGTTCCAGAATAAGTAGTGAAAAGTATGCCAAGCTATATATAGTAATGTGGATGCATGCATGTGCATGTTTTTATGCTGCAGCTGTATAGTAATGATAGCAGTGCTAGTTAATTAATCCAAGTATACAACCGTATGCAGGTACACGTAGTGGCACAGTTTTGGGTGGTATACTGAGATTTTTACTGCTGCTTTACTCATACAGGTAACCCTGATCATGTAATTAGACTTAGCAACGGGTTGATACCTCAAGAGGGCAATGTGGAGATCTGCTTTAGTGGCATCTGGAGGAGTGTGTGTGCCAGTAGTTGGGACCACAAAGATGCATATGTTGTTTGCAGAGAGATGGGGTATCCAGCAACTGGTAAGACACAAAAATGTATAATGTGACCACCCCAGTTTCTAGATCTTAGCCTATCAACAGCTCAAGTCGGGAAGATTAGTGATATGAAAGCTACTTTCAAGTGTGTATAGCTGCATGTGTGTATGTATCTGTATGTGAGTAGGTGGGAAAGTAGGAAGTTCAATTTGTGAAGGAAGTTAGGAGTTTGTGCTGTGGTTCATGATGCTTTCGTTTCTTTAATGTAGCTGCCATTGCAATTCATAATGCATACTTTGGAGAGCATCCCAGACCGAATATCTCAAGTGTGCTATGCTATGGAAATGAATCGACACTTCGGGACTGCAGCTATACCAACACTTCATTCTGTAGTCCTACCAACACGGCTGGAGTTCGCTGTCAAGGAGACACAATTCCAGGTTAATTGAGATTCACCCCATTTTCCCATATTATTGCATTGGTATAGCTGCAGAATTATGCCACTAGTATAATTGGCAGTGTATATAATGTTGGTTATGAGAGTTTTATGTATTGAAATTATGGTTGATGAGGGTATCAATTGGAGTACTATATAGCTGGCGATCAGGGTTAATTTATTAGCCTTTTCGCTGCAATTGTTAGGTGTTTAGCTAGCTGTGACATCATTTTAAGTGTATAAGTAGAGTGGCGATTTAGGTGAATCTCACATGCCTAATTCCCATCAGATGGCAGTAGTAATCCTTGTAACCTTGGATGTACCCATGGGGTACAGAAGCTGCATGTTTCTTAACACCAACTCTCTTGCATGGTTACCTTACACACAGATCCACCCTGTTTCTCAAGTACTATCCGTCTGACTGGTGGAGAGGATGCAAATGAAGGAAGAGTTGAAGTGTGCAGCAATGGAGTATGGGGAACCATCTGTAGAAGTGGAGGATACTGGGACTCCAATGATGCAACTGTAGTATGTAGGCAATTGGGATATCAGAATCCAAGTAAGAATAAAATTTCACATTGTTATGGGTTTCTATAAACTGAATATCTTTCCACCTTAGGGGTTTTTGTCTATCAGTCTTCATCATACTTTGGACAAGGAAATGGTCCCATTCTTTTTGCTGGTTTAACATGTGATGGAACAGAACTAGGTCTGATACAGTGCAGTAGCAGCTACCCTTACCCGGTTTACTGCTCTCATAGTAGTGATGTTGGTGTCAGATGTGAGGAGATTGCAGCAGCAGGTATTAACTGAGGTTATCTGATGCAGTGCTTGTGTTATGTCCTTTCATCACTTAATTCATTAACCTTTTTCTAGTTTTAATATTTGTTCCTACTTAACAGTGCAAATGTTTTTTTTGGCTTGTGTTTACATATTAGAAGTTTTACAGCTACTGAGATAAGAGTATTCAGCTTATGCAGGACCACAGTATTGTAAGTGCATTGCTCGAATTCTGTTATACTTATTTACATACAGTTATTGATGCATGCACTGATGGTGAAGTACGTTTAATGGATGGTGAAACTGCAGCAGAGGGTCGTGTTGAGATCTGTATTAACAATATCTGGGGCTCTGTATGTGATGATGGCTGGGATCAACTGAATGCTGCTGTAGTTTGCAATCAACTGGGATTTCAAACTCCTTGTAAGTCAATCCAAAATTTAACCTTAATAAAATATGCTACTAGGTAAAACCCTATAATCAAGCAATGTAATTCAATGATAGCCATCACACTAAAATTCTTTACAGCACTACATAAGTCCAGCATTAGGAACAGCAACTTCGAAATTTAAGCATGATTGGAACATTTATGTGTGCCTGTTTGTATTTGAAGAAGATTTACTACACATATAGATTCACCAGATGCAGGACCCATGGATAGAATTATACAACAACAGCAATAACGTTAGCACCGCTCGTCTGCTGATGCTATTATACATAATTCAATATTAAGGTTACTGTCAAAGTTTGCCATTTACTGGTGTCCAGAGCTCCTGCCGAATACCTGATCTATCCAGATCAAAAACAACACTCAATGACTTTGTAATGTTTTCTAAACTAGAGCACTCTGCATTGATTGCATGTATATTAATGGTAGCAGAAGTACAGGCTATTGTGTATGTATCCATTATAGCTATGTATAGCAAAAATATTTTCCCTTCCATTTTAAGCGGCTAAAGGGCTGTCCAATGCATTCTATGGTGAAGGTCAAGGCCCATATCATCTCGATAATGTAAACTGTGCTGGAGATGAGTCAACTCTGCTGGAATGTTCACATCCTACAATAGGAGTACATAACTGTATCCCTGGAATGGATGCAGGAGTCAGTTGTGATGGTATGAAAGACTTTGTGTATGCTAAGTTGTAATACTGAAACAAATGCCACTATTAAGCTAGTCGATCCTAGCACTTTATTTGCAGTGTACTTTATTCAGTAAGCATGCATCTATATACAATTGTCTGCACTATTGCGTAGGACTGACGTTTTCTTCTAAACTCTCCGTGCGTGTGGTACTACTGCTAGATAAACACACTGCAGTGTGCACAATTTTTGCTGCATTGGTCTCTGTCCTTCCGCACTTATCACGTGTAGCGGGTTATGTATAGGATAGATCACTGCATAGCGGGGTGTGTATGACCCGTTATCTACCGCGGGAAAAATTATCTCCCGCGGAAGCCGAGGAAGTACGAGGGCGAAGCCCGAGGTACTTCCGAGGCTTCCAAGGGAAATAATTTTTCCCAAGGTAGATAACGGGTCATACACCCCGCTACGCAGTGGTCTATCTATCTTTATACTATGCCCAAGTCATTCCGACAAGAGTTGCCAAAGCATCAAGAACTGCAGGGCAAGCTACTGCTCGCCAGAAGGTTCGAAAGGTGCCGTTCAGTACGACGCGATAAACTGGGTAGCTAGCAAGCTTTCACAACGCAAAATAGTAGCTACAAGTAGCGAAACACTCCCAGCAATTGTAACAGACATGAACAACAGCTAATAGCCACGGTAGCTACCCGTCTAGCCCGCCCTAGTGCCATTTTGGCACAAAAAAACGGTAGGCTGGCAGCGTGGCCACACGTATAAACACACAGAAACGCAACAAAACTAGCTACAGACGGAGACCAATAGCTTACCGTGCTATCCCACATCGATTTACTGGCAAAAAAACGCCATACGTCTTGCCTAGGCTACCCTAGCCACCAGCCCTACCACTATAGCTAGCTACTTGGCAGATTTTCCCACTCAAGATAGCAAGAAGCATACCATATGGCGTGCATTCCTTCTACCTACCGCTTATGATATCTGCTTAGATTTTTGATCCAGTTTAATGCTGAACAGAAAGCAAAGCGACAAAAAATTCTCGGATAGCTAGAGCAAAACTGCGGTATTAGCTGTCATTAACTCAATTGAGTCGTGCTATAGTGGGTCTCACAGAAAATGCGGTCATTGTACTACTGTCACTGTAAAATTCTCACACCATATAGCTATTTTATAACTCCATCACGATCATAAGGATTGTTTGAGAGGGATTCAGCTTTTCCGCACAGATCGCGACGCGGAGGATGGTCGGCTTAATAACACTTCACTGCATGACACTCTTCAGACACATCAAATAACACAATGCACTCACTTAAATACTTCGAAAACCAAATGATCTAATAACCATGCAATCAATGATTGCACCACATTCTAAGCACTTTAGAGGAAATATCAATATGAAAACATGTGATACAAACATATACTCAGAAATAATCTAAGTGAGAACAGGAAATCAAATGCATACACATGGCCCTGACTGATACTAACTGTACAAAATAAATAAAACTCCAGTGAAGCTATCCTTCACAATGTCTCCCTGTCTTGCGACCATGCTTTGTGCGGATCTTGTAGTTGGGAGTAAGTGCTGTATGTTTCCCTATCTGCCAACCGTTGGTCTTTTTTGCAATTATAGGCTGGAAGTGAGTGAATGTTTCCTGTACGTCTCCCTGTCTCATGCCCATGCTTTGTGGAGGTCATGTAGGCTGGAAGTTTGGGATGTTTCCTGTATGTCTCTCTGTCCAGCAATAGGGTCTTGTGGATTGGGAGTATGTGAACATGAATGTTTCATATATGCCTCCCTGTCTGACAGCCATGCTTTGTGCGAGTTTTGTAGGCCAGGAGTGAATGAGTGTTTCCTTGTATGTTGCTCAATTTCTCACTGCTTATCTAGATTATCTTTCTACTAGTAGACTGTAGTCAAGCATCATTATTAACCATTGCCAATGGGAAGAATATTTAAAAGATTTGCACTAGCTATTTGTAACTGCTTTCTAATCTTAATTCAGTGTCAGTTTGAACCAACTTCGTTGTGACAATCAAAGAAGGTATTTGACCTCATTTCATGACTGATGGAAGACTGACAGTAATGATGGTGGAGTTGTTACGCATTAATTGTATTAAACTTTTAGATATAATTACAACACTGCACAAAAGAAAGGAGCAGTCAAGACAAAAGGCTCAGTAAAAACTACGAGAGCCGCACCAAAAGAATAACCATTATTGCGTACTCCTTCCAAAAATTTGTCATCTTTGGGCCATTGTGTCTAGATCTAGTACATCTTCATGAACACCAGGATCATTCATAGAATACTCTAACTTTACCATCATACATCATCATTCATGACATCAAACACCCACTATATAACTAGTGAGAACAGCTTGATGACATTGGCAATTTATTTGTAACTAGTGACAGCAGTGTTGGCAATAAGTCCTTAGAACACAGGGAGTGATTACAATAACTAACTTTTACTGTCGTGTTTGAGTCTATAATATATTAGTTCACTTCTGCCTCTGAATAGTTTCTTCCATAAGTATACATCTAATAGAAGCCTTCATTATCACTATAGTGCTAATTAGAGAGCTGAACCTGGTTTTGTTTTAGACATTGTTTAGTTGAGAGCAGAGGTTTTCTAGTAGCTGTAAGGCACGAAAGAAACTACAGCAATAGTAACGGTGCTGATCCTGAAGTTTCTTGAACTCAGAACCGGGATTTTATTTTATTTAGGAAACAACTTCAGTGTAACTAGGTTATACTGATGTTGCTCTCTGATCAATATTAATAATTTTTTTATAGTGATATTAATAACACTAGTCTTGTATTGTATACTTCCCTCTTTCTCACCACATATTAAGTAATACGTCAGGCAGTCCTTGCTGAGTGAGCCAGTGCATAGCTATGTTAATTATTAAATTTTGTTTGTGATCATGATATGAACTATTTATATATAGCCTCATTTTGAGGGAAATACCCTCAGAGCTATGAAGCATGGGTAAGATACAATAACTTTGCATGGCTTTAGTTTCATATTACCAGTGCTGCAGAAGTTTTGTTAGACCAATTCACACTTCCTCCTACCCTGCACATCCCAAGTTTACTTGTTTCTCTATTACTATGCAGTATCTGATTGTGATTATGGGGCTGTCCGCTTAGTAGATGGAGCAACTAACTATGAGGGTCGCCTAGATGTCTGCATCGAAGGACAGTGGAGCACAGCCTGCGACGATGGTTTTAGCAGCATAAGTGCTGGAACAGTTTGTAGGCAACTATTTGGAGAGAATATAAGTAAGAAGTACAATGAGTGCTACTGCCTGTAAAATGTATGCTTTTATAAATTTAAAAGGCCATTTTCTAACGCATGGGTATGCCTTGTATACATCAGGAGCAGCTTGGCTTCCAGTCAGAGGCCAACTTCTATCATTGCTGTCTAGTCAACATGAAACTAAGCTAGCTTACCGTTGCTTCTGTTCTGCTAGTAGGCTAAAACTTGCTTATTGTTGCATAACAATTATACATATTATAAGTGTGTCTGCACAAATCAGCAGTTAAACACAAAATATAAAGGAAAGTATCAGCACTTTCAATCTCAGTTTCAGTTACTTATGTTCAAGCCGAGACCTGCCTAACGTGTTGCATAGCTGAATTTATCTGAGCTTAACCTGTTGCCTGGGATAATTTAGAATTTAGATATTTATGAAATATCAGTCTTGTTGTAGCCCTATATAGTACTCTCACAGACAAGCATATACCTAAGGTCAAGAGATCCCTGGACTGTTTACTCTTCTGAACTAAATAATAAGCGCTGAAGATCACAAGCATTAGCGATTAAGCCGACTAACTATCAGTGTGAGTTACAATGGCTTCCGAGCTTAGCTATGATTGTACTTACCCAGAGAGGTAGCTGCTTATAATATTTGCGTATAATTATGTTAGCGGTGTAGCTGTTTTGTGAGTTTTGTTTGCCATTCTTCAACACAACTCATGAAATTTATCCCAAATGTTTAACACTGCCCATGCTGTTTCATGTACTAATAAAACATAATTATGCATACATACTGGTGTGTAAATACTAGTATTCACAAAGAATACGTAAACATTCATGTTACAACATTTACACTGACCTTTATCCCATAAGTATAGCACTCTTTGCTTATACAGGCTACAATTTCAGATAACTTTGTTCTTGTGCAGCTGCCCAGTACTTCAGCAGTGCCAGGTTTGGCCAAGGAAGTGGAAGCATAATAAGTGATGTTTACTGTACTGGATCAGAGTCAAGACTTGTTGATTGTCCCTACACTAAGCTGACTATGTACACCAGTGCTGGATGCTTTCATTATGAAGATGTATCTATTAGATGTTATTGTAAGCTATCAGTCATGATGGTAACAATGATTGTACTTCAACTAACAAATTGATCATACTTAGACAGTATAGGCTAAAAATATTCAATAACAATAATCTAGCATCTTAATATTGTCTTTATCGCAGCCGAGTCTAATTGTAATGACGGAGATATACGTTTTGTTGATGGAGAAAAGGAGCTAGATGGAAGAGTGGAAGTGTGCAAGAATCACATCTGGGGAGCAGTTACAGGCTTATCTGGGTGGACTTTCCAGGAAGCTAAAGTTGCATGCATCCAACTTGGGTATGCTTCAGAATGTAAGTTTATCATCATGTTTTGTGACTCCTCTTTCACACCAAATATTAGTACCCCCCCTTGAGTGTTTAGGCTTGTTTATCTGTGTATTATGACATTCTCATGACTTGCGACTATTGTTTTACCAGGCGGGCTATAGCCTCATACCCAGGCCACTCCCCCCCCCCCCCCCCCTCCCATCAGTAGTTCAAATCTTCAATCCTGCTTTCCACTGAAAAGCCTAGAAGCCCACATCTGAGATTGAGTATCTAGCAGCCCATAATCACTGTCAGGAGAAAGGTGCTTCCAAATTTGTGTGGTAAGATAGCTACCATAATCGTAACGGATAGAAATTACAGGTTCTAAGTGAAATGCCTGGCCAGTTTTCAAATCGTTGTTGCACAGGGAAGACATAAACAAAAATCCATACCAAGGAAAGACATAACTAGACATTGCTAATAAAAATCCACATATACAAAACCATAGTATGAAGTAACTTCAAGGTGTATCTTAGTGTATTTCATTGTGATGTCAGATATTGGAAAACCTAATTAATATACTCATTATTATGAGTAATAGCTAAGTGTACCCATTGAATCTGGCTTTGCAAATTCATCATAGAGCAACGTCTCCTGCCATGCAATCCCTGTAAAATCTACTAGGAGAGTAAACTAATGCCAGCCCAGATAACTCACACTAGCAGCAGCCCATGCATCAGTAGTCACTGCAAGACATACAAACATATCCACATGGGTACAACATTGTGGAGTACAGAAATGGTAAGGCTGTTTTAAATTTCTGATCCAGCCACGTACTTGATACATTATTCTTCTGAATTGATAAACTGATCCCAGAGTCGACTTTACTTAAAATAAATAGTTTCTCATGCTATCCATTAAACAAATTAATGAGTGTAGCCATGTTTGCTAGCCAAATTGGCTCCTTAGATCAGAATACTGATATGCAAAGCCGTGCAAGTTTAGTAATACATTATACTAGTACTATAGTGTCACTGGTTAGCTACACTTATACAACTTGTGGTCTTTTGGTACACATGTAATATATTGTAATCCCACCAATGACTGAAAATGGCATCTTTACAATATATTCTGCCAGAAGACCGGTATATGTAAACAGTATGAATGTATTTAGACCATTATCTGGTATTAATATTCTTGATTCTAGGGGCAGTGCCACTTACAACTTCCTTTTTTGGACGTGGTACAGCTCCAATACTGATCTACTACATACGGTGTTCAGGAGAGGAGACTGCTCTAGATGATTGCTTACACTATACTCTTTCACCGGCATCTACAAGCTATTTTACCAGACCTGTCGTAGGTGTTATATGTCAAGGAAACTCAACATCTGAGATAGAATGCAGCCCTGGTGATATCAGACTGGCAGGAGGGCAAACGGAGACTGAAGGCCGAGTGGAAGTGTGTGTTGATGGGTTCTGGGGAACTGTCTGTGAGGAAGGGTGGGATGAAGAAGATGCACTCGTATTTTGCAGGCAAAGTGGCTTATCAACAGCAGGTAGCTTCATGCTTACAGTGCCTTCCATTATCATTGCTAAAGTGTTAGAGGTCATGAGTAATGACTAGAAATATAACCATAATATAGGATCATTGCTACGTTATCAAAAGCTATTTATTTCCAGTGTGCTTATTCATAGCATCACAATATTGCGGCATGTGGGCCTTCGTCGATTGCATAATTGAACATCCACAATAGTATACTTCCGGTTGCAGCTCCTTGTGGTTTTCGTGCTTACGTAGTCTGAAGCCATGTATAGACAGGGGATGCCCCCTAGCATGGATAGAGGTAGCGTACTGTGATTTTAATACTTGGGAGATACCGGATGCAGGTTTTCCTGCACTTCGCGTACAAAGAGTTAAGTCGGTCCAGCCATAATAAGCGCCAGCTAGTCTTCATGAGCGAATGCACAGCAGTACTTGCCCTGCAGTGTTACCCCTAGTACAGCTAGCTACACAAGAGTTCAAAGAAGCTGGTGGGTGTACATGGGAGGTATACATACCTGTGGCAGCTTCTTTCATACATGCACACAATACGATATAAGATAAGTGTCCTTACCACTCATTATGTCTAAACTTGACGTGTATATATTTGTATTCAGCATACATCTAGCTGCATGCTAGCTATAGTGCTCTGTATCATTCTGTAACATTGTGTACATCCATATAATGTCTTCAACAGCTATGTCAGTGACCAGTGGTTTCTTTGGAGAAGGAAGTGGGCCGATAATATCGAATGTTGCTTGTTCATCAAGGGAGTCAACCATATCTCAGTGTGGATGGGAAATTGGAACAGCTGACTGCCACCATGGCAGAGATGTTGGAGTCCGATGCCAAAGTAAGCAATTTTATTACACAATTATCATGGAAAAGCAATAAAACTGTCCTAGAGTTTGTTTTCTGAGTCTTAATTTAGCAAACCAAAAGAAGCGTCAACAAAAGAGACAAGATGAGCTAATCAAAACTCTTCAACCATGCATGCCACCTATCTTGCAATAGTCGCTCAGTTTTAGCGATTTCTACACATGTAGCTAGTTGTATAGTTAGGTACTGTGTATACAAACTGATATTATACAAATACTGCAACATAAGTGGCACAATTGGTTAGCTAATCATGTCTCTTCACTTGCCCAAGGGAGCCATGGCTCATTTTTAGTTAGGTATATTTTAGATATGTGAAAAAGTATACATACCTAAAGGTATACTAGGCTTCTTTGCTGCAAGGGTTCCATGCATGTGAAGGTGTTTACTGATGTAGATTATACCAAATTAAACCCTCTAGAGGTAACAGCAAATATAACTATACTATCTGTTTCTATTTATATATAGTTTCACCAGAGAACCAAGTTAAACTGGTAATCACTTCTCCACAAGATGAAGGTCCATTCCAAATTGGTACCGCGATCACTCTACAATGCTTAGTAGACCCGCCACTACCACTGTCGAATGAAATCACATATACTTGGACAACTTCTGCATCGACATTTCCGCCACAATCTAGCAATTCCAGCTTTCCAAATGCCACAGTAACCATTCAAGCATGGCATCCTCAGGAAAGTCAATATTATTGCCATGTGTACAGGCGACAGTTTCTGTTAGGAGTTGGAGATGGATCCGTAAAAGTGCAGAGTTAGTTGTGATATTTAGTAACTCCCATTAACCAACACTGCACCTAACATTAGCAGTTGTTTTTGATTGAAAAAAATATATAGGTTACATCACAAAGTGCATGGTTTAGTATTGTACTATTCCCTGTGAGAACAATACAGGAATAGTACTCGGGGTTTCATACACAATTTTTCGGTGGGGGTGGGGGAAAAAAATTGTGCATAGAGCCACGTCCCTAGGGGTGTGTGTGGTTATGTTTAGAAATTTAGTGAGTTAGTCAACTTTAAACAAAATTTTGGGGGGATTGGGAGGGGGGATCCCAGTGCCCCCCCCCCCCCCCCCCCCCCCCCCCCCCCCCCTCTGTATGACACCCAGGCACTTGCCCAGAAGGAGGGCAGTAGTTACCACTGAAACACTTTTAAAGTTGGCAGACAGCAAATCAAGCATGGCAACCAATGGTGATGAAAGGGCTGATACATTCATGTATTATTATGGTGGGGGGAGACTATAATAGGCTTAAAACTCCAGTATCTGTTAACTCTGTAAAGCATGCCCAATGCAGTGGAGTAGCTGTTAATGTTTTACGAATACTGTAGTATAATAATTTCTAGTCTATTAGCTACTATACTTGGGCATTACGTTGTTTATGTCACATGCATTCATCGATTTTTAGATCTCTTATACACCATCGGGAATCAAGTTCTGCAGTACACCACAACAGAATCAGTTTCTCTAAAGATCAATCTAACCTCTACAGATATTCGCTATAACTTTAGAGGCCTTTCATGGTTCCACAATGGAATGGAAGTGATTCCAAGTGAAAGATTTGTTATAAGGGATTTCAATAAAACACTTACAATCTCCAATACTACTGTGGACGACAGTGGAGTGTATGAAGTCAAATTTACTGGGTTGTTGGTCCACCCGTACAGTAAAAATTGTGAGCAAGATGTTTTGGCTCTTCTAAGACACTATCCAATTGGCACACCTGCACATTTTTACCTGTATACTAGTATTCCTGGTACGTTACAATTCATTCTTTTAATATTGATATATACATAGATTTAAGCTGCCAATTGGTTCTGTATATAATACATAGTATAACAGTGTATATAGATATACTGTCTTTACATTGTGCATGCTCATCTAGATTTGTCAGACTGACACTATAAGAGCTTTGTCATTGCCCTATTCTACAGAGCTGGTCATTCAAGACATAACTGAAACTGCAGTTGAATTTGGTTTTGAGAATAATGCTCTAAGTATTAAGGACTCAGAAAATATTTCGTTTACCGTGCAGGGAAAGGTCCATGCATCAATAGATGAAACTGTATCTACTAAGTGGTATTTCAATGGTGGTGCACTTCGTCCTGGTACGACTACTGGACCACTGAAAAGGCCACTCTTGAGTATATCTCAAACCATGGAAATAGAAAATGCCAATAATCTTGATGTTGGATACTATGAAGTTGCATTGACCATAAACCCATACATACATCTCGTTTCTCATCTCGAGTGTCCATTACAGTACAGTAGCTTTGTTACAAGTGTTATTGGAATCAGTGATATTGTTCTAGCTCGAGATAGTATTCAGATTATGCACTCTGGTAAGATTTTGTAGAGATATAAAAGTTATTCAAACATTTGCTATTAATAATAATTTTCTTAATTGTATCCAAAGAGGGACATAAGTTTATGCAACAATTTTTTTTGTTCTGGCAGATTCCACTTCAGTAATGGAACCGACTACTCAAGAAAACACAAATACATCAAGTACAGCCAATACATCTTCGGTTGTTGGTGGTGCAGTGGGTGGAGTTGTTGCTGCACTCGTATCTGTGATTACAATTGTGATAGTATGGTAAGCGTTAGCAGCATAAAGTATTAGCCTAACATAATATTGGAAGCGGTTGTATGTTGTAGTAACAATAATAACTTCCAGTTAAGTGGCTCACATAGCTATATAAAGAGTCTGAGAAATACTATTAGTAGTACTGCACCAAATATATACCAAATCGGATGAGGCTTCTTCACAACAAGCACTGCAGACTTGTGTTTGATGCCATTTGAATACATGTAGCTGTTTGGTAATTGGTTTGCGGTTAATTTATGGGTGTTGAACTTATCTTCCAGAACAATCACAGGCAGAATGATATCACAACCTAGTTCCAGACACTTCTTTTGGACAACAGCAATGTATATAGTACTTCAGTCCAAAGCATTAATTTTGCTGCTGTAAGAGATCTATAGCTCACATGTAGCAGATCCAAGCTAACACATGTACAGTAACTCAACTTAAGATATATTACTATAGTAACAGTAATAACAATACTATTGTAGCAACAGAAAACAGGAAATACCAAACTGAATCAACATTCTACACCTTCACATTGCAGACACACGTGTATACAAAGGCCACTGCCAGATATCACAAACCATTGTTATATCACAGCAACAGCCAATCAGATCTGTGGACTGTAGGTGCATTAGTAGGGGTGCAGTTAGCTTGAGTGGATGTAGTGATGTATTTAGCTAGCTAGCTCACGGTGGTAGTTGTTGAATTAGTGTAGCTACCTTGGATTAGCCAAGGAGCTCTGGCTCAACCGTAATGTGCTGAGAAAACAAAACTATATAGCTACACCTTTATTGGGGGCGAGCCGATCAGCTAGCCACAATAAGCTTATAGACCACTCTTATGATAGCTACCTAGGCTCCCCCGCCCCCAATAAAGATGTAGCCACTATAGTTTTGTTTTGGCCATAGTTCCTCACAGAAACTGTAAGTGAAGAAACCCTAGAGTAGGCTTTTTAGTGTTTACGCGAGAATCATATTGGCATAAAATTAACATCTCACTGACCCCTCTCTTATACCAAACATTACACCCCTCTCAAATCGTATAATTGGGAGTGTACTTAACTGTATTATCATTTCCTCGTTCACTTCCATTTCTATTCCATTCCCATTTCTGTTTCCATTAGTTCCTGCTTTTATTCACTTCCGACCAGCATGCATGTACATATTTTGAAGGGACACAGAAATTGTGGAGTTTGCTATAGATGTAGTGGCTTGGCTAATGGCAAGCCAAGTGTAGGAGTTTGAATTGGGTGATGACCACTTTCCTAGTATGGAAGATTTAGAAATGGAGGTCATTTAAGCCAAGATAATCTGTAAGTGAAGTCTGCATAACTGGTCTGCTATTAAAAGTACAGCAATACCAGTACAAGAAACGGTCATTCAATTACCTCTCGTATGGATAAATAAATTAACAGTGTATGAGTGTGTAGCACTCCTTCTTTTACAAACAGATATGGATTACCTAGGTGTCATGCCCACTCCTCTAAACCAATAATTTAAGAGTATATAGTAGATAAAGATATCAGAGAGATTTATGTTCTGCCTGTACAATAGAACCAGTGTGTAAAAGGTATTAATGTAAAGTATATAGTTATCACAACTCAACTTTACTTCATTTAATCTGATTAACTTTTTATGTTTTCTAGCATTTTATGGCAAAAGCGAAGATGCAGGAAGTCTGCAGGAAACACTGTACCGATACCAAGCACAAAGAAGAGCCCTGAAAACCCTGGAAATGCTCGCTATACTAGTACCACAAACGATGTTGTGCTTGGCCCAAACATCAGCTATGAAGAAGTTGCATATCCTGGAGAAATCATATATGATAAAGTAAATTAATAACAATCGTGTTCAGTAAGAAATAAATTATCAGTGCGAGTAATTAGTAAAATAGTTACCTTCTCTGTGTAGGTGTGTGCTGCATTTGTATAGATTGTACATTATGCTAAAATAGTGTAGAATCGTATAGTGTTCCTACTTATTATTGTCGTCAATGTACCCAAATACTTTTCTTGATTGTAAAAATGTATTGATTACTCAGTAGCGTGTGTTTGCAACGTTATTTGAATGTACCTGATTAAGGCTGTGGGTTGGGGGGGGGGTGGGGGGGGTGGGGGGAGGGGGTGGGGTGAGGGGGTGGGGGGAGGGGGCTATACCCCCGGAGGCTGCTACACTAACAGTGGGGGGGGGGGGGGAGCCTATACCCCTGGAGGCTGCTACACTAGTAGTGTATTTGTGCATGAAAAGTCATAGCTAGCTATAGTATAATCACCTGCATTATTAGTAGTAATAAGGATTTTTTTTGCAAGGCAAAGGATACGTAATAGCATAGCTAATCGGGTGTGTACCCATAGTAATACTTAGATACATCTGAAATAATTCTGGAAATGAGGCTAGCTTCACAAGCACTCTTTCTGTGTTCTTGTATTCTGCGATTACATAATAATTTTTTGTAGTTGTCTGGCAACCAAACCTTTGATGGCTGATAACACAAAACAGAATTGATGGATGAGATGATGGGAGGTGCATGTGTGCAGTCACAGGGTTGGGGGGAATCCCATTGTACCGCCCTCTTTCCATATGAAATCTTCTAGGTGCATGTGTTCTGCGCAGTTTAACCTTTTATAGCCCATAGCACATGCGTATATGTCACTGAACTGCCCACAGGAATTTAATTATTTCACGTGCATGGCAGTGCATGCTGTTTACAGTCTCGCAGTGAAAGACAGAGCAAGACAGGGATTGAATTCATGGCAGAACTGAAGAGCTCCCAAGCTTCCTTTTGATAGCAGGTTTAAGCATGATTGAAGGGAAGAAAGCCGTAAGCGGCAGCAGTCTTCTCAGGCCCAGTGATGTTAATGGGAGCTGTTTCAAGCTGCACTTGTGCACAGATGTGTGCAGAAACAGGCACCCTGTTACCTGTCAGACATATTCCAAACTAACGTTGAAATTGGGCACAATCGCACAAGAGGTAAAAACAACCTCTATTTGCACAGGGTGAAGACTGAGTTTGGGAGGCCATTTTTTCAGTTCCAAAGAGCCAAACAGTGGAACAGTTTGCCAAATGGGATAAAAACTGTACATAATCTTAGTACTTTCAAGAAGCACTTATAGAAGTCTTATATTGAACTCTAGTTTCTCAGAATCTCAAATTTTGTTTCCATTTTTATATATTTCGTATTAATATTAATTGTCTGTTTATGTATAAGCAGGACTCCCTGGATGACCAGCCAAGGGCTAAAGGGACACTTCCCGTAAAAAAAAATTAATTTATCTATCTATCTAGCTATTGTCACTGCCACCTACCCTCAGATCCAGCTGACAGAGGCTACGAAAGATGATCAGGCCATCTACAGTTGTGGCTAGATTGTGTCTAGTTGATTATAGAACCACTAGTGCTGTTCAGTAGCCAAGAATATACGTCAGTACTGTATTCGTCTACTAGCAATAGCTCACGAATTGTATGGGGAGATTCCGGGAAATATTAACTTACAATGATGTTGCCATTCACAAAGGGGATCTCCCTGGAGTGAACTCTTCCAGTAGAATTGTTTTGCACGATGCATATATGCGTCATTGGACATTAGACAGCTACAGTAACGCATGCCATGACATACATATTAGAATTGGGTGTTAAAGGGTTAATTAATTAAGGGAATGCGTACACGAGGGATAAAACTGCTTTTCATTTATAGTGGGCATACACAAATACACAAAACATGGACACAGACGTGGCTGCCAAAAGGTGGGGGGAAGGGAGGGGCACGCAGCGACGATACTTCTGTTTTTGTAAGTTCTGGTAACTAACTGGAAGCACACTACAAAATTGCTAACTCAGCACTTTCGCTGGTTCCACAGATTGACTGACTTTTGCTGAGTACAACTTGGCTGTTTTTTTCAAAATGAAATACCAATCATGTTATGAACAAGCATGTTGAATTTTGTCAACTATTTTCATATAGCTACACAGAAAAGATGCCTCAAAAGGCCTCAGAACACATCTCAGAGCACCTAAAATCTCAACCCTTTCTGCGGGGTATGCCCCCAGACCCCCAAAAGGGTGGGTGTTAGCCCACCAAATGCCACTAGGGGCCCCACTTTTTGGTTTTACCCTGGGCCTCGAAAATACGGTCAATATAATGACGTAATTTGGCCCTTGGGTCACGTGAAGATATTAGGTGTCAGCTTGGGTCACGTGAAGATATTAGTGTCAGCTAGCCCAAAGGATGATTTTCGAGCAGTACCCAGAACCTCCCCGCCCCCCAGTGTTATCGCTGCAATGTAAGGAATATACGCAAGTGTAATATGCCTCGCGAGGCAGGTAGTTGCTAAGTTTACTAACAGTTTTGACTTGATTTTAGGTTCACTGTGAAGAGGCAGTGTGGGATCACATGGCTGCTTGTGTTCACAGCAGTACTAAGTGGCATTGCTATCCCAAACCCAGTTGGTCACCCACCACCTCCTCTGTGTACTTTTTGTGGTTCAGTAGTACTTGCTGACTTTGGCCACACACAACCATTTGGTGCTGCTCTACCTACACTGTGTGGAGCTGGAACAAACTTTGGACTATTCATCATTGGTATCATAGTTGCTTTGGCCATCCCTCTTGAGGTAGGTGGCACTGTAACAAATGTAACAGAATGGACATTGAGATAAGACTGTATCAACTGATAATTTTAATTTAGTATCACATGCCAGCTGTTTCTTTGGTCTGTTGCTGTTTAGTCATGATTGCCACACAATGGAAAAACATCACAAAACTCTCCTTCAGAGAGAGTTTGGACATATCAAACTTGAGAATTCCCTTTTAGACTAGATTAGTTTATTAGTAGCTACTCTGGGGTGGCTGTTAGTTATAACTATAAGTTGCATAATGTCCATAACCTTGTATCAACTGTTTATGCATTACTGTTGTGTATTACACTCAGGATGTACCTGAGGAGGGTCAGGCCCTCTGTGCATGGCAATTAATTTAGTCTCACATGCCAGACCCTTAGCCTCATTCCCATTCTACTTCAATTATCTATGGGGGGGGGGGGGTGCTGTGGTATGAGCTTGTGTGCACATATATGTAGGAATACATATATGTGTACACACTACTCTACTATTGAGAATACCAGTTTTCATGCATGATGTTCATGCTGTAGCATGCAGGGAAGACACCAAGAGGGTGCCATGCAAAGTGGATGAGAAAACCTCTGAGGGACCTCCAGGAGGGCAAGGAAAGGGTGAGAATGTTGTCTTTGAGCAATGCCAAAGATCCAAGAGGAGTGGTGGAAATGCTTCTAATGATGGCTGGAGATGTAGAGCCAAACCCTGGACCTAGTAAGTTGAGTGCACAGATTTTTCATGTGTCAATATTCCATATAAAATAAACTGACGTTAATTGTTTTCCTTCATTTCTCAAAACTACCTGTCACAGCCAGGACTACCGTATATCTTCTAAAAATTCGGCACGATAAAAATAATTATCGTCTTGCCGAAACAATTAGAGATTAAATTGCAAAATTCCTACCGAACTGCAAAAGTGCCGAATAATTAGAAGTGTTATTACCGGTACCTCAGTACAGCTGGCTGTGAATCTCGAAGTGGCGTCTATATCAATACTGGTATGTCTTTTCTTCTTGTCGAGACTGTGGTGCGCGGTTACCATGTTTACCAAGTACTGTGGGAGCCGCACGTTGGAGAAACTTTCATCGCTCTGCACGAGGGCGGCAATGGACATGACAGACACGCGATGGCGATTTATCGAGACAGTGAAGCCGGAGTCGTTGTGGGCCATTTACCTTGATCCATCGCCTGTCTTTAACTTCGAACGAGACTAGCACGAGGTGCCGAAATTAATTCTAAATAGAGACTAACTTGTGAAATATTTGGGATTCCCCTTGCCGAAATTAGAGACTATCTACCCCATTTGGGCGAAGGGGTGCCGAAAAATTAGAGATGCCGAATTTTTTGAAGATATACGGTAATTTCGAAAAGTACTCACCTGACCAAGCTTATAACTGGTTGTGTGGACGAGTATTGGGTTTTACTGAAGATACTTTGACAATCATGAAAGGTATGACATGTTTGGGCACTGTTGGTGCTTGAATAACATGAATGACATTAACATGTGACATTCCTGCAGCACAGAATATTACTGGAGGAAGTCTTCTTGGATATCTTTTTTTTTCCTAATGCTGATGCTAAACTTAAAGAAGTACTACAGGTGGAAATTGGAGATGCTGCAGTAATTGTACATCTTCTTACTAGTTTAGATGATGAAGATGGTATGTTGTTGAACAAAAATACAGTTGATAGTACCATTAAATAATCATGTATTTGCAGGCCCAATGGAGTGTGTATTATCCAATAAAGGCTTCATGAGCTATAACTATTTTACCCCATTCTGTGTGTAGCCATTTAGGAATAAATTTGAGTGTTTTTCACTATTGTCCTGATTGTTGTAGACATAGCTAGTAGAATTCTACTCCCATTCTACTGATTCTACTACAATTCTTAGTGGTAAGCAAATACAGTCTCAATGACTTCAGGAAATTGCAGAAGGTAATTGTCCATTCAACCCTAACCCTAACCCTAACCCTTAAAAGCCTTCTCTTGAACCACTCTACTACAGAGGGAAAAAGGACTATAGATAATTTGACATTTTTTCACTATTGACTATTATTCAACTGTTGTTAAATCCCAGATGTTACTGCATGGCTACCACTCTACTATACTCATTTTACATTTATTCTCTAGATATAGGGCCACCAGCAGTGAAAAAAGCAAAGGCACCCCACTTGAACTCTGAGAGTATTTCCCAGCAAGCACGAAAATCCCATTCTGAGATTGATATGAATACTCCAATCTGGACAAATGGACTTGAGCTTTATGAGATATACCTGCAAGCAAACCAGCAGTGTTCCACCTTTGAAGAAGGTGGTTGTGACATAACACTGGGTGGATATACAATTAAGAAGTCCCACTTGTGCAATGTGAGCAAAGCCATTCATGAAGCAAGATCTCTTTATTCTGATGGACAGGGTGGTGGCATGTTAGCCTCACCAGCAATCTGTTCCTCAGAGATGGCATTCTCAGCTCTCTGTGCCAGGGCACTGGACAGGTTCCTATTTAAAGATGAGTCTGTTGGGGCATGCTTGCACCAGGGACCAGTTTGCAAGAAGCCAGGTGCACAAGGCAACCCAGAGGCAGCTGATCTGTATGTCATACCCTTTGTAGGCAAACATTTCAAACCTGGCACTCCAGTAATGGTGGCTGACCTCAAAAATTTTCAATTTTCTGTGGCCACCACAGAAACTGAACTATATGGACAGGCTACTATTTCTACACGCACTGATGGCCGATATCCAGTGGTTCTGGGATTTCCAATGTGCCAGACAGTGGCAGCACTCCTTGTCATTGTGATTGCACATGAGAAAGTATGGGGACTGCAAATAGGTAAGTCCCAACCAAATGACAAAGCCCTACTGTGCACATTGTATGTAGCTGTGCATCAGCTCCAGACAACACCAATCATCCATGAAACCCCCCTCCTAGCCCCAAAGCCATTTAAGAGCCTGACTCTCCAAGCCCTGCGTGAAGGTAGACAGCCCTTTCGAACAGATGATGGCCGAGTGATAAAAAATATTTGACACTAAGGATGAGCGTCTCTCTCATAATTGTCACCTGATGCAAGAGTGTGGAATTGCAGATGCAAAGGTAGAAAACCTGTCATCAGATGGACGTTATGTGCAGCTTTCCTACAAGTATGTTTTTGGAACTCATGTCCCAGACTTTTTCAAACAGTTTGCTGGAGTTACCACTATGCTGCACAAACTCCACATGGCAGGGTATGTCCATGGAGACATCAGGAAGGAAAATATTATCTTTACCCCTATTTCAGATACATGTACCAGTTGCCTCATTGACTTTGACTTAGCCAAAACAGAAAATGAGAAGTACCCCAGTGGTTATCGCTATTTTCATGGTACAAGGCATCCATATGCATTGGAAAACTGTTGAATGCTGAAGGAACATGATAGGTATTCCCTTAGGTATAGTATGAATGAACATTTTGGTTACCCTTCCAATTATACTGAGCAGATTACATCTATCATGGCTAAACTTGATGATATTAATTGTTCATTGGAAGACATCAGTACTCAACTGCAGCAGTTAGACTTTTAGCCCTAAACAGGAAGGGCAACTCAGTAGTCCTCTAGTCATTGTAATATTATGTATATATAAATATGTTCCCACCCACAGAACATGTGGACCAAAAATTGCTACTTTGAAATTTTGCTAAGCATGCCTAGTTCCAGACAATCAATCAATACTCAGTGATAGTGGTAAGAAAGACTACAATTGTCCAAAATTTGGTTTGAGTGGGTTCACAAGAAACAAACCACCCTGAACTCTAATAAAACTGTCCTACAGACATGATTTCTAATAACCAGGCACCTGCAGGACAGTAGCTACTAGTTTCATGATAGTTTGTTGCTCCTACCCACTTGAACCACTTCTGTGTCTGAGACAGATTATTAAATGCCAGTCTACTTGCACTATGAGCACATGGTAGTTTGGGCAATTCTTTTGCAACTTGTATACAGACTGCAAAATGTCAACAATGTGCTTTATGGATTCAGTTGGTGGTAGTTTACATAAACATTGTACCAAATTCAACCTCCTCAAACCACTCTACGACACATGCAGTGCCAGGGCTGTGGGGGAGTTTCACATGAGTTCAGAGTGGTTCAACCATACCAAACCACAGTTTCATGAATTTGTAGCATACTTTCATTTGGAATACCATGTGGGTGGATGCAGCTAATGCAGTAATTCTCTTAAAATATGCAGCAGTCGTGTGTAGAAGACAAATATTATTCCATCATGTAGTTCAATCACATCGCTGTGCCCAAAGCCCAATTGAACTCAACTGTGCCCAAAGCCCAATTGCCCTAAGTCCAAAAGCCCAACTGTGCCCAAAGCCCAATTGAAGCTTTATGTATTGAAGTTACAGTACTTGGGTGGGGTGAGATGGATTACGATGCATGCAAACTTTTGTGTCAACCTAGAAATATATCATATATGCAATGATGTAATAAAAATCGTAATATAAAGTATTCTAGTAACACAAAGGTGGCCTGTTTACAGCCATATTCTGGTATATAAAACACAAGCATAACACTTTAATACAGCATGCTAGCCGGTAGGTTTTATATTTAGACTCAAGAATTCATTGATACTTGTATTTATCTCACAGTTCCCAGACCAGTATTGCTGCCTTCTGGACATGGATGGGAGTCAGAGATGGGCTGTACCGTACCTGTAGTCATGTCTCATTAAAGCGGGTACTTGCAGTCATGGGGCAATTTCGATCATCTAGCGGTAGAGATTTGAGCGCCAAATGTGTAAAAGTAGTTTCTTTGCAGGTCTAGCTGATTATATAATGAGACTAACTACTCCTTGCACTAGAACTGCAGTTATATCTGCATCGTTTACAAAAATATCGACAGGTAGTTATCAGTATGAGCACATAACCTTAGCAAAGGTTAAGCGCCCACACTGGTAGCATCCTGATGATTCCCATTCCTTATCATGCTGATGAGGCCATCATTTGTAAGGAATAGCGGTTAAAAATAACGAATATATCACCAATTATTCATTATGCATGTATGAATATCGTAACCAAACCCTATCACACTGCAAAAACATGAGGGTTATTTTAAACCAGCTTGGTTACCACAGTTACAATTTTAAGGGTGAAAATATAAGTTTCAAAACAACCCTCATGTTTTGCAGTGTGCATGCACAAAACAAGAGGGTTGTTTTTGATACTTAAATTGCAACTATGGTAAACAAGCTGGGTTGAAACAACCCTCATGTTTTTGCAATGAATTAGGCACAGACCTTGCTAATGGTTGCATGAGATGTCAAAGCGCTGGAACACTCCTGGCCAGGACAGCACCAAGAATAATATTTCACAGAATAGATACAGTCTTACTATCCCAGTTAGTAACTGCCAATGCCAGCTGACTGCAGATATTCCAGCACCAGCAAGAATGATTATATGGTCCAAGTTAGTTTGGTTTACAGTTTCTCAGCACACTAACATTTTGATAGGATTGAAGGTAAGATTACATACACGTTAATCTTATACATAGAAATTTGTACCCCAGCTATTATATCACAATCAAAGAAAAGGCTGAGGTGGAAAGCCTGGATATGGTGTACTTATGTTTTTTTATAATTTCTTCCATTAGAGTTTGTCCTGAAGGATTCATTTTAGGCAAACTGGAGCCTCATCATGCACAATTTGTCTGTGTGCACCACCTAGCATAATCCAATAAATCACTTGTAACCGCCCAGTCGGGATGATATTATGTTATAAGCACTCACCCTCGGGCTTGTGCTTACAAATCAACAACATCCCTCCTAGGCGTGTTGTAATAATACATAGCACAACTTAATTTTCATATTCTAAAGTTTATCGATTTATAGCATTTTTTGGCGAAAGCAAGGATTCAGGAAGTCTGCCAAGCCTCAAGAAAAGCCCTGAAAACCCTGGAAATGCTTGCTATGCTAGTACCACGGACGATGTTGTGCTTGGGCCCAACATCAGCTATGAAGAAGTTGAATACCCTGGGGAAGTCATTTATGATAAAGTAAATTAAAGAGCTGTTCAGTAAGAGATGAATTATCAGTGTGAATAGTTAGTGAAATAGCTATCTTTTTTGTGTAGGTGTGTGTTGCTCTTAGATTATGCAGAATAATGTAGAATGATATAGTGTTCATACTTATAATTTTGTTGTCATCCATGTACCCAAATTCCTTTCTTGATTATTAAAAATGTACTGATTGCTTACTTGATTACAATGTTCTTTGGATGTGTAACGGACCGACAACGATAAATTCGAGGACGATGACCAACAACCACATCTCAATACAGAACACAGAGTATTTATACAGAACCATAACAAAACCATACAAAGAACAAAACCAATACAATAATAGACAAAGCGGGGGGGGGGAGTATGTCGAGAATTCATTACTTTCCAGACACATTAAGTCGGTATTTACTAAAAATCAACCAAATGTAGTTTTAATCGATATTTACTAAATATCACCGTTTTGGAGGGCGTACTTAAAAACAAGAGTTTTGAGACAAACGGCGCCCCATACTACCACCTTTAGAATGCAGATTCACTCATTCAACACCATTTGTATTCTGTGGTGCTGCATCCCAACTTTCTGCTAACATCTGTGCAAAACATTTGGCCAGCAATTATAGATGCTTGGGTCTTACCCACTAATGTATCCAGGTCTGTGAATCTGTCCACTGGCATTCTACTGAACTTACTACTGCAAGGTGATTCTCATTTAGGTGTGGAACCAAGTTAGCTATATCAGTAATAGGTAAAGACCCTTGCAGCACATTGAGAAAATGAGATTTGTCTTACTACTGCACAGAATGCATCAATGTAGACTTTAACTACCATGTTCTGCAGCTCGTTGGTATGATATCATGTCCAATTTCAAAGACGTTAAATTTTGTCAGCAGTTTCAACTCCAAATACTTGTAGTCCTTTAGTTTCTGCTGCAGCTGTATAGTAATGATAGCAGTGCTAGTTAATCCAAGTATACAACCGTATGCATGTACATGGCTTTAGGTAGCTAGTATACTTCTGCTTTACTCATATAGGTAACCCTGATCATGGAATTAGACTTAGCAATGGCTTGATACCTCAAGAGGGGAATGTGGAGATTTGCTTTGGTGGAATATGGAGAAGTGTGTGTTACAATTATAACTGGGACCACAAAGATGCTTTTGTTGTCTGCAGAGAAATGGGGTTTCTAACAACTGATAAGAAATGAAACTATATAACATGACAACCTGAGTTTTTGACAAATTACTTAATTGGTATACTCCCAAGTGTACATATACGTATGAATATTTGTGTACGTGTTTGTGTGTGTGTGTGTGTGTGTGTGTGTGTGTGTGTGTGTGTGTGTGTGTGTGTGTGTGTGTGTGTGTGTGTGTGTGTGTTGAGAGATTGTTGGAAGACGAAAAATAAGTGGCTCAGGATTGTGGCAGGGAACCCGTCAGTTACTATATGAGTTAAAAACAGAAACTTTTAATTTTTACCTAATCTTTCGATATTCTCAAGAAGAACCCATTCTTTTTGTGTATACAAGCAGCTATACATGTAGTTATGTAGTATTTCAGAGCTGGTCATCAGGGGAGTACCACAAACTGATTATCGAGCAGCCACAGGTTTCGACCCCTTTAACCTCTCGACCTGTGACTGTCTACAGAAACAGTGGGGCCACTCTAATAGGGTATATATAGAGTCCAGCACGTGCTGCCTTGGAGTACAATATATCAATACTCTTGTTTACTTCTCTAATACACAGTACATTTCCTTATTACTACCTTTAGTGCCTTCAGTGATTATACATGCAGACAACGGGCTAAAGTAAGGATATGGGGTCCATCTTGTCCCGTCATCCTGTGGTCTAGTTTGGTTTCTGCTTTGTGGCTATAGACAGATAAATAAGAGTGCGTATACCATTGATGACTACATGCTGATTTACTTCATTTTTATGCCATCTTACAGGTGTAGTTTGATTTCCTCACCTTCCTTTCTCTACCTTCTTTGGAAACCGAGAGCAGGTGCTTTGTTGATGCTTATGTCATGACAAAGTTTATCTTTTGTGGTTACTTACAATAAGTTTGTAATGCAGTTAAAAGTGAGTTAACACAGCAGAGGGGTGTGCCTTCAATCACAAGTCACGAATAGTCACGTGCTGTTCGCGTGCTTGTTCATTAAACTGTCATTTATGCCCACAGATTGGCTATCAGCCAATGCTGCTATTTCTGTCTGGCTAGATTATCCAACTAGTCATTTCATTCCTTCACCCCCCTCCCTCCTCCCCTTATTTTTCCCTCCCTTAATACTCTCCACTGATTTTCTTCCACTGAAGAATTCAGTGTGATAGAAACAGAAGTAGAAGCAAGGAGACTACGCCTCCATCCGCCCTCCAATTGTCACATACAAAAAATGGTTTTTACCTAATGTGTCCGAGATATCCAGGATTTGCTCTGCTTTTCTGCCAAATGTCTAATAGGCAGTCCCTCCAAATAAACTCATAATGGCTGCCTATGCCACAACTCCCTCATGAGTGTTAATGTTGCATGTAATTAGTAAAAAATCATTTTTAGAAGAGCTTTGCTATAATACTTGTACACCCTTAGTGGCTTGCTACAAGGATTTGAACTTGGTAAAAAGAAAAAAGTGTGTGTGTGTGTGTATGTGTGTCTGTTTATGTGTGTGTGTGTGTGTGTGTGTGTGCATGTTTGCATGTGAGTGTATGTATGTGTGCATGTATGAATGTGCATGTAAGTGTGTGTGTGTGAATGTATAAGTGTATGCAATTGCACAAGAGTATGTGGTAAGATAGGTATGATACACACTTTTGTATCGTACACTCTCTAGAAGCTGTTGTGTTTCCTAACGCATATTTTGGAGAGCATCCCAGACCAACTATCTATAATGTACTATGCTATGGAAATGAATCAAAACTTCTGGACTGCAGCTATACCAACCTGTCATCTTGTAGTCACACAATAATGGCTGGAGTTCGCTGTCAAGGAGATGCAATTCCAGGTTAGTTATAATATTTAGGGTAGATTGAATGCAGCAGTAAATTGATAGGACGGATGTTTTATATAAATTTGCATGAGCAGAAATATTTCTTTCGTGTCTATATCAGCTGTACGAAAATGTGCCTGATGTAGTTTGACTGGAGAACTTTTATTGAACTAGCAGACATGGCATAATGGTTGAGCCAAGAGCATTTCATAGCAGCATAAAATCTCTATACTTGAACGAATGGCTTCCGGCAGGGCCGTCGGAAGCTCCTCAGAGATAGGGCAGCCATTGGTCAAGGTTCAAGGTTCATCAAATAAGCCCTACAAGGGGCACGACATGTATAATAATAACAATAATCAGAAAAGCTAAAAAAGCCTTCTAAATTTATACACAAATTGCACATTGCATTCCATAATATTGGACAGTAGCTGATGTACTGACTCGAAAGAGTCTCACTCCAGGCCAAGTTCTCGCTGGTTCTCCCTGAGTAGGTGTCTGATGGGGTTATCACTTAGGCTGCTCTCATCATACAGAGGACACGGCTTTGATCCACGACACAATGCTAGAGGTCGCAATGCTTGAGGCTGCACAGCAGCCGACATTGTTTCCGCGTGAAGCGCTGAAAAACTTTTTTTGCCTGATTTTTCACTGAGCTCTCAAAAAGCTGCTCTTGTGGCATCTTTGGAGTTGGAGAAGCCAGTAATTGTCTGCTCTACACAATGAGCAGACTGCAGCAATGTCTCGGTCTTCGTTTTAGTGCAGCCATATCCCGTGCACACGTGAAAAATTCGTCTGGCCCGCGAGACCAACTATCGAAACACTGCCGCTGAAATGAGTGCTTCACTACTGATGTCCTTCCAAACTGAAAGGAAGAAGGTCGGTGTGCCTTGTCATCAATTACTGACGTTGGCAGACAAAGCCATCACAATGACTTGGACAGAATGGGTGCGTTAAGTTCAAAGTTCAAATGCCGAAAAAAAAGAAAAGTGCGGCGGCCCAGGCCACCACAGCCGCCCCGCTTCCGACGGCCTTGACTTTGGTGCACGGTTGGTAATCTGTTTGACACTGATATCTTCTTACAAGGTGAAAGTCCACTCAAAGCCAATCCAAATTCATCCCTATATACAGGATTAGTAGTGACATTCTCCCCTTAATGCTGTTGTATAAGTGGCAATAGATGCTGGTATGCCATTAGCCCTGTTTGACACAATTCGGTTACCTCTTTGAAGAACTCTTGCTTCCCCCGCTGAGAGTCAACCCGAAAACAGTCCATTTGCTCTACCTCCATCCCAATATACAGAATTAATAGTATGAATGCTGTTGTATCGGTGGTTAGTATCCGAAAATGTATCACTTTTCAGATGGTCATTTGATTGTATGTAGCACAATTTTATGATTTTATGAACAATTTCACCCCTAGATGCATGATATTTCATCATCCATGGGGGGGGGGGTACGGGTATAAAATGGAATAGCCCATTCACAAAACTGCTTGAAAGCGCCTGACACATGCACAACTTACGTACGTTCATTTCTCCGTAGTGATCAGCTGCCATGAGACAAATCACTTAGACCAGGCGGGCGTTATCTCAAATGCACTCAGCAAACATAACGCCCTGGTAAACATGGTCTAACCAAACCCCAAGCTATACAGGTGCTTTTCCTGTAATATACTATAGATACGGTTGGGGGTTATCTAAGCGTGTATAAGCGTGCATGTGGCACTTTTGTTCCACCCACGCACTGGAGTACAGGTAATTTTAGGCCACACCTCTTGATTGTTTTACATTTGCATGCTAGCTGGGCTTGCCTGAGTATCCATCATAATTACAACTGCCCATAGCTACTTGTCGTACAAATCTCTCCTGTCACGTTGATATGAAATATGTATATCACGTATGGCAGGAGCCCCACCGTACAACTGCAGATTATACAGACACAGACTAATGGATAGAAGTTCACTAAACAGACCATTCAGGATACCTATACCTACATGCTTATACTAGTATCATCACATCTTTAGGTAGCGGTTGAGGAAGGAGTAACCTAAGCAGTCCACCTCCTGTTTGGCACTCCTAAATGCAGACTGTTGCCATTCCTCCAGCTCTTGTTTCATGCTCTGAGCTATGTCGGGGTGGGCAGCTGATATGTCATTCTTTTCTCCTGAATCCTTTGTCAAATCAAATAGTTCAACGTTATTAGCAACACCTTTTGAAAACTTTGCAACTATTTTGTATCTATCTCCACCCAAAGCTGCAGAATACGTTCCATTGAAGTCTCCATTTACTCCATACGCCCATGGTATGGGTTTATTTCTCAGTGAAGATTCACCACAAAGCAAGGGTAAAATGGATTTGCCATCTAAGGGTCTGTTAGGTGGGAAGCTACAGTTAACAATATCACAAGCAGTTGGAAGGAGATCATTTGTCACAACTGGGAAGTCCGCTACTCGGTTGGTATGTATTACAGCTGGCCACTCAATGATTCCAGGCACTCTGATGCCTCCTTCATACACTGTTCCTTTCTGTGCTCTCAATCCGCCAGTTTTTCCTGGGTGGGCATGATCAGGGCCATTGTCGCTGGTAAACCAAAGTAGTGTATTGTTACTGATGTTGTACTTCTTTAGTAGTTCTCGAAATTTCCCAACCATGTTGTCTACATCTGTAATCGAACTTAAGTAGTTAGCTTCTTTCTTACTATGGCCACGTGATCTATACCGTGCAGCACTTTTCTTACTCATAAAATAAGGATCATGTATAGCATGTAGTGGTAGATATAGAAAGAAGGGTTTTCCACTCTGAAGTGTTTCAAACATAAACTCGTCAGACAGTTGAAGGAGAAATTGTGAGTCACTACCACTAATCAATTTTGGGTAAGATATTAACTTATCAGAACCAGGGGCTATTGTGAAATAGTTAGTGCATGCTTTCGTATAACAGGGTCGAGCCTTAAAGCAGGCACAGTTAGGCCTGACAGTTGGTACAATATGAGGAGTCACCCACCATTTGTCAAAGCCGTGCATTCCTGGATGGGAAACTGGCCACTTCTTATGGTTCTTACGACTTGGAGTGAAAGGTTTCAGATCTCCTATGTGCCATTTGCCAAAAATAGCAGTACGATATCCATGTTTCTGTAGTATTTCCCCAACAGTTACTTCACTAGGTGGCAACGGCATCAACATTGGTTTCCAAGGGTAGTTCACTCCCCAGAGACAGTAGCGGTTGTGGTTTCTTCCAGTAAGTACTGTCCCTCTGGTGGGAGAGCAGGTTGGTCCACCACTGTAGTGCCGAGTCAGCTTGATGCTGTTCGGACCCTTAGTCAAAGCATCCAAGTTAGGGGTGTCTGCTTTCCCTCCATTGTAGTGGACATCTCCATTCCCCAGGTCATCAACCATAATAAACACAATATTCGGGAGGTCGGGTACAACCCTTGCATGATTATTGGGAACTACACTATTCTGAGATGGTATATTGCTTGGCCTTGGTGCTATCACTTCTGTTTCAGGGAGGTGGCTTCCATTTTTCTTTTGTATCTCATCAGGAACTACACTATTCTGAGACCACGTTTCTACTTTTACTACCAGTTTTGTATCAGGAAGTCTTGGACTGCCATCTTTCCAGTGATTTCTCTTTATCGCAAGTGCTTGAGGCCAGGTTAAAAACAACAGTACTAATCCAGCAATTATAAGACATAAGAATGTAAATAACAGGGATATTTTTGACTCCATATTGTGACAATTGTTACCTGGAGCCAAAGAGGGGAAATCTGAGGTTGAAGTAGCTATAGGTTACCAGAATCAGCATTTAATTATTATAAGCTCTATGTAGCTTTTTTGCCACTCAAGAGAGTTGGCTTTGGAATGCTGGAATAAATCATTGTCATCTGATTGAGAATTTAAAATAACAGCAAGGGTGCATGTAGCTAATGTAAAATAATTAATGATTACTACGGTATATATATCACTGTAAAAATAGAGTGGTCGTTTTAACCCATATAAGGTTAACTCAGTTGCATTGCACCACAGAATGTACAGTTAAGTGCACATCGGTAAGACCACTTTACTCAGGGAAACCCAGCAAGATCATGTTTCTTTGCAACAGGCTGCATGGGAAAGGTATGCGTTGTTAATTGGTCTTTCTATCCTTTTGAAATTGGAGGAATATCCGTGTAAAGTGATCCACTTGTTTACACACTGTTTTGTAGCTAGACAGCAACTTTGTACCAACCTGTTACTATCCCCACCAAAAAAAAAAATGATATCTGGGTTTCCCTGAGTAAGTGGTTTTATTGAACTGCACTTAACTGTGCATTCTCTAGTGCAACTGTGGCAACCCTATATGGGTTAAAATGACCACTCTGTTTTTGCAGTGATATATATATATGCAGTGCACATGGCTGGGACGGAATCAGCAAAACTAATCCAGCAACCAGAAGACATACTACTGTGATAGCATCGATTCCATCACAGCAGTTGGTACCTGCATCAGAAGAGACTTCTAGCAATACAGGGATACCGAAGCTGTGGTTTCACCAGCTGCCAAACTGTATACACACAAGCCTTACAGCCACAGCATATTTTGTGGGGGATTGGGATACCATACAACACTTTTAACATTACTGTGTAACTAGCTAAAGGGACAAATTCATCGGATCCATTCCCTTTAAATTTCTCTCTGCAGACCCATACCACCTATTGCAAGCTACTACACTGCCAACTATAAATCATGCATACGGCCTGGCTAGCTGACTCAAGCTGAGATCTGGGTTCAAACTCTATCAGTCAAGGCAGCATCTATTCCCCGGCTGTCCCTGCAGTGTTGAAGGGTAGGAATAGTGCTCTTCGCTAGGCATAAACAACAAGAAGTTATCAATTGGAAACAGACTTAGCAAACTTTATGTATACCAGTTGCATGTTTAGAACTGTTTGTGATTCAACCAGAGGCAGCCAGCTTTTGCACAGAAAGAAGAATGAAATTGCCAGGTGTTTACTTCTTTTCAGGTACTGAGACTGAACACGTTCATGGACACAGTAAGATGATGTCTCAGAGAGGGACTTGGTCAAGAAGGCGGAAAACACATCACTTAGATCAAGGATTGCTCCATTCACATACTTTATATCACGTTTCCCATCTTGTATGAAATCTTCATTATGGTCACAATTCTATGCACACTACATGTAGCTATGCACATGCACACATAATGCTCGTAGCTAGCTATATAGCTACACTGATATTACATAATGTATGTACTGATCCATGATACACATGACACCATATTAATATTGCACTCATTGATATACTAATCTGTTTGTAGAGAGTCAAACCCTACCTGTAAATGGGTATCTCCTTGGCTTGCTCACTCTGTCGGTCGTCCACGCGATATGATCATAGATACGTGAATGCAAAGCGTGACGTTTCTACGACGCTAAATTTAATTAAGTATGCAAAGTGATCACGTGCAAGATATACGTAGTAAGTTTTGCCTTGGAACATCAAGTAGATGCATAGATCTAGAACCAGGCAAAGTACAGCTAAGTACGTAGCTGCGTGTGTTTGTTGTTTTTTTTTCATTACAGATTATATCACTGCAAACATAGAGTGGTCATTTAACCCGTAGCTAGGTTACCTCAGTTCATGCAGTTGCATCACAGAATGCTAACTGCTAAGTGCAGTTCAAAAAGATCACTTTACTCAGGGAAACCCAGCATTCATTTTTCCTTGACGGGGACAGTAACAGATTGGTAGCTACAGATATGCATTCTTAATTGGCCTTTTGAAAATAGTGTGTAAAAAGACTGTAACTGAGATCATGCAAACTATAGGTTACAGAGAAACCCTTTCTTTTTGCAGTGTATTCCATGAATGTTCCAGGAATCAGGGCTGGCGCCGCTAGTCCAGTTGACAAATACTTTCTTTGAAGTATATAGAGCGACCATCAATGCATATACACTGAAAACCGCATCTCTCTCCTAGCAAAGCTAGACTCAGCGTGTGAGTGAAGTGGCCACACACACTTGGGGAGGGCTAACTCGGAAAAAAACAAGTGGTGTGGTCACGAGACCAGTTAACAGCACATGCATACTCCATAAAATAATGCAATTAACTGGCCTTGTGAGGTACATGAAGTTAAACAATTTCTGGTATGAACGTAGCTAAGTGCATCTGTCAAATCTAATTGTATTCATTAATGGCATTCTGAGGTACATGTTCATTAATTACTTGGAAATAAGGAGGAATGTTGTATTTTAACTTGACAATGGATGAGTATCCAGTATCAACAAATGACTTCTGGAGCACACTTTACTTTCTCAAGGAATAACATAAAGAACTTTGGAGCAAATAAGAAACTTTGAAAAAAAGAACAGAGTGCACTAGCTGAGGAGTATATAGCCAAAAACTGTAATACAAAACCGGCAATCTTATCATCTCTGGTTGTAAACAGTATTGTAATGCAAACGCTGAAACTCTGTGGTTTGTCTGGCTTTTAAAACAGGCTCGATACTTTCAGGGATACAAGAGCAGTTAACGCATTCATATTTAGGATAGCAGAACCGTATGCTAGGACTATATAGTGTAAGCCAAGCAGCTAGGTATTTGCTGGAGCAGGACTGGCTAATTTAATAAAATGGAGGGTCACTTGATGCCTTGAACTCAGCAGCCTGTCTCTTCGTACGAAGTGGATCAATGACTTTCCACAGCAGTAGGAAAATAATAGAAGGAAGTACTACGCAGAGAATCATAACAATCATACTGCTATTTGCCCAAAGTTTCCCCATTTTTCTGAAACTGAAAAAAATTATCAGAGACACGGTTGTTTAAATGAAAAGAACAGCAGCAGCAGTTAGGGCTACACAGCGTAAACCTAGAGAAATTGTGAATTTATTGTGAATTTATTGTGAATTTATTTTCAAAGGGATTCAGGGGAACTCAAATGGCAATGTTGATATATTCATCAGATGTATACTATCCCTAGTTGGATTATAACCCCCTACATGTACATAAACAGCATTTCCACATCTAACTTGGTAAATATCAACTATCGTATTTTTTTCTCATGTTCCGGCTGATGTGACCTGTCACACCATAAAACTTGATGTTCTGCATTTCCCTCTTAATCACTTTCAACACTTCATCATTTCAAAAGAGTATGTTTGTAGTACAGTCTGGTTAAGAACACCTATTCAGTGCTAATGCAAAAGCCCAGATCGAATCATACACTGCTCTAGAATATATGTTTTCTGTCAATTGGCTATTGTCGGGAAACTCCTCCACAGATGTTCGCCCAGAAACTAGCAGGAAGTGTAATCATAGTGCATTACTTATAGCGGTCCCAGGCTCACGTGCGCGTTTCACTTTAGCGCGAGCGCAGGTATATTTTCTCACGTGCGCGACGCGTAGGGTAGCAGTTAAAAAGGTGAATATTTGCGTGGGCGAGGACAGCTGCAGTTCTCAGACAACGAAAGAAGGCAGCGAATCTATACTTCTTGCAGCTACTCCTCGGAGCCCGTTTGTACCACAGACCAAGCACTGAAACAATGACACGAGCAGAAGGTAGACAAGTTAGTGCAACCATCTTTCGAGCGGTCCCAGCCCACGCGCAATTAAGTAAGTCGGATCACGTGAGAAAATATACCAGGCGAGGCTACATAAATCACGTATTTTCATTCCCGTTTCTGTTTCCTCATTGACCTCCTGCCCAGTTAGTCTGGCGTAGCCCGCCGCTCGCGAAAAACGGAGGGTGGTACAGACGCCGTATTAGTTTTGTCTGTCTCGCAGTGTACACTGCGAGCCAATCAGATTAAAATTTTGTTAAACGTCATGCGATAATTACGTTAGCCTTTATCGAGCTTTATGCATCACAGATAATATCCGTAGTTACCAATGATGAATATAATTAACACTGCAGCAAGATCGTCTGCCCGTGTCGTCATATCATAACATCTGCATTCCAGATTGACAAGTCCAATTCGCTGCAAAAACATAAGGGTTGTTTTAAGGTACTTTGGTTGCCACAGTTGCAATTTAAGGGTCAAAACAAAGCCTCATGTTTTTCCAGTGGTGCATGCATGCACAGTAAAAACATGCATGAGGGTTGCTTGTTGCAATTTAAGGTTCCTCATGTTTTTGCATTTCATTGCAAAAACATGAGCGTTGTTTTTTTGCAGCTGTGATAACCAAGCTGGGTTAAAGCAACCCTCGTGTTTTTGCAGTGAATACGGCGTCTGTACCAGACCCTCCGTTTATCGCGAGGGGCGGGCTACGCCAGACTACTGCCCAGTATGAATGTTGCATGGTTAAATTAATGCTATTTAAACTTGCAGGAGAACACATTAAATAGCTAATAAGATTTGAGTCTCAAAATCCTTTTTTTTTGTTGGTACTATGAACCTAGTACTTTGTGTTGCCTAGGTTGCCTACTTTGCACATTTATGCAGCTAACAGTTATGTAACACACTAAAATTTTTAAAGCAGTACTTTTGCAGTATTGAAACGGTGTGACTTGTGCTTATTAGCACATGTATAGCTACTTATTGCTTATGAACCTGAGTCTAAGGATTTTCCTGACAGTATATAGTAGATCTAAATAGAGCAGTGTAGCTAACAGAATTACCATAAATATCCATATTACTTATGCATGTGTTACTATTGGCTATCTACTAAGCTATAACTTGCACATATTTCCTCCCAAGAGTTAACATTGTTTACCAGTCTTAGTTCCAATGGTATTCAAAACACCATACAGCAGTTCTTGGAAATAGGTCTCCCAGGTGCATGTGTGTATTCCCAACTGTAGTCTATCAACAGTTGCTATTTACATTTCTAGAGTACCATGCATGGTCTAATCTAAGCCTAAACACATTTACTCTCTGTTTTCCAAGTGTTATTTATGGAAAACATATACGTTTGCAACTGCACTTGTGATACATGAAAAATGTATAAGTCTACATTTCCATAGATATAATATTATTCTATTGTTTTGGAAGATGTAGCTAGGTCTGACATATACGACTCATAATAATAGTATTATTATGAGCCGTATATATGTGTAATTGATATAGGCGTGAGCATCGAAGAGCGCAGCAGATGTGGGGAAGGGGTGTAGCTTAAATTTGTGCATGGTCACAGGGCAAATAAGGGTTGTTTTAAGGTAGGAAGGGAAGTTGAAAAAATCCCCGTAAAACGGCTCATGAATAATTTATGAGCAATCAGCGAGGTCACGTGAGCTACGTAAAGTTAATGAGATTCATTGAACTATTTACATTTTCCCATGGCGGCAACCGGAATCAACAGCGGGGGTGTGTCACTTTGATGTGGAAAGCGACACTTTCATGGGCAAATTCGGCACTTTGATGTGGCCGAGCGGTACTTTGATGTTCACTTTCAAACCTCTTTTTTTTCTTTTTTTTTAATAAGAAGCCGTTTACGCCGTCTGTAGTGCTGAGGAGGCTGTTTGTGTGAAAAATCCAGCCTGAAGTCTGTGGTTGTGTTTGTGAGAGTAGCTGAAAGACTGGCAGGCAGCCTGCCAGACAGATGGTCATCCAGTCTTCTCTAGTCAGGTGTCTTTAGAAAAATGACCTTTCTATCTCGTAGACTCCGCCCATTTTCGCGTCTAGCTGCCGTTTGTGGGGCCCTGGCAAAAAGCATGGTGAGTTGTAGCTAGGCTTTGTGCATGTGTAACGTAGCAAGGGAGGGGTTAGGGGAGAAAAGCATGCGTAGTTTTGTTGTGAGTAGGCAGGCTGTCATAACCCTGGGGTCAATCTACTGTAGCAGGCGTGGATTGTTGCAATATTTGATTGGCAAGTCCGGATTGCGAAATTAGTGTAGTTGTGAATAGCAAGGTAGATTTGGCTGTAAAACCGGATCTGAAGTGTTTTTGTGAAAAAGCATGAATAGGATTTTGGCCTGTCCTGTGTAGGTTGTGTGTAGGTGACGATGAGGGATGAAACTGTGTGGGGAGTGCAATATTTGGAATTTTAGCAAAAGAGATTTTTTGTAAATATTAGCTAAGCAGAGGGGTAATTAGGTGCTTACCTATTGTCATGTGGGTGTAGGCTAGGATATTGCCGACATAGCCATCAACTTGGTTCGGAGGTTCGGCTTCAACCCTACTTAACTTCCCTTCCTACCTTAAGGTACTTTGGTTGCCGCAGTTGCAATTTAAGGGTCAAAACAAACCCTCATGTTTTTCCAGTGGTGCATGCATGCACAGTAAAAACATGCATGAGGGTTGCTTGTTGCAATTTAAGGTTTTTGCATTTCATTGCAAAAACATGAGCATTGTTTTTTGCAGCTGTGATAACCAAGCTGGGTTAAAACAACCCTCGTGTTTTTGCAGTGCACAGCGAGGTTGTAGAACATTAGTCCATTGTGAAGATTAGTTTACGAATGTTAGGGTGTGAAAATACTTCTGAAAGTCGAGTCTGCAGCTTGAATAACTGTAAGTCGCTATTTCTTTTTACATAATTATGGACACCTTGCAATAATATCAACGACTGTTAAAAAGTTTAAATATGCGCCCTATTCGGTAAAGATAGTGGGTAATCCATACAGTCAGGTGTTATCATGATAGCTGTAGTCACCTTTTTGAGCTGCTGTCAGACAAGCAGTGTCCACAGAATTGAGTAGCTCTTAGTATGTAAAATGTTTCATTTCAGTATATATACGTTGTTAGCGGAGGATTTCTAATGTAGCGTTGAATGCTAATCGCTTTTCTGTCCTTCTGCATCACTATTTCAGTGATCTTGTAAACTATTTCATAAAGTAATATAGTGTTGCAGGATAATGTTTACTGTTATTTTGCCACAGTAATTTTATAGCTAACTGTTGTTTGCAGAAATTGCATTTTGGATAGCATTAAGGCTCATAAATGAATTTATATCCCCATGTGTAGTATAACAGTTTAGTACATAATACAATAAATTGCAAATCGCAATCACTACGACTTGTTTATAACAATTAACGAGGCGGAAGCGGTGCACCAAAAGGCTTTATATCGCGGGGATACACGTACAATGCGGTAGCGTCATCTATTTGCTTCTACCCACATCGATTGTATAGTATACTGCTGTCACCATGCAAGTTTATTGGAAATACTAGCGGTTAACATGTATTGAAGGTTTAGTAATGTAATTATATATACAGTAAAAAAATGACCTGCCACGGTAGCTACCCCCAATGACTCCACTTCAAAGCTGATATCAAACGCGATACGGAATACAAATAATATTTCTCACCAGATATACACATGAGCGCTCTAACTGGCTTCTGTGGCTTATGCTACGTAATAAATGCTTACAAGTATACTAGCTTTCTGCAAATATAAATACTGTAAGGGATCGCCGCCTTTGATATCTCTTTCACAGAGGAAGCAGGGATGTAGTAAGCTTATCATTGTTTGTGGGGCTAAGGCAGATGTACAATAGCGACACAGTACAATTTGAGCATCGATATATGTATGTAGTAGTACACATGCTGGCAAATTTTGTTTTCGGAAATGTACGGTGCAACATTATGGATGCACGTGACCCTTCTCGCCCCTATGGAGTGCGTGTGCATCTAGGCACTGTGGGATTTGGCGCCTTACCTTTGACCTTCGTGCAACCGAATAAAGCGGGGGGCTGGGAAGGCATACGAGGCGCAGGGTTTGGGGTTGTGAATTTGCGAGTACAATGAACAAAATGATTATAAAGTGGATTAAATAGGAATTAAACTAGAGTTACGGTATCGGTTGTTATATACATAGTGTCACTTGGCATCGTTGTTGACCGGGTTGACGGGAGGAATTGATCTGACAGCGCGGCCACGGAAGGAGCGGGCGGCTCTAATGCAGTGGCGTAGGAGCCGTAGCGGCTTTGCCCGCTACACTTTTCGCCTAATTATTAATTATTCATTATTCATAATTGGGCCGAGCCTGAGCGAGCCCCACACTAGCGAGTCGAATTCTGCTATCGTGTCTATATATATATATTATGGTACGTACGTCTTACCGAATCTAAATACAAAATTCTAATTTTGCGTATTATTACGGTGGCCCAGAGGTACTAAATTTGCGTTTTGAAATCAGAATCGCTTTTGCGTTTGTACGCTAAATTTAATATACGGTATTTCGCTATTATAAAATATACGGTACACTGGTTCGGTTAGCGAACCAACGGTTCGGTCACCGAACAAGCCTGTGCGCTCAGCGAACAAGCGGTTTGGTCACCGAGCATGCCTGTGCGCTCAGCGAATAAGTTCGGTGACCGAACCGTTTGTTCGCTGACCGAACCATTTGTTCGCTGAGCGCACAGGCTTGTTTGGTGACCGAGGGAGACCGAACCGCTTGTTCGCTGACCAAACCGCTTGTTCGCTGAGCGCACAGGCTTGTTCGGTGACCGAACCGTTGGTTCGCTAACCGTACCAGTGTACCGTATATTTTATAATAGCGAAATACCGTATATTAAATTTAGCGTAAAAACGCAAAAGCGATTCTGATTTCAAAACGCAAATTTTGTACCTCTGGGCCACCGTATATTACGCATTACGTATGCGAAGCGTAGTACGCGTATACGTAGTACGTACGCGTACGCCACTGATTGTGTGTGCACGAGCAGACACAATGGAAGCTACTGGAAGTTTGCAGGCCCAATAGGCAAAGGTACGTCAACATAAGTTAGTTTTTATGTTGCTTACACTGCGAAGAAGGGTTAGACAGTGGTAGTAATCCAGTTTTGGTTAATTGCAAACGCATTGCGAAATGGCTGAGTCAGCACTGTCGGTAACAGCTGCAGCAAGAAGAGATCAGCCCACCAGCATTTAGTTTCAGGTATATTTAACCTAGAATTACTAGTAACTGAGCACAATCTTCAGCCTTGTCTTTATGTATGCTTAGACTTTAACACTGCTGGATGTAGTCTTGTTTGCTATCATAGTAGACCGTGGCTGTAGTGATTTGTAGCAGCTACAACAGGTCGATGCTACTGTTGGAGTGGTTACTGCAGTATCTATGAGCTATCATTGTTGTATTACTTCCACTTTGAAATGCCCATTTGCTAATATAACGCACAGACACTCGCTCAGGCTCGCCCCACAATGTCCTGCATTTAGTTAACTAATCGTGCAGTGTGGGCTAAAATCTCAGCTAGCGTATAAATATATATATATATAATTGGGGCGAGCCTGAGCGAGCCCCACACTAGTCATGTCAGCGGTGCATTTTCTCTGAATGTAAATATCGTACGTACGTCGTGCCGCATATTCCATGTTCACATAATTTAACGCTTTGCAATCTAATTTTGCAATTCCAATTTTTCGCGCTCTCACTGAGCAGTTGAATTTCTCGCGTTTCACTAAACAAAACACGTTGTAAAACCACTGGTTATTCCTCAGCTAGCTGTGGATGCTACAAAAGCGCGAACTACTTCCTCAAAGGGAACTACTGAATCATGCAGTGCAGAGAGAGAATAGGCTACGCCATAGAAGAGAACGAGAGAGGGCCTAGGACTGACCGCTGCTCAGACTGCCGAAAGAAGCAGGGCAGACCTGCAACAAAGAAGGCGCAGACTAGCAGTCGAGACTGACGAGGTGAGATAGGCTAGGCTGCAGCGAATGACTGACAGACTTGCCAATGAGACTGCTGAGGAGAGAGAAGCCAGGCTGCGGCAAATGATTGCTTCCAACCATGCGAGATTGGCTGCTGAGGCTGCTGAGGAGAGAGAGAGGCCAGGCTGCGGAAAATGACTGCTTCCAACCATGAGAGAGAGGCCAGGCTACAGTCTGACGGAGTACTAGTGAGGCACAGACAACAACAGGTCATGCAGGCACAGCTCTCATTGTTTCAACAATCTTCTGTCCAAACTAAGATGCTTAAATTTCATGCACACAACGTGGCTACACTGGACGTGCTGAGATGCACATGTTCTGAGAGATTCCCTGGTCTCAAGATTCACTCACATTCTACTGAGTATCTGCAATGTAGCCAGGACGAGCGTACACCTAAGTTATACCACAATGTGGATCCTGCCCCTGTACCACCTCAACTTCAGGCTAGCACATGTATTGCATTCTAGATGAATTTACAGTGGCATTGAAGTACCAATTTTGTACTGCTTAGTATGACGTTATCCTACATGTTGATCATACCATTGGAGGGTGTGAATTGATGTATCAATGTTGTGTCTATTAGTATATGTTCAACTTTTCCATTGCAAGGTGTAATACAGGTGGAGGAAATGTTCATTTCAAGGGGTTTGCCAATCATGTCTACCGTTTGCCTCACAGACAATATGGGTACCGTGGACACGTCACCAATCTGCTGCCTCATTTGCCAACAGCTCCTTCACATTCACAATTCTCGCGAAGGCTCGCCCCACAATGCCCTAGTTTATATGTGCGCTACTTCCGTCACGCTTAGGTATGCAATTAAATCTCACTACGTCTGTACGTTCCAGTGTTGTTACTACATCTGTAACGAAACACTTCCGGCCCCGGGGGCTCCCCGGGGGCTCCCCGGGGGGGGGGGGGCAAGCACGTGTTCAAGATAGCGTCCTGATGAGTTACATGGATGCATGGATGCCGCCTTTGTACTTCTGACGCCCGAAAGATCAGAGATCTGATCACTTCTTATTACCCAGGTAGGCTTACTACAGCTCCAACGCGATTAGAGTTTGTGTAGCCTCTGTTTCAGCAGAGATCTGACCGCTGGAGACCGACGGTACGCGGATCGATCGCCAGCGATACGAACGTGAGTTTCAAGCATCTCTGCTCTCGCGTAGCAGCCATAACTGGTCCTTGGAACTGTGTTGTATACAGAGACATTCGTCTCCTGAAGGCCCATTCGCGTAGAGTAGCTTCTCCGGCATTTGCGTGGGTGATGCAGCTCCCAAACGCTCTAGTGGGTGTGGTTTTGTGCTAACTAACTTACGCCATACCTCTGCGCGAGGCTATCTGGGCGATGCGTATAGCTAGTTAACTATTACTTACCGCGTGCAGCGATTGGCCATGAGCTCGATCGATATACCGGAGCAGCCCTACCACCCGCGAACAAGCAGGTTGTTAAACGCTGTTTGCAGACCTCATGATTCGCGAAATGGCCATGGCTAACTCTATGTAGAGAAGCAAGACGTCGTGCTGTGTCTCACGTGCGCTCGTGCCTGTTCGGAGAAAAAGCTTCTGTGGTCGGCGAACATGCAGTAGTGTCTTTATTAAGCGCTGTGGCGGGAGAGCTGAAAAACAGCGAGAACGCTTCCTGGATAGTATAAAATAACCGCGGGGGCGTACGGCGCGCGCAGGGGCCCTTGGCCTCTCCACTTCTTTTTTTTTTTTTTTTTTTTTTTTTTTTTTAACAAAACAAAATACCATGAAATGTAGGCAAGAATATATATATAAGAGATAAAGCCCAAGAAAAGTCGAAGAAAAGTAACAGAAAAATATAAATATAAACATAGTTCCAAAGTTCAAAATTCAGGGACCCGGCCTTCAGAGCAGGCGAGGTCGATGGCATCTGCGTTGACAGCAGGGGAAGGGCTGTAGATGGACGAGCGAGCCCCGCGAAGGCACATGATGGCCTCTCCACTTCTAAATTGCTTCCATCACGCCTGTAATACATGGTGTGGCTGACCGTAATAGCTAGCTCCTCAAACATCTCCATGTAAATGTTTGCTATACCACCGGGTCCGATGGTGGCACCATCTCTCTGTTCATAATACAATCCCTGGAACTTGTAGACACAGCTCTAACAGGCGAGTGACATGTATGGGTGACAGCTATGTCCGCTCTATCAGCGTCTCATCTTCTTCTAGTCTTCTCTGCACCACCTCCAGGGCTCCATTGACTGGAACATTGGTAAACAGTGACTTGACATCAAAGCCCAAAGCTCGCCATTGCCTCATCATCCAGTATAGTAATCTCTCCTCTCCTATCATCTCCACAAAGTGCTGGGGAATTCTTTACAAACAAACTGGTTAGTCTCGTCAGTGGAGTGATCAGGGATGTTATGTGTTTGGCCAGTTGGTAGGTGGGCGATCCAATAGCTATATACAGGATACAATGGGTCTGAGTGGCACATAAGGCTTGTGAATGTTTGGGAGCCCATAGCTACAGTTAATGGAGGGTCTACTCGCAGTAGGCTTCAGTGCTTTGGAGATTTGTCGTTCCTATTCCAGCTTCTTCAGTTTTTTAGTAATCTTCCGTTCAGTAGTGCTGGTTGAGTCCTTTTTTCCGATATACACTGTCTCCAGGCAGGTCTTCAATCTTCATTAGACTGGTCTATCACTACAGTGGCACTCCCGTTGTTTGCTGTTAGTATTACGATGTCTGACCTCTGCTTTAGGCTCCTCACTGCTGCTCGTTCTGGTGCTGTCATGTTTGGTGGTGGTATCTTCACCTTCTTCAGGATACTGCATATCCTACCTCTGAGATCATATGCTTCACTACTCTCCAGCTTTCTCTCTGATTAGTTTCGGGATCTTGAAACAATTAAGTTCCTCCACTATTGCACTGTCTCTTCATGGGCAAAATTCAGCAGCATAGTGAAGCTTGTAAAATCCAAATTCCATCATGTAGCTAGCTAAATTCGTGGTCGGCAGGGGGCTTCAAATTGAGAAGATCACTGAATCTGGTGAGGCCGTTATTGTTGGAGTTTGAGCTGTGTTCTGTGGTGGGTATTAATTCAGGTTCCACCATCTGCATCACCCCATCTTCAGTATTCTGAACGCTTGGTGGGGGTGAAGGTAAAAGGACTTGTAGTATGTAGCTAATCGACCTGGGAGCAAGACTTATGCTGGCTGAGTGGGTTGATTTAACCAGTTCACTCTTTTGCTTGGCAGACAGTCTATGCACGCTTTGAAATTCCTGGCTTTGACACATGAGCAGTTCTTGCTACCATTGTATCTACAGCACTGATATACTGTAGATAGGTAAGTAGTTAAGTCAAAAGAAATATGCAAGTTTAATATATAGCCAGTCACGAGAAATAGTCAAATTCAATACGGCTACACCCAGTGGACACTCAAAATCTAACTGTGCTAAACAGCTACCCATGCATGGAGTACAGACTAGTTATAATTGTAAGAGATATAGGCTCAGTAAAGCTAGGTCTTGAATTCTGTTAAGAAAAAATACAGTGTCTGAGCTAGAGAGGGTTAGGGTTACGTAGGTTTTGACATCTGATTATTTTGCTTTCTGAAACTAATATATTATTTGAGTCAGTATCCTCTGCTTTTTGTTATCCACTTTTGGGATTGCTGATTATACAGAAATGCCTTGACCAAGGTACCTTGCAGCCATTCTGTTTTCTCAAAAAACTGTACTATCTGATTTTAAAATCATTTCTAACACAAATTCTGCTTTACAGAAAACAAAACAAGTGTGTTTCTGTAAGACACTTGCAACAAGGTTCTTCACGGAATACAAATTCTGAACTTCAGAAGGGATGACGTATATAATCACCGACTCGAAGGCGGAGCCGAGATAATTATGACATCATCCCTGAGGAATTTTTAGTCCCAGCAACTGCAGCAAGCACCAATTAGGACTGCTGACCACTACCCATCTAGCCTCATTTGCATTTTGGCAGGCTAGCAGCATAGCCACATGAGGGCATAAACACGGAAATGCAATAAAACTAGCCACAGATGGAAAACAGTTACTGTAGCTCACCATACCTACATCCATTGTCCCAGAAGAAACCACCATAGGTCCACTCTAATGGAATCGGGTACCTGTTTCGTGCATTTCATGATGTGATTAGTGCTATTTTAGTGGTTGTGCTACGTAATATTCTTACTAGTACAAGTAAGACACCTGAAAAACAGGTTTCTTCACAGATACAAAAACTGATTAGGCAGGCATAGCTATTTCAAAGCCTGAATATTCATAAATTTTCTAATAGCTGGAAAACTAGCTACTTGCATTGGAAACTAAGAAGTGGATATAGCTAATTACCTTAGCTATAGCTAAACAAACAACTAGCTAAGCGTTAGCAGCGCAGAAGAATTTGCTTCACGTTAAGTAGCTATAATATTTAAATAGCAAGCGTATGGTTGGGGGGTTGGCTACACTGTGGTGGTCAGCCTCTCACCAGCCATTCTTAAACGTTCCAAGAGTGTATGCATTGTTTCAGCGGGTCATGCATTCCAAATTGGTCAATTTTCTCTGTTGATACCCAAGTTCACTCTACACAATGATTAAACTCTAGATGTGGTCACTACATAAAGGATGGTACATGTGACTATGTATGTATGAGAACACTCGGTACAGGGCGAGTATCTTGAGAAACTGCTTACACAGTACCTTCATTAGGTTTATGTTAATTTAATTGAACATGCATATTTAATTTAGCGATCTTTTACTGAGTTGATAATAATATTGGCAAGTTAGATAATTTTCTTCATTTACATATTTTTACTACAGAAACATGCTTTACTCTCCATTCTCCAGTACACTGAGTTTCAAAAGGTGGAGTACGTAAGCAATGACTATCATCCTTTTGCTGACTGTATTTGTTGCTACAGTTAGTGTTGGTAAGTTCAAGTATGATTATGAATGAAAACTTCTGTATAATTATTCCATAAAAGTTTTAGACTCACAATACATTGTATAGAAGATAAGGCTACAACATAGCCATCAAAATGTCTGATAAATTGACGTTAATGTTGTTTTTTAACTTAAATATACTTAACCCCGCATTCGTTTGGGGTGACAATAAGTAACTCCACTATTGTATGTGTATCTGCTACCAAAGGCATTATTGGTTTTGTTTTGTGGGCTATAGCTATAGTATTGTGAGAATAAGGGAGAGGTTTTGTCAAAATATAGCTACAAGTGTAATGTACCTTTTACTCCTCCATTGACCTAGCTCATTCTCCCATGACGTGGTAGTATAGCTGGCTGTTACTAGTGACATGCATTCCAACAAATTAACCATGACTATCAACATGTTTCTCGTATATTTAAGTATACTGCACATTATTATTAAGTCTTTGCATGCAACTGATGTTTAGAGTATTCAATCAGTCTAAGCTGCAACTGAGATGACACCAGCTGGGTTAAAGTAACCCTTCTATTTTAGCAGTGAATTAAGGCACTATGTTTCATCTCTCTGCCACAATGGATAGCTAGCTAGGTACATGAGAGGGAGAAAGAGAGAGTTAGGAAGCATATCTAAGTTCCTAAAGCACTGAGGCCCTTCTTGATGCTAGAGACTTTTTGCTTTACCAAAGAATTAATTCATTATCTCCATTGGTAACGATGGTAGCTATTGTTTTAAAACGAAAGATAAATCTATACATAACCCACATGTTTGCATCTAGCTGTTGTGTGTGTGTCAGCTGAGATAAGAATGCTGCACAACAGGCTATAGCTAGAGTAGCTCAATTCACTCACCAAAGGCATCATATACAACAAAAAGAATATTGATCGGTAAAAGCCAGCTATTATAGCTTCTTTGGCACCATGGTTCAGATAGGGAAAAGTAGGAAACAGGAAAAAGTGTAAACGGAAACGCAAGCGCACAATTTTACGTGTTAATTGACTCGCAGTGGCTCATGGCGCTGCTGGTCTGAGTAAAAAATTCTTGTGCTGGCAGGCCGAGTGAGTTTGACAGGAGAAGAAATCTATTAACATTGCGTATAATTACCGCTATACTTTCCGTTATCTACGTTTGTGTGGCAATTTCTGGTGGATTCTATAGAGAACTCAATATGGAACTCAGTAGTCTTGTCAACTATTGCTGTGGGGCAGTAATTATCCCACGGGATAAATTCAGAAATCTTCCAAGTATATTGTGAGAATCGCGATGTTTAGCTGCCATCTTTCTTTTTGCCACTACAATGGAGTCACCTAGGCCTTTAGAGAGGCAGCAGCAATTAGGTAGGCTGCATGTGCAGCAATACAGAAGTAGTTTTTACCTAAGGATTATAATTTATAAGTTTCATTCCTCTGTGACCCCTCCATTAATTATATTATATTATATACGCTCCCTCTTTTCCTTAAATCCTTATACACTTGGCAGAGCATTAATTGAATCTAGTACGAAGTAGGTCAGAGAGGGATAATTATCAGAGATCTGGACATGTCTACCACACAATTTTACCAAGGAAGGCTTACTATAGCTTCCAGGTTAGTAGAGTTTGTGTAGCTTCTGTATGAGCAAGCACTAGAAACGAACGGCACGATCAAGCGATGCGCATGTGAGTTTTGAACAGCAGAGCCTGTCTCTTGGTCATGTACACTTTAGTGTAAAATGAGCAAAAAACGCTTTCTGCTTAAAGGCAAATTTTTACGCTAAGACTATCTTTGCACCTAATGGGAAGATTTTATGCCGCCTTTCACGTTCTGTACATAAACGACCATTTTTATGCAACAGAGGCTGGCACAGCTCTTCCTTATGAACCAAAAACAAATCTTACATATTTTCTCAATGTGCTGCAAGGTCTTTGGCTATATAATAATACTGATGTAGCTAACATGGTTCGATACCTCATTGAGAATCACCTTGCAGTACCGGGTAATATGTTCATTAGAATGCCAGTGGACATATTCACAGGCCTGGATACAATAGTGGGTAAGACCCGAGTATCTGCAATTGCTGGCGAAACCTTTTGCACAGAAGTCAGTAGAAAGTTGGGATGCAGTACCACTGAATACAAATGGTGTTGAACGAGTGAATTTGCATAAAGTGTTTGCAGTAATCAACCCACAGCCGATATAGTTACAACATACCAGCTCTCTTTTAAATGATCTGACTCCTACAATCATCCTTTTTTCTTGTTAGCTACACTTTGATCTGGCCTGATATCATCACACATTCAATCATGATTACATATCAATACTGAATTCATTTGCTAATTATTAGAATTATCATAGGCTTAAACCTTTACTACAGCTAGCTACATAAAGCATTCTCCTTAGAGCCCGTGTGTTAATTGTCAATTACATTCTTTGGGATAATTATTAAATTTACAATCAAGGTTATTTGGGTAATTTAATTTTAGTAATGTCCCTAACTCAAGGAAATTATATTTACAATTGGCAGTGTATTGACCATAACTGAACTGTCAAGTGTCAGTATAACAAGGGAACAGAGAAGCAGATGTTAAATTATGACCTGCATGGGCATAGCTTTATCACTTGTCATAAACTTTTTAATTCCAGAAATATGGAAACCTTTTTGATAAATGGTATAGTCCCATAGCTACCATGGCATCTGTACTACATAGTACACTAAATTGAGTAGCTAACCTAATATGGAAAGTGCTGATGCTGAGCAATCGTAGATCCTTTGCCATCCCAGCTACAGAGAAGCAATTCGTAATGGTCAGATACTTCAGGGTAATAAGTGTATATACACTGCCGAGATACATGTATTTGTAGAAGTGAATTGGTCATCCAGTGGTTTTTCATTGAAAACTATTTATGTATTTTGTCCTCAATCCAGATGCTCAATCCTGTACCAATGGAGATGTTCGTTTAGTTGGAGGTTCTTCTCCAAATCAAGGAAGGATTGAAGTTTGCATGAGTCAAGTTTGGGGAACTGTTACGCATGATGGTTTTCATACAGTACAAGCCAGAGTGGTCTGTAGGCAGTTAGGCTATCCAGTGGATGACCCAGGAGCTAGTATGTCAATGCAGTTTACTTTTTTTGCGATATTCTGTGTATACATAATACTTAAATTCACATTAGTGCTGCCCTCGATTCTATTACACTATATAGTATTTCTTTCATTTCATTCATTGAGTATCTGGTATTGGATGGTTACCTCTGGCTAACTAGCTAGATGTCAACTTCATGATGGTTATCCATACATGTAAATATTCTCATCTGACTTACTAATGCTTTCCATATTATTTTTATGATAGGACAAAGTATCTCAGCTTAGATTTATAGCTAAGTGCAGGTATACAATTGTGCAATTATCGAAAATATGCTTTGTTACTGTGATAGTTGTCAAAGCAATTAGTGCAAACTCCCCTACAGTCAAGGTTCATTAAGTTCAGCGGTTTGATATGCTTTAAGGCTGGGATGATTACTTAACTAAAACAACAGCTAGCTCTTGCTGATATATACCTTATTAAAATCTGTATGATGTGCGGTTGAATTTCTTTCAGTTACAACAACTAGATACAATGCATACTACGGACAAGGGAGTGGCCCCATTTTTTTTGATAATGTGGACTGCAGAGGAACAGAATCATCATTACTTCAATGTAGCCACTCTAGTCCAACCTCATCAGACTCTCACAATAAAGATGTCGGAGTAATCTGCCCAACATGTATGTTATTGATGTTTATTAATTTGGATATTTATATGGTTGTATGCTGGAGCTCATACCACAAAGGGAAGAAGTGTTAAATTTCTGTGTATACGCCAATTTCATCTGTTGTTGAATGACACTTGCATAGAACTCCCTATGCATGTGTGGTAGGTGCTATATAACTAAGCTCTGCCGCAATTCCCAATAAACCAGCCATGCATAACCCCACTAGGCATTCCCTATTATGGAAGTTGAAGGGGTGCTTGTGTGCACATTCCAGAACACCGGTACCACCCAAGTGGTTGCTACTCTAAAATATTGTAAATGCCACTCATAAATATAGGGGTGCTGACTGTAGTGTATCAAAAGGTATTTATTTGCATGTTCCACAATAAGCGGTCAAAACTTACATTTTCCAAAATTGTTTATAATATTCTTATGTGTGCCATGCTAAAGTAAAGTGCATACATGCGTGTGTATGTTTTCATCCAGCTATGTGTAGCAGTGCTAGTCAATCAAAGTATACAATCGTATGCATCTACATGCTATGGCATGGTTTTAGGTAGTATATGGAGATATTTTACTGCTGCTTTAATCACAAAGGTAACCCTAATCATGGAATGAGATTTAGCAACGGCTTGATACCTCAAGAGGGGAACGTGGAGATTTGCTTTAGTGGCATCTGGAGGAGTGTGTGTGACATTAACTGGGACGACAAAGATGCGTTTGTTGTCTGCAGAGAAATGGGGTTTCCAACAACTGGTAAGATATGAAAACATATAAGGTGACTACCTGAGTTACTACATGGCTTCTACACAAGTTTGTGTGTGTGTTTGTGTGTGTGTGTGTGTGTGTGTGCATGTGTGCATTTGTGGTCATAAATGAGTGTGTGTGTGTGGGTGGGTGAATGTGTGCATATATGCAATTGCACATGAGTGTGTCAGAAGATAGGAACTTTTGCTGTGATACACACTTTTTGTATCTTTCAATTTGTAGGTGCTGTTGCATATTCTAATGCATATTTTGGAGAGCATCCCATGCCAACTATCTCTAACGTACTATGCTATGGAAATGAATCGAAACTTTTGGACTGCAGCTATACCAACTTATCATCCTGTAGTCCTACCTACACGGCTGGAGTTCGCTGTCAAGGAGATACAATTCCAGGTTTGTTATAAAATGTTAATAGTATTGTATCATTAACTCAATAGGGATGGTGCTAAATTTACAAAAACTAAATTATGATTCTTCATGCTATCCCGTCTATATAGGCTGTACAAAATTGTGCTTGATTTAGCTTGGCTGGAAAAGTTCCCGTTTAGATCTTGTACTGAGCTAGCAGATGGGTTGTATGACATAATTTTTGAGCTATGACCATCTCATAGAAGCATAGAATCAGTATAGTTGCATTTCCTGCAGCTATTTACTGCAGCAATGTATGGCTTTGATACAGGGGGGGCTACCTGTTTGAATCTCATATCTTCTTACCAGGTGATAGTCCACTCAAAGCCAATCTAATTTCATTTCAATATACAGGATCAGTAGTACAATTCTCCCCTGAATGTCTGGTAAAGCTCATGATCAGAGGGTAGAGTTACGAGTAGGAGCTTGGCCCAAATACTTGTTTCCGGGTCCATTTTTTATTTTCGCGACAGGCTGGCTTGCGAACAGGCTAATGCCTGCCCAAATCATGATTCAATTACATCCGTTTCTACTCGACCATTATATTTTACACTTGGCAGAGCGATTACCCTCGTATTATTATTACAACATATAATGTTGATTATGAGAATTTATGTATTGAAAGTATGGTTGATGAGGGTATCAATTTGGGTATCAATTTGTATAGCTGGCAATTAGGGTTAATTCATTAGCTACTTAACTGTAATTGTTAGTTGTTTAGCTAGCAATTTGGGTTAATTTTACATGCCTAATTCCCATGAGATGGCAGTAGTAATCCTTGGATGTACCCATGGGGTAGCCTCGTCCCCAGGCTCCCCTCCCACGCGCGGAAAAGTAAAGGAGGAGGGGAGCCTGGTCGATTTTATCACGTGAGCGTACACGTCTGACGTCAGATTGTAGCTGGTTTTGCTTGGAATGTGCAAAGCGGTCCACTTCAAAGCCCTATACCCACGCGCTTTTTTTTAGTACCAGACGGGCAAAGAGTCAGTGAGTAGAAAAGAGCGACTGAAGGCTTGTTCAAGCTTCTCGAAGAGCGGAAGAGTCGAAAAGAGTGACCAAAGACTTGTTCACGCTTCTCGAAGAGTGGAGCAACCGTTCCGGCTGAGAGAAAAGCCAGCAGCAGAGCAGGTTAGACAGGCCTATGTTAGCTAGCGCGTTTTATATAGTATGCTAACCTAGCCGCTAGCTAGCGGTATAAATAAGCTACGAAGGAGGCTACAGAGCCTGAAACATTGCCGTAGTGTGTAGAACTAGGCTCTTAAAACCATAGCTCGCTAGCCTATGGCGGCTAACTTCAAACTTAAATTGTAGTTCCCCGTTGATTACTCACCCGCTGGCGTTTCTTTCAGCCAGAACGGTCGCTATACTCTTCGTAAAGCTTGAGCAAGTCTTCAGTCACTCTTTTGGACTCTTTCTCTTACTTTTTTCCGGTCCGCTGTCGTACAGTACAAAAAAAGTGCGTGGGTGCAGGGCTTTGAAGTGGACCGCTTCGCACATTCCAAGCAAAACCAGCTACAATCTGACGTCAGACGTGTACGCTCACGTGATAAAATCGACCAGGCTCCCCTCCTCCTTTACTTTTCCGCGCGTGGGAGGGGAGCCTGGGGACGAGGCTACGCATGGGGCACAGAAGCTGCATGTTTCTGAATACCAACTCTCTTGCATGGTTGGTCTTACAAACAGATCCTCCCTGTTTCTCAAACACTATCCGTCTCACTGGTGGGAAGGATGAAAATGAAGGAAGAGTTGAAGTATGCAGCAATGGAGTATGGGGAACCATCTGTGGGAGTGGAGGATATTGGGACTCCAATGATACAACCGTAGTATGTAGGCAACTGGGATATCAGAATCCAAGTAAGAATACAAATTTACATTGTTAAAGTTATCTATAAACTGAATATCTTTCCACTTTAGGGGTATTTGTATATCTGTCTTCATACTTTGGGCAAGGAAATGGTCCCATTGTTTTTGACCATATGACATGCGGTAGCACAGAGCAAAGTCTGACACAGTGCAGTAGCAGCTCACCTAACCAGGTTTCCTGCCATCATAGCAGTGATGTTGGTGTCAGATGTGAAGAGATTGTTACAGCAGGTATTATATTATGTAATTCCATGAGTATGTATAGCTACTGGCTTCATCATGCTTGTGTTGTTTTCCACACCTTTTGTAATCGTGTGTCACTTTTACATTGTCACATTGTCAAGTGTAAAGATAGCGAGCCAGTAGAGTTGCAGATGTATTGAATTACAACATATATTGGGTGAGACAGGTCACCAGCTACCATGTCGTGAAAATTACAAATAACTTGCAACCATGCATAACAGTGCTGCTGGAGAAGCTATGAAGAAGTACTGGTCTTTGGCAGATTATCTGCAACATATTTTCAAGGATCAGCCAATGCTGCTACGGGATAGTAGGGAGATGAGCTGTGGTGCTTAAAATTCACATGCACATCACTTGATCATGCCATTCGTTTCTAGCACTCATAACTGCTTACAAAACCTGACTCCTTTTATGCTTATACTTAGAGGAGATTTATATACTGTATATGCCCCTTGAATCTTTATAATTGTCAGAGTATCTAATGGTAGTTTGTAGGCTTTTCAGTACACTATGTGTATTGCTCACTATCCATTACAATTACTATACAACCAATTTATTTACATACAGTTATTGATGCATGCACTGATGGTGATGTTCGTTTAATTGATGGTGAAACTGTGGCAGAGGGTCGTGTTGAGATCTGTATCAACAGTGTTTGGGGCTCTGTGTGTGATGATGGCTGGGACGTCATTGCTGCTGGTGTGGTGTGTAATCAACTAGGGTTTCAAAGTGCAAGTAAGATTTAAGTTAGTATAGAGCAGAATGTTTAGTTGTATCTAAGTGGGTACCTAACATTCTATGGCCTCCTGTATGGTCTTTGAGGCACCTTTAACATCGATGAGAAATGAACAGGTAAGGTAATCATGTGAGCATACTAAATTAATTTTTACCAATAGTGAGTACCATTTCTTGCATGTGGCGTCTATTACTTTATCTGTAAAAAACCTTATAGCTAGCTAGCTTTTTGTTAGCTAGCTTGATGATCATTAACTGGGACACAGCAATACTGTATATTATTCCTTTTCTATCAAATGGCTTGGTACTATCTTGGACTCTATCTGTGCATACACTTTTGGATGTAACAGTCATTATTGGGACAGGGATGCCTTAGTTGCTCATATCGCAAGTATCTATACATTTGTGTAGCTGAGGTAACTTTTACTCAGGACTGAGCGTACATACATTTCACTCTGCAAAGCTCTTTGCATGTGCACTTCTCCTTTCATACAGGCTGAGTTCTTGCATGTACGTTCATTGGATATTTTGACTACTGATCTTTCTCTGATTTCATGTATTTGTGTCTTCTTTGATCCACTCACATAAAGTGATACAATGTGTACTAAAGTAGTTCCTAGCTAAGTTTTATCCTGAGATGCCATATTAAAGTATGATGTTATTAGCCTTTTTTAAGTATTAATATGGAGTCATACTGACACCCAATGTACATGCAGCTAAATGTAATAACCAGTAAAGCAATAACTCAATATAAACTCCTGAAAGCTTCAGTTTGAGGAGAAAAACTATCTATGGTAGCTACTAGCAGTCCTCCAGTTGCTGGGAGTGTCTTAACAATTTGTTTGTGCAATAAGCCTGTATTTTGATGTTAGTTGCAAATGTACTGTATCGAACATATCATGTCACTCTACCCAGTTCGTCATTATATAGCTCGGTGTAAAGACATGGCTAGGAGAGCATTGGTATTGCTACTAGTTGACATTAGCTTGTTAGTACGGTTGCTGTAGTTTAAGATTAGATACCTTGACCAATGGATCTGTACAGTTTATAAACCCTTGGCCCCATAGTAGCACCCTCAGGAATTTGCAGTCTTGGTCTTTCAGGTTTCTAATCTACATCACATTGATCCCAGCATATCAATGTTTCAATAGTGATTTAGGTCTTACTGGTAGCTAAGTGCTACTTTTGGGTTTAGTCATGCTGTGATCAAATAATGCAGTAAGTAAGAGAATTGAGAATGTTATGAGTTTGATCCCAAGCTGGGCTCCGAAATTGTTCTTATTATCAATCTGTGTATATTATACGGTTTTTAGTTGTGCACCTTGCTGTTGCGAGTAGACTGTCTGGGTATCTTTACTCAAAATTTAGGCTTTATTTTGAACAAAATCACTTTGAAAGATTGTACATAAGATTGCTTTGCTCACTCGTGCGTACAAAAATTAATGCTACCATTTTTGAAAACACATAATTATTCATAGCTATGAATCTTATTGAAGCATGAGTATATACTTGTGGAAGAATGTAGGCTCATTCATCAGACAAATATCACATTTTAAGACAGATCCATTATAGCTACTACCATTGGAGTCATTATGTTTTACAGATGCTACAGCCTACTTTGGTGCCTACTTTGGGAGGAGTGCTGGGCCATACAATCTAGATGATGTTCACTGTAATGGAGATGAGTCAACTCTACTGGAATGTTTGCAAAGTGGCCCTGGATTCCACAACTGTATTCCTGGAAAAGATGCAGGAGTCAAATGTGATGGTATGTTAACCCTATGATAGCTATATAGTTATGTGTACACTGGTACGTTTTAGCTCTGCCATGACCATGTTCTGAGACTTTCGCTTTCACCATCCTTTGGATTACAAGATTGCAGTTGTAAAAATGCTACACAATAGGGCATGCATAAAGTGTGCACCCGGAAGATTATTTTACACCCCTACTCCTGTCTGCTTGTCTTTTTGCACTTCTCATGAGCGGCATTAGCTATATCACTTTGCCACTAGCCATGAGCACAGTGGAAGCTACGGAAAATTTCCCAAGGTCTGTCAAGCTAGCTTACTTTTTCATTGCTAGATTGCGAAAGAGTGATAGCTAGATATCGATAATACTTCTGTTTTGGTAAGTTTTTTTTAGGTAACCGGAAGTGCACAACAAAATTGCGGAGTCAGCACTTTTGTTGGAAGCTGTCAGTTGAAAGAGACAACCTGATCCACTCTATTACGTATATTATGCTAGCTTTGCAAGCCAGCCCCTCTCCACAGGGTGACTTGCAAAACTATAATATCATGCATATGCACTGCGCATAGTTAATTGATCCCACCTTGAGCCATATATTAACAGTAACTAGCAGATCGTCTACCTGTTCAGCTCTGAATTTCTAACGGCTTTCTCCTTTATAGCATGTAGTAGTAGAACTACTGCCGCATGGAGAAGGAAGAGAACTGCGACTGTACCCTAACCTCATCATTTATTATGACCTCAAATTGAATTTGCAGACTCTACATGCTTGCAGATAGTCACTGGAGGTGCAGTCGTGGTTTAATTTGATGCAGTCTCTCTGTTACAAATGTACTAGTTGAACTTGCCCGTAGAGTGGCAAGTGAGTGCCTTCACGGGAACTGAGACACTTGGTGAATAGGTAGAGTTGTCACCTGATGAAATTCTACACCTCCTGAGATTTTGTCTAAATATCACATAGCTATGTAGCATACTAAAAAAGATTTTACACATTCCAAATAAGGCAAAAATCTGCTTAAATGTCTAGATCACAGCCCCTGTTGAAGTTACATGCTCCTTCATTGCTGTGCTCATGGGCTCCTGATGGTACTCTATCCACTGTTGTGCATAGAAAGAAAATTGATACTGGAAGGTATTTGGTCAGTATTTACCGTCTTGTACTAATAACAGACTGTGTACCAAAATACTGTGGGTTGCGAATACGGTTGTGACCTGGGCTTTGTGAGACGTGGATATTTTCACAAGCTGTTGCAAAAATAAAAACTAACACGGAATGATGTATAATATAGCAATGCTCCTGGAGAAGCTACGAAAAAGCGACTGTTCTTTGAGAGATAATGTCTCCATTTGCAGCATCTTTTCAAGGATTAGCCATGGTTGCTACAAAAGAGTGGGGTGACAGGCTGTGCTATTAGAAACTTACATGCGCATCGCTCGATTGTGCCATTCATTTCTAGTGCTTGTATCTCAACCCATACAGAGGCTATACAAGCTCAAAAACCTGGGAGCTGTTGTAAGTGTAGAGGATCTTCGCATAGATTTTCTTCGTTTTTACCCAAGGATCACAATGGTAGCTATAAGTTTTAATCCTCTCTGACCTTGTTTTCTTATAATATTTATTTATCTAGGGTTAATCGCTCTGCCAAGTGTAAGTATGGCAGTCGAGCAGTCTAGCTATGTACCATAAGGCGAGCAGAGATGCGGATGTAACGAATCATGACCTGGGCGTGGTGAGACGCAGATTTTTTTATGAGCTTCCACGAGAATTAATACTAACCTGGAACCATGAGTTCACAGTAATTAAAGAAACCGAAAGTTGAGAAACCTGACATACTTTTTGTTAGTTTTTACCCAAGGATCAGAAGAGCTCCTCTGTGATCCCTCCTTCATACCAAACATTAATTACGTTACATTACATTACACCCCCTTCTTATCTTCTATATGGCAGAGTATATACACTCTTTTTCAGATTTATCTTTATACTTGGCAGTGTGTATAAGGAATATGGACCATGCTTACATGCCTGCTATGTATGCATACTGATTTCCCACAATTAGGGGTTGTTCACTGGCTTACTCTTCTAAAAAGAGCATGATCGAACTAATTTACACTGATTTTATTTTTGTCTCATTACTCACTAGAGTCAGTATCTTCATGCCAGCATGGTGCAGTCCAGTTAGTGGGTGGAGCAACACCATACGGAGGCCGTCTAGAGGTCTGCATTAATCAAGAATGGGCAACAGTTTGCAGGAATAGTTTTACGAGCTTTTCTATGAGTGTACCTGCCTCTGTTGTTTGCAAACAGCTACTGGGAGAAAATGCAAGTACGTTTACAGATTGAAAAGTAAAGTAAAAATACTCGCCTGATAATGTGCATGGATATTCAGTAGATTTTTGTTTGACTTTTAGGTGCCATTTGGTTTAGCACAACTGGATCTTTTGGGTTCGGATCTGGCAGACATATTCTTGATGAGCTTGCCTGTACTGGATTAGAGTTATCAATTGGCCAGTGTTCTTATACTGCAGTGACAGACTTCAGTACAGCAGGATGTGATCACAGTCAAGATGTGGAAATCATTTGTTACGGTACATATGTAACTCTGCAAAAATCCTTAATTAGGATTCCTACCTGAGTGTAATAACACAATACACAACTCACAATAATTGTATTGATGTAATGAAGTTGCTGGCGTAAACTATGATATTCCCATCCATACTTATTGATTATTGTACATGTTCATTATTATTACACTATTTTCACTATGATTCAGTGTCTGATGGTTGCAGAAACTGGGATGTACGGCTTGTGAATGGAAAGTCTGAACTTGAAGGAACAGTTGAAATATGTATAGATGGGGTATGGGGGACTGTAGTGGGCTCTGCACTGAGCTTCCAAGCCGCCAGATTGATATGTGAACAACTTGGTTATCCATCAGAATGTGAGTAACTACTTGAGGACTACCATAGATTTAAATACTTAGGTCATACGCTTCTTTTCTTCAGGGGTAATACCTCTTACTTCCTCATTCTTTGATAGAGGAGAAGCTCCAGTTCTTGTGTATGGCATACACTGTTCAGAAGATAGCAAAACTCTTCAGGAGTGCAATGTACCTGCGATAATGCCAGATTACTATTACTGTTGCTCTTCTGAAAGATACATTACTTTTCACTTTTACAACAATGCTGTTGCTGGTATTGTCTGTCAAGGAAATGCAACTTCTGAAATTGAGTGTACTTCAGGTGAAGTTAAACTTGTAGGAGGGCAAATAGCAAGTGAAGGCCGATTGGAAGTATGTGTAGATGGATTCTGGGGAACTGTCTGTGATGAAGGATGGGATGAAGAAGATGCACTGGTTGTGTGTAGACAGCTTGGCTTATCACCAATTGGTGAGTAGCTATATTATATGTAACCAGGGCAGAAGATAATTAAAATTTTACTATGATATATTTATTGTTTGGTAGCTAATCCAGTACTTGGATTTGGTGATTCAGAAAGAAGGGGCCTGATTATTAGTCACCCTGCCTGTACATCAAGAGAGTCCAATATCTCTCAGTGTGGGTGGAGTGTTGGAACAAGAGATTGTCACCATGGCAGAGATGTTGGAATCAAATGTGAAGGTAACTAAGTTTGCTGATGTAGTCAGTATGGTCTAATTAGAACAACAATAGCAACATTTAAGTAAATTAAGTGAATACACTGTTCCAATGACGCAGATCTACTGGAGTACCAAGTTAAACTGGTACTTGATTCTCCAGAAGATGAAGGTCCATTCCGGATTGGAACCATGCTCACCTTGCAATGTTTAGTGGACCCACCACTACCAATATCGGAAAAAATTACATACACTTGGACGACTTCTGCATCAACCTTATTACCACAATCTAGCAATTCCAGCTGGCCAAATGCAACCCTAATCATTCCACCAGGGCATCCTTCGGAAAGTCAGTACTACTGTCATGTGTACAGACAATGGCATTTATTAGGAGTTGGAACTGGATCTGTGCAAGTGCAAAGTTAGTTGCAATCGTATCATGTTAGAGAATTATGCAATTAGTGCTCTTGAAGTACTTAGGTAGCTGATATTCTTAGGTTACACAGCAAATGCAAGAATCCACAGTGGCATATTGGTACATATGCACCTACTGGTCCAGTGTATGGAGACTATTACTATCTTAGTAACCCTATTATAGCCCGTGCATGCAGTAATTGTAAGGGTGCTATGGTTACTATAATTTGGATGTACATACTTTATGTCATGTACATTCATCTATTTTTAGATTTGTTGTACAGCATTGGGAATCAAGTTCTGCAGTTCACACCAACAGAACCAGTCACTCTAAAAGTCAATTTAACCTCTACAGATATTCACTATAACTTTAGAGCCCTCACGTGGTTCCACAACGGAATGGAAGTGATTCCAAGTGAAAGAATTGTTATAACGGAATTCAATAAAACACTTACAATCTTCAATACGACTGATGATGACAGCGGGGTGTATGAAGTTAAATTTACAGGGTTGTTGGTTCACCCGTACAGTAAAAAATGTGAGCAAGATGTTTTGGCTCTTCTACGACACTATCCAATTGCTATACCTGCTCATTTTTACCTGTATACTAGCATTCCTGGTAAGTTAAATTTCAGTCTTATAACTGTAGTACATTAATATTATGTAGAGCAGTAATGTACTTTATACCTAAAACAGTGTATGTACATATTATGCTTATGTATATAGATGTTTCAAACTATGACACTAAGAGCTGTGCCCTATTTTACAGATTTGGTCATTCAAGACACTACTGAAATTGCAGTTGAATTTGGATTTGAAAAAAATAATCTGAGCATTAAAGCCTCTGAAAATATTTCACTTACCGTGCGGGGTAAAGTCCATGCATTAATAGATGAAACTGTATCTACTAAGTGGTATTTTAATGGTGATACAACACTTCGTCCTGGAGCAACTATCGGACCATTGAAAAGGCCACTTTTGAGTATATCTCAAAACATGGAAATTAAAAATACCAATCATTTTGACTTTGGATTTTATGAGGTTGCATTGACGATAAACACCTACACGCATCTTGTTTCTCATCTTGGGTGTCCATCGCAGTACAATAGCTTTGTTGTAACTACTATTGGAATCAGTGATATTGTTCTTGCTCGAGATACAATTCAGATTGTGCAATCTGGTAAGAAATCAGCTTAACTAAACATAGATGCAATCATAATAATATAATAGAAAGGGATGATTTGCTATTGATGTTTTGTTCTGCCAGATTCTGCTTCAGTAATAGAACCCACTATTCAAGAAAACACAATTACATCAAATGTGTCTTCAGCTGTTGGTGGTGGACTGGGTGGTACTATTGCTGAGTGTAGACACTTAGTTTGGACAACGGCAATGTACATAGGTCTTCAGTCCAAATCATACAGATAGCTCACACATAGTATACCCAAGCTAACACATCTTCACCAGCTCGACTAATTTTTGAACTCTAAATGCACATTTAATTTAGCTAACCAGTAGCTATTACCGTTATTTCCCGAAAATACGCCCATGTGCGATGAACTTTAGTGGCTACTCAAAGAGGGGGGGTGGGCTTATTTTCGAGTGTTTTGGTATTTCACTCGAAAATAGGCCCACCCTATAAGTTAGTATACACCCACCCAGACATAACAAGATGTGAAGGGCTTCATAAGATTTGTTTGCACAAGTATCAAGTGTACTAAGAGCCAGAACAAAGTAACAACAATCTCTGTTCCCTGGAAAGCCATCCCACATCCACAAACTGATAGACTTTTTCTTGAAACATTTGTATAGTTATACTGTTTACCAGGCTTTTTTCAAAGCCAACACACACACACAGAAGATTTCATTATGCAGCATGCTTGTGTGGTTAATGGGGTGGGCTTATTTTCGAGAGTAAGTGACCCTCTACAATAACTTTTGGTTGAAGAGGGGGTGGGCTTATTTTCGAGGGTGGGCTTATTTTCGGGAGATTACGGTACCACTGTAAACAAGACTTCATATCTAAAAACCAGCCGGGTGTTTTTCCTTACATAAATCATCCCACTGAAGGTTGCACTCAGTAATATGTCAGTCTAAGCTAAATGCAGCTGTAGAATGGACCAGCTTCAGCCTTGGCTAGACAGTCTCATCATGTTACAGCTGCCTGGTCTGGCGAAGCCAGTCCTCGAGTGCGAAGCGTAAGGGTCTGGTGACAAGCCTATAATATTATTACATTTTGTACTTACTGCAGAATTTGCCGTCCAATTAGATTGCAGAACAGCTAATTCCGAGCGAAGCGAGGCTATACTCCAGTTCGATTGACCTTTTTCGTTGCCCCACTGTTCCAGCCAGTTCTTCTGTTATAGCCTATCAAACACACAGCGAACACTTACCATCGCTATAAAACTTGAAGCGGGGAGACTTGGAAGTGATCACTATCACAGCAAGCTTGCTTCAGCATCTGGTCTTCTAGGCACATAATAGCAAGTAGCCGTTTTGTTTTGTGGGTGTGTGTTTGATCTTTCCTTGGTCCACTGGGTGGGTGTTATGGGCATCCCACCTGCATGCCATGTGCTATGCGCAGCAATTCTCACGAAGCAAAGACATCCCTACACATTGTGTATCACTGGTTAAAATACCCAATACCACGTGAACGCGCTAGATGGTACGGCTCAGGCTTCAAGTGCAAGTAAGCTTTGACACCCGCTCAGAACGAGAGACAGCCAGAAGTGCAGCAAGGGATTGGGCTACCCAGACTTGAAGCCTGAAAGTGATAGAGACATTTGTAAACTAAAAGGGATGTGGTGTGTTCGCTGTACTTAATAATATTCATTAGGCATTATGTAATCTTACGTATACTATTACGTAACTGCTCAACAAAATTTGGTATAGGCTTGTCACCAGACCCTCGCTCTTCGCGCTCGGGGTCTAACTTCACCAGACCAACAGATGCCAGCGAAAGTGCTGACACAGCAAATTTGTATGTGCTTCCCGTTGGTGATCAGAACTTGTGAAAACAGAATTATCATTGTTACCTACTACTCTTTCGCCGCCTAGGCAACACAAAACTAATCTAGTTTGGCGTACCTTGGCCTATTGAGCCTGCAAGCATCCAGTAGCTTCCACTGATGATGTAAATTTGCGCACGTGATAATTGCGGAAGAACACACACACATGCAAACACACAGACGTGGGAACATAAAGCAATCTTAGTACCAGCCGGGCGCGTGCTTCGCGCACGCCTGGCTGATAAAAATTGATTGTAAGAGCTACAATTGAGCAGTAAAGGAGTTCTAGTCTATGCTCTTTGAAGGGACATAAGCACAAGTTGTGGGGTTGGATGTAATGGCTTTGCAAATGGTAAGCCGAGAGTAGTAGTTCAGATTGGGAATTGAGCACTTTTCTAATATGGAAGATCAAGAAACGGAGGTCACTTGGGCCGAGATAATGTACAAGCTGTGTCTGAAGTTCCTGTAATGAATTATGCTCTACTGTTAATAGTGCAGAGTAGTATGGACAAATTATAATTGCGTGTGTGTGTGTATGTAGCGATTCTTTCTTCACAAACAGATAATTATTAATTACCTTGGCCCCGTCTTCACTCCTGTAAAGTAATGATTTCGAACTATAGTATTTAATATCTGAAAAGGGAATTTTATGTTCTAGCTTTTCTTATTTGACGTTGCTATAGGTGGTTGCTAAGTTTATTGTGCTGAATAAACAGGCTACAAGCCGGCCACCAGTCTGTGCTGACGCAGCAATAACTGGATATTTCCCTAACTGCAGTACAATATCTCCAATGCTTCAGTGAGCACACATGCACAGGGCTGGACAGAGTACATTCAATTAGTGCATAAGATAAACAGCAGTCACAGACATACATGGAAGCAGCAACCACCTAGCATAATCCAATAAATCACTTGTAACACGCCCAGTCGGGATGATATTATGTTATAAGCACTCACCCTCGGGCCTGTGCTTACAAATCAACAACATCCCTCCTAGGCGTGTTGTAATAATATATAGCTCAACTTGAATTTCATATTCTAAGTTTATCGATTTATAGCATTTTTTGGCGAAAGCGAAGATCCAGGAAGTCTGCAGGAAACACTGTACCAATGCCAAGCCTCCCTGGAAACCCTGGAAATGCTTGCTATACTAGTGCCACGGACGATGTTGTGCTTGGGCCCAACATCAGCTATGAAAAAGTTGTCATTTATGATAAAGTAAATTAATAACATGTTCAGTCAGAAATGAATTATCAGTGTGAATAGTTAGCTAGTGAAATAGCTATCTTTTCTGTGTAGGTGTGTGTTGCTCTTAGATTATACATTTATGCAGAATAATGTAGAATGATATAGTGTTCATACTTTTAATTTTGTTGTCATCCATGTACCCAAATGCCTTTCTTGATTATAAAAATGTACTGATTGTTTACTTGATTATAATGTTCTTTGGATGTGAAACGGACCGACAATGATAAATTCCAGGACGATGAACAAAAATCACATCTCAACGCAGAAAACAGAGTATTTATACAGAACCATAACAAAACCATACAAAGAACATAACCAATACAATAATAGATAAAGTGGGAGGGGGGGATGGGGGCTAGGGCACCTCCCACATAGTTCAAAGTTTAGATGGACTCTAGTCCATCACACGATGTTATAATACCTTACTTACTACATGCACATGTTCGTATGTGTACCTGCGGCATGCAGTCATATGGGACTTTGATATGGCCTCCATCTTGAACCCCCTCTGGCTGCAGACCACCCCTCCTCTCACTTTGAAGCACTTCCTAGGCTACTTAGTAATAACTAGTAAATGTGTACTCTTCATAATAAAAGTTGTAACACTTTCAAGGCACGGGCAGTCAGAGAAGCAGGAGCATGCTGCCAAATATTACACTATCATGATCATTTATCGTACATAATCTCTTAGCTAGCTAATGTTAATCTATTTTTTGGGATTCTTACACTCTCAAATACAGCCTACTCTAGTGGAATCGTTGAGTTCCCAGAACTCTCAAAGTATCATCAAACTGTGAGACAACTGTATGGGTCGGAATTGAGGATAGCTAGCTACACAGTTCAAATGAATTCCACTAGCCAATCAAGAATTACCCTTCAACACATTTTGAATTCTATTTGAGAGCCAGAGTGAAATAATTAAATTTGAAGGGAGAGGCTGCTGTAAATGGAGCTGACTGATAGCTAGTTCAAATGCTTACTGGGTAATATTCTTTATGTGATACAAAATTATGTACAATTTGTTCTAGTAGCTATCAGCTCATCAAATGTTCAGTTGCAAAACTGATGAAAGGTTGAATGTATGTTTCAAACTTGTAGGTAATCAATAGTTATAAAAACAATGAAGATTAAAATCCATGTGATGCATAATCATTATTTAATGAGTTACTGGCAATGACTAATTTGAGAGGGAGAGTACGTATAATACAGCATTACGAACACAATTACATACTCCATAAATGTAATTAACTGGTGAGGTAGAAGAAGCTAAACAATTTCTGGTATGAACGTAAGTGCATCTGTCAAATCTAATTATATTCATTAATGGCATTCTGCGGTACACGTTGATCATTAATTACTTGGGAATAAGGAGGAATGTTGTATTTTAAATTGACAATGGTATGTTGGATGAGTATCCAGTATCAACAAATGACTTCCTTCGAACTGGTGCACGCTTTACTTTCTCAAGGGATAACATAAAGAACTTTAGAGCAAATAAGAAACCTTGACAGAGTGCACCAGTGAGGAGTATAGCCAAGAACTGTAATACGAAACTGGCAATCTTATCATCTCTGGTGGTAAACAGTATAGTAAATGGAATACAAATACCGAGAACGATTGCAATCATAAATATGAATGCGTTGAAATTACAGTGTTGAGGATCGGACTTGCTACTTTGATTTCCGGTGTGTCCACAAAGACAATGAACATTATCAGAGACACGGTTGTTAAAATAAAAAGAACACCAGCAGCAGTTAGGGCTACACAGCGTAAACCTAGAGAAATTGTGATGAACTTATTTTCAAAGCGATCCCTGGGAACATCCATTGGTAATGTTGATACATTCACACTATCTGCTGTTGGATTATAAACCCCTAAATGAAGAGCAATTCCACGTCTAACTTGGTAAATATCAACTATATCGTATTTGTTTCTCGTGTTCTGTTACTAAAGCTGATGTGACCTGTCGCACCATAAAAGCTGACATTCTGCATTTCCCTCTTAATCACTTTTGACACTTCATCATTTCCAAAGAGTATGTTTGTAGTACAGCCTGGTTAATAACACCTAGAGATCTATTCAGTGCTAATGCAAAAGCCCAGACTGAATCATACACTGCTGTTGGATTATAAACCCCTAAATGAAGAGCAATTCCACATCTAACTTGGTAAATATCAACTATCGTATTTGTTTCTCGTGTTGTGTTACTAAAGTTGATGTGACCTGTCGCACCATAAAAGCTGACATTCTGCATTTTCCTCTTAATAACTTTCGACACTTCATCATTTCTAAAAGAGTATGTTTGTAGTACAGTCTGGCTAAGGAGACCTAGAGATCTATTCAGTGCTAATGCAACAGCCCAGATTGAATCATACACTGCTCTAGAATACATATTTTCTGTCAGTTGGTTATTGTCGGGAAACTCCTCCACAGATGTTCGTCCAGAAACTAACCGAGTATTTGAATCAATTTTAAGCCTGTAGCGAAACAGAAACACCTTCCAGCGCCATAATAATATTTTTATGGCCACATTCACTATTTAACCAATGTTTCAGTAGGCATGATAAGCCCAGCCATCTGCCATTTTGGCGTACCATTCGTGGGCGTTACATGGTACAACGGCCTAAATATAGCTACGTTGTAGCTACCCATCTAGCAGGAAATCTACCAGCTTAGCTACCTCTCTTGAAGCAAGAGTGTGTTAAAAACCGCTAGTTACTCTTTGGTATAATATAGCTCTGCTAGCTGCTAGGAATAGTATGCAACAGAGAACTCAGAGTAGCGCTCGCCAATGTCATTCGCTGATACACCAAGATGACGGCGACGTGTACGGAAAGTGGTCAGGAAATTATACGGGCTCACTAATTGACAAGTTCGTAAAAGTTAATACGTCATCAGCAGCTGTAAATACCTACGGCCAGGTTGTAGAACATTACTCAATTGTGAAGATTAGTTTACGAATTTTAGGGTGTGAAAATAGTCTGAAAGTCGACTCTGCCGCTTAAAATAACGGTAAGTTGCTATTCTGTATACATAATTATGAACACCTTGTAATATTATGTGGTCACTAGCTACATAAAGGATGGTACATATGACTATGTATGTATTAGAACATTCGGTACAGGGCGAGTATCCTGAGAAATTCCTTACACAATACCTTCGTTAGGTTTATGTTAATTTAATTGAACATGCATATTAGCGATCTTTTACTGAGTTGATAATAAGTTAGCTAATTTTCTTCATTTTTACTACAGATACATGCTTTAGTATCCATTCTCCAGTATACTGAGTTTCAAAAGGTGGAGATGACTATCATCCTTTTGCTGACTATATTTGTTGCTACAGTTAGTGTTGGTAAGTTCAAGTATGACTATGTTTGATGTTTAATTATTCCATAAAATGTTATAGACCCACAATACATTAGCTGTGCTCTATAGCCATCAAAATATCTGATAAATTGACGTTAATTAAAACAAGTTATAGAATGGCACACAAACCTAAGTATACTTAACCCTGCATTTGTTTGGGGTGACAATATTAAGTAACTTGTATAATACTGCCAAGTGTGTTGTAAGTTCGGCAGGTGAGCAGAGATAAGGATGTCATGAATCACAACTGGGTGTGTATCCACATGCAAGGAACCATAATGCTTGAGGGGATTAGCATGCTTCAAGGAGGTACTTTTTCTCATGTAGCTGAGAATGAGCCCCATGTCATGGGTGAGAAATGAGATAAGTTAAGGCTATCCACATGCCAGTTTGCACACACACTACACAATCATGGAGCTAGTAGTAAACTTGTCAAGTCTTGTTGTACTGCCAATGAATACACCTTATTTATGCCCAACCCACTTGCAGGTGCGTGGCACCCAAAATTTAAGTCTAAGATTGGTGAAGTAATCCAACTGTTTATTAATTGTGAAAGTTTTTTGGTTCATTATAAGACAGGCAGTACAGCTGAGGCTGGTCGATAATGCTGTCGCTAATGATGTACCTCGGACTGCACAGCGAGTATTCTAAGTGGCTGTAGGGTGTCTCTAAACACTGGACTGGATTCTCCACTGGAATATGGGACTGGAACGTGGGACTGGATTATTGAAATGGATTGTGGGACTGGATTATAAGACTGGAAAAGTGTATTGGCTCCTGAACTAATGATAGCATACCAAACCAAACCACTCGTAATCAAGCTTGGCTACTGTAGCAGGAACTGATCATAGATATAAGGAAAGGTGGGGTGTTTGTTTAATGTTGAGTTATTGGCTCCTAAACCAATTTTAGCGTGCCAACCCAAACCACTCCTAATCATTTGCAAGCTTGGCTATTGTACGTGTAGCAGGAGCTGATAATAGATGTAAGGTAGCTAAGGTGGGGTGTTTGTTTAATGTTGAGGTATCTTAAAGGAAGAATCCTTTTTACATGGGTGACTACATTCTTGCAGTGATGCTAGACCTCTGCCTATAATATTATAACCTATCTACTAATTTAAAAGTTGCATTGTCAAAGGTCAGCACATCAGTTTAAAGCACCAAGCATAAATTATTAATAATTTATCAAAATTATGTCACAAAATTGGCCCACCTTACCTTATTGCTGGCAAACCTCAACAGGAGTGGAACTTAGCTCCAGTACAATTCCTTAGATTACCAAAATCAACATGAATCTTATGCAATGCAACTTTAGTAGATATACTGTGTAGGCAATGGCCTATAGCGTCAATACTGAAGTTTGGAGAGTGTATTCACCTGTCTAGTCAACATAAATTCTAAGTTTGCAATTAAAAATACTCTGCCTAGCCTTATTATGCTAACATTGGTACTGGTTCAGGAGCCAATATACTATTGCAGTCCCATATTCCAGTCCCACAGTCCATTTCAATAATCCAGTCCCACATTCCAGTCCCACATTCCAGTGGAGAATCCAGTCCAGTGTTTAGAGACACCCGTGGCTGTAAGGCAAAGTTCACCGTGTAAAATTGAGTTCTTTTATTGCACATCAAGCTATTGGAGCCTGTCCACTTGTTCTCTGGGACTGAGCAAGTTGGGTAATTTTAACCTTTAGAAGATATGCTCCCAAATTCTTTCCCTCTTTTATGTGCCTAACTAGCTACTATCTATTGTGGCAGAGAGATGAATATGAATCTAATTCTCACTGCAAAAATTAAACGGTTAGCTACTTTAACCAATCTATGATTTTCTCAGTTGCACCTTGATCACATTGCTTACAAGTGCAGTCTACCCATTGTGTGTGTATCTGCTACCAAAGGCATTATTGGTTTTGTATGTTTTATGGCTAGCTATAGTATTGTGAGAATAAGGGAGAGGTTTGTCAAAATATGGCTACAAGTGTATTGTACCTTTTACTCCTCCATCAACATAGCTCATTCTCCCATAACGTGGTATTATAACTGGCTGTTACTAGTGACATGCATTCCAAGAAATTAACCATGACTGTCAACATGTTTCTCATATATAAGTATACTACACATTATTATTAGGTATTTGCATGCAACTGATGTGTAGAGTATTAAATTAGCTGGGTTAAAGTAACCCTTCTATTTTAGCAGTTAATTCAGACACTATGTTTCATCTCTCTCTCTGCTACAATGGACAGCTAGTAGCTATAGCTATAGGTACATGAGTGGGAGAAAGAGAGTTAGGGAGCATGTCTTCTAATTTAAAGGGTTAATCTAAGTTCCTACAGCACTGAGGCTCCTGGACACTTCTTGATGCTAAAAACTTTTTCCTTTACCGAAGAATTAATTTTATTATCTCTATGGGTAACAATGGTATACTTTTTGTCTCGCTGTGATCCCTTCTTTTTTATTAATTTTGTTCATTAAACAAGCATGACCACACTGCCAGATATGGGTACAACAAAAAGGCATAGCCTTGTGAAGAGGATTTCCCATGTAGCTAGATACTTCAGTTTCTATGAGGCACATGCCCAGATGTGGGTATTAAAGTCAGCTTTGGGCTTCACTATAGATGGTATTCCTAGTGGTCCAGTGGTACTGACTGCAACTCAAGAGCAGCAGAGTTGCAACTGGCATACCTTCTATGGAAGGGACAGTGTTTTCCCAACCCAAACATTTGTGTTACCATTAGTTTAAAGGTGCAGGAATGGTATTACTGAGAAACACATGAATTCATTAGGCTTGTGGACAAGTTTATAGCTACTGCATAGCTATTGTTGTAAAACGAAAGATAAATCTATACATAACCCACATGTTTGCATCTAGCTGTTGTGTGTGTGTAAGCTGAGATAAGAATGCTGCACAACAGGCTATAGCTAGAGTAGCTCAATTCACTCACCAAAGGCATCAAAAAGAATATTGATCGGTAAAAGCTTCTTTGGCACCATGGTTCAGATAGGGAGAGTGAAAAGTAGGAAACAGGAAAAGTGTAAACGGAAATGCAAGCGCACAATTTTACGTGTTAATTGACTCGCAGCGGCTCATGGCGCTGCTGGTCTGAGTAAAAAAAAATTGTGTGGGCAGGCAGAGTGAGTTTGACAGGAGTAGAAATTTTACCGCTAATCTTTTTGTTATCTATGTTTGTCTGGCAATTTCTGGTGGATTGTATAGAGAATTCTGCATGTGATAAGAAGATCTTGGAACTCAGTAGTTCTGTCAACTATTGCTGTGGGGCAGTAATTATCCAACAGGATAAACTCAGCGAATCTTCCAAGTATATTGTGAATATCGCGATGTTTAGCTGCCATCGTTCTTTTTGCCACATAATAGTCTCATAGTTTATGGCGTGGTTGCAGCCGCTGTCACTGATTGCTCTGAGGCTCGAAGAGTCACTAATAGCCAGATAGCTGGAGCATAGTAGAAAACCAAGCCAAATTCGAAGCAAAGCTGGCTCCTGCTTGAAGTGATATATAGACATTATTGAGCGGGAACAAAGAAGTAGTTTTTACCTAAGGATTATAATTTATAAGTTTCATTCCTCTGTGACCCCTCCATTAATTATATTATATTATATACGCTCCCTCTTTTCCTTAAATCCTTATACACTTGACAGAGCATTAATTGAATCTAGTATGAAGTAGGTCAGAGAGGGATAATTATCAGAGTTCTGGACAAGTCTACCACACAATTTTACCAAGGAAGGCTTACTATAGCTTACAGGTTAGTAGAGCTTGTGTAGCTTCTGTATGAGCAAGCACTAGAAACGAACGACACGATCAAGCGATGCACATGTGAGTTTCGAACAGCAGAGCCTGTCTCTTGGTCAGGTACACTTTAGCATAAAACGAGCAAAAAAAACGCTTTCTGCTTAAAGGCAAACTTTTACGCCAAGACTATCTTTGCACCTAATGGGAAGATTTTACGCAACCTTTCACGTTCTATACATAAAGGACCATTTTTATGCAACAGAGGCTGTCACAGCTCTCCCTTACGAACCAAAGACAAATCTTATTTTCTCAATGTGCTCAAGGTCTTTGGCTATATAATATTACTGATGTAGCTAACATGGTTCGACACCTCAATGAGAATCACCTTGCAGCACCGGGTAATATGTTCATTAGAATGCCAGTGGACAGATTCACAGGCCTGGATACAACAGTGGGTAAGACCCAAGTATCTGCAATTGCTCGCGCAACCTTTTGCACAGAAGTCAGTAGAAAGTTGGGATGCAGTACCACTGAATACAAATGGTGTTGAACGAGTGAATTTGCATAAAGTGTTTGCATTGCAGCTGAAAATGGTGCAAAAATATCACATTGAGATACTTCAGAAGAAAAGAGAAGAGAACAAGTCTCAGCTAAGGCCAAGTCTAGAAAAAGGTTAAGATTTGATCCTGAGTTATCCTTTGGACCACCAGACAAGGATGAGCATTTTTTTTACAACAAAGAAGTCAGATTTTGATGATCTTTGTCCTCTGAAGAAACACAATAAAAAAGATTCTCAAGGACACAGTACAAAGTGGCAGTGTTGTATGATGATGGGATGTGGTAGCTACTGGGGCTGGTTAGGTCCACACAACTTTGAACCTGGTAAATTGACTGTACGCTTTTATGTCAATAATGAGACAACTGAGGTGACGTTTCCTGATAAAGATGTGCGATATTTTTGACAGTAATTAACCTACAGCTGATATAGCTATAACATACCAGCTCTCTTTTAATCGATCTGTCTCCTGCAATTATCCTTTTTTCTTGTTAGCTACACTTTAATGTGGACTGGTATCTTCACACATTCAATCTTTTTACATATCAATACTGAATTCATTTGCTAATTATTAGAATTACCATTGGCTACTCTACTACAGCTAGCTACATAAAGCATTCTCCTTAGAGCCTGTGTGTTAATTGTCAATTACATTCTTAGGAATAATTGTTAAATTTACAATCGAGGTTGTTCCTGTAATTTAATGTATTAATAAAATATTCCCATTATGTTACCTTCATAAAGTCTATTTTCCTTGCTTAAAATATTGCTAACTTTTAAAGCTTAAGATATCAGTTATTCTGTCTCTAACTGAAGGAAATTATATTTACAATCAGCAGTGTATTGAGCATAACTGCACTGTCGAGTGTCAGTATAACAAGGGAACAGAGAAGCAGATGTTATCATGACCTGCATGGGCATAGCTTTAACACTTGTCATAAACGTTTTAATCCCAGAAAATATGGAAACCTTTTTGATAAATGGTATATTCCTATAGCTACCATGGCATCTGTACTACATAGTACACTATAAAATTGAGTAGCTAACCTAATATGGAAAGTCCTGATGCTGATCAATGGTATGGATCCTTTGCCATCCCAGCTACAGAGAAACAATTCTTAATGGTCAGATAATACATCAGGAAACATAGGGGTAACAAGTGTATATACACTGCCGAGATATATACATGTATTTGTACAAGTGAATTGGTCATCCAGTGTTCTTTCATTGAAAAATACTTATAATATATTTTGTCCTCAATCCAGATGCTCAATCCTGTAACAATGGAGATGTTCGTTTAGTTGGAGGTTCTTCTCCAAATCAAGGAAGGGTTGAAGTTTGCACGAGTCAAGTTTGGGGAACTGTTACTGATGATGGTTTTTCTACAGTAGATGCCAGAGTGGTCTGTAGGCAGTTAGGGTATCCAGTGGATGACCCAGGAGCTAGTATGTCAATGCAGTTGACTTTTTTATAGCGATATTCTGTGTATACATATTACTTAAATTCACATTAGAGCTGCCCTTGATTCTCTTCCACTATATAGTATTTCTTTCATTGAGTACCTGGTATTGGATGCTTACCTCTGGTTAACTAGCTAGATGTCAACTTCATGATGGCTTATGCATACATGCAAATATTCTCAACTGACTTATTAGCTAATGCTCTCCAATACTTTTATGATAGGACAAAGTATCTCAGCTTAGATTTATAGCTAAGCGCAGGTATATACACAATTGTGCAATTATCGAAAATATGTTTTGTTACTGTGATAGTTGTCAAAGCAATTATAAACTCCCCTACAGTCAAGGTTCATTAAGTTCGGCTATTTGATATGTTTTAAGGCTGGGATGATTACTTAACTAAAACAACAGCTAGCTCTTGCTGATATATACCTTATTAAACTCTGTATGATGTGCGGCTGAATTTCTATCAGTTACAACAACTAGATCCTGTGCCTACTATGGACAAGGAAGTGGCCCCATATTTTTGGATAACGTGGGCTGCAGAGGAACTGAATCATCATTACTTCAATGTAGCCACTCTAGTCCAACATCATCAGACTCTCACAGTGAAGATGTTGGAGTTATCTGCCCAACATGTATGTTAATGATGTTCATTTGTTATTTGTGTAGTTGTATGTGGGAGCTCCTACCACAAAGGGAAGAAGTGTTAAATTTCTGTGTGTATGCCGGTTTCATCTATTGTTGAATGACACTTGCATAGAACTCCCTTTGAATCTGTGGTAAGTGCTATGCAGCTATATAAGCTCTGCAGCAATTCCCAATAAACCAGCCATGCATAACCCCACTTATCTATTCATTGCCTATATGGAGTTTTCTAGTAGCTAAATGCTATTCAATAACAGATGGAGCCACTCGTCTGATTTGTTACTTCATGACACTCCTGTTGTAGGAAGATCTGTAAATAAAAAAAATAGTTCAAGTTGAAATTATTAGAATTATAGCTAGCTACACTGTGTATAGGGTATGAGTAAAGGGGTGCTCGTGTGCACGTTCCGGGATACTGGTATCATCCAGGGGTTGCTACTCTAAAGAGCCACTATTAAAGATAGGGGGTGCTAACTACAGTGCACCATGTTCCAGAATAAGTAGTCAAAAGTATGCCAAGCTATAGTAATGTGGATGCATGCGTGTGCATGTTTTTATGCTGCAGCTGTATAGTAAAAATGATATAGGGATGGGCGTAGCTACGTAAAGGTACTGTGGTGTCTTTCGTTCATACCTTGTTTGGTTGCTTTTTGGGGATTCCATCCCGATGTCTTTTCATTTTCTGAAATGTTTCTTTGTGACTTGTTTCAGTTGTTTTTTTGGGGGAGAGGGGGGAGTGGGGTGGGGATATACAGCTACTGACGATACCCCGACACGCATGCATAGCTACTCGGGCTCAGGTGATAGGCTCAGATGATAGCTAGGTAAACAGCAGACGATATATAATAATTCTAGTGTTAGCAGGGACAGCTATGGTTCAAGGTTCATCACAAACAACTGCAAGGTAATATGGGAGAGGATGGTCGTAGGAGTGCTAGTCTCGCGCGCCAGACCCTCGCACCCCTGGAGTAGGGTCTGATCTGCTTGCGCTATAGTAACTGTGCCTGCTGAATGCAATTAATGCGTAAAGTTGTGGCTGCTGAATGCGTAACGTTTATCTAGAGTGGTCAAATAATAAAGTGCCATAACTAAATTGCCATGTAGTAGCTACCGCTATAGCGCAATCGCAGAAATTTTTATTTTCTGAGCGGAAGTACCTAACGGAAGACGTCACGTAGCAATCAACGAATCTGATTGGCCCTGCCAAGATCTTGGCGTGGACACAACTGCAAACAGACCAGACCCGGTGCAAGGGTCTGGCGCGCGAGACTAGTAGGAGTGCATGAGTGGCGGTACCGACTCCATTTAACGCACATCATAGGGGTTAGTATGGTCTGTAGTGGTCTAGCAATTGTATCAGTGTTCTTACTATTATAACGTAGCTACAGCAACTCACTTTGGGTCCGTCATAATCGCACTCCAAGTATTATAATCGCCTAAGCTGAACAGCTCGTGCTCGAAGCTGCATTTCCGGTGTATGCGTAACCACCGTTACGCAGAAGGGAACGGAACAGAACGGCGTGTAGCCGCAAGTACTTGCTCGAGCGCTTGAGAATGACTGCCGAACAGTTTGATTTGTTTGAGAACGCTATGGTGTGGGTGAATATCGCGGTAGCCAGGCTAAAGAAAACGAAACAAGAAAAGGACTATTTGCCCGTTAGCGGCTTGCCGATGTGGTGTTTCAGCGGTACTCTCCAGCAACGCTAAGAATCTTGTTACTGATGAAAACAATCGAGAATGACAGGTATGGTCCACAAAAGCTTATGACTAATTCTAGGCCAGAGTTTTGAACATATAACTTTGAACACATAGGCCTACAACGGGGCAGCCATTTTTTTTTTGGAGCCATACCTATGTATGGAGTACATGATAGCAGTGCTAGTTCCGATGTTCTACTCCAGTTCAATCCTTTTTCGTCGTCGTCGTCGTCGTCGTCGTCGTTGCCAGCCAGTTCTCCTGGTATAGCTAGCCTACTAGAGTCAAACACGCAGCGAATACTTATCTACCTTCGCTATTAAAAGGGAGACTTGGAAGCGATCACTATCACAGTAAGCTTGCTTCGGCCTCTGGTCTTCTTAAATCTAGGCACATAATAGCAGGTAGCCATTTTATTTTGTGGGTGTGTGTTTGATCTTTTTTGTTTGTGGGTGGGTGCTAGCTATGGGCGTGCCACCCGCATGCCATGTGCCACGCCCAGCAATTTTCGCGAAGCAAGGACATCCCTGCACATTGTGTATCACTAGTTAATAACCGTATGTATCTACATGTAATGGCACGGTTTTAGGTAGTATACTGATTTTTACTGCTGTAAACTCATATAGGTAACCATGATCATGGAATTAGACTTAGCAACGGCTTGATACCTCAAGAGGGGAATGTGGAGATCTGCTTTAGTGGCATCTGGAGGAGTGTGTGTGACAGTAGTTGGGACCACAAAGATGCATTTGTTGTCTGCAGAGAGATGGGGTATCCAGCAACCGGTAAGACACACAAATGTATAATATGACCACCCCAGTTTCTAGATCTTAGCTTATCAACAACAGCTCAAATCGGGAAGATTAGTGATATGAAAGCAACTTCCAAGTGTGTGTAGCTGCATGCATGTATGCATCTGCATGTGAGTAGATGGGAAAGTAGTAAGTTCAATTTGTGAGGGAAGCTAGGAGTTTGTGCTGTGATACATGATGTTTTCGTTTCTTTAATGTAGCTGCCATTGCATTTAATAATGCATACTTTGGAGAGCATCCCAGACCAAATATCTCAAGTGTGCTATGCTATGGAAATGAATCAACACTTCTGGACTGCAGCTATACCAACACTTCATTCTGTAGTCCTACCAACACAGCTGGAGTTCGCTGTCAAGGAAACACAATTTCAGGTTAATTGAGATTCACCCCATTTTCCCATATTATAACAATTGCAGCGAAAAGGCTAATAAATTAACCCTGATCGCCAGCTATATAGTACTCCAATTGATACCTTCATCAACCATAATTTCAATACATAAAACTCTCATAACCAACATTATATACACTGCCAATTATACTAGTGGCATAATTCTGCAGCTATGCCAATGCAAGGTGTTTAGCTAGCTGTGACATCATTTTAAGTGTTTAAGTAGAGTGGCGATTTGGGTGAATCTCACATGCCTAATTCCCATTAGACTATAGTTGTTAATAATTCTGCAATCTCATTGGTCACAGCGAGGTTTCTAAATCACTTAGAACCCTTGTATTGAAGCCTTCCGGCACTTAGAAAATCTAGTATTAGTATCCTAGAGAACTTAGAATACCGCTGCACGGACCAATCAGATTGAACCGCGCACGCGCGAGGTCGGTACCCGATTCCCGTTCCAGTCACTAAAACGAGAAAGCTGGGATCCTAGGTAGGACGTATGGCATTCTTTTGCTCCCAAATTGTTGGAAACGGATACAGTAAAGTGTGGTAAGCCTATACTGCTGTCTGTCTGGGCTACTTTTGATGGTTTCCGTGTGTTTTTGCAGGTAGTCATGCTGCTAGGCTTACCGTTTAGTTCTGAAGTAGCGCTAGACTCATGGCTATCGTAACTACTAGCGGTCCTCCGTACTTTCTACAGTTTCTGGGAATGTTTTACAAGTTCTATGTGGCGTATCTTGATGCTACTTGCCTGCTTACCGTATCCAATGACCCATAGATAGTGCAAGACCGCGTATATCATATCGTACTGTGTCGCTCCGCCCACTTCGTGTTCGTATAGCTCGATCCAAGGGCACGGTAAGGGAGAGTGTTACTATCGCTGGTTGCCGTTTGTTTATCTTTCTGAACTAAAACTGGTAGCGTAGTTACCGTTGCTATAGTCTCAATCGGTTAGACGCCTCGACCAATGGGATCTACGCGATTTAGAAACCCTCAGGCCCTTAGTAGCGCCCTCGCTTCGCTCGGGACGCTACAGCCCCGGGCCTTCGGATTTCTAAATCGTGTAGATCCCTTGGTATCGGCGTCTAACCTATATTGAGATGGCAGTAGTAATCCTTGTAACCTTGGATGTACCCATGGGGTACAGAAGCTGCATGTTTCTTAACACCAACTCTCTTGCATGGTTGGCCTTACACACAGATCCACCCTGTTTCTCAAGTACTATCCGTCTGACTGGTGGAGAGGATGAAAATGAAGGAAGAGTTGAAGTGTGCAGCAATGGAGTATGGGGAACCATCTGTGGTGGAGGATACTGGGACTCCAATGATACAACGGTAGTATGTAGGCAATTGGGATATCAGAATCCAAGTAAGAATAAAAATTCACATTGTTATATGAGTTTTCTATAAACCGAATACCTTTCCACCTTAGGGGTATTTGTCTATCAGTCTTCATCATACTTTGGACAAGGAAATGGCCCCATTCTTTTTGATGATTTAACATGTGATGGGATAGAACTAGGTCTGATACAGTGCAGTAGCAGCTCACCTAACCAGGTCTACTGCTCTCATAGTAGTGATGTTGGTGTCAGATGTGAAGAGATTGTTACAGCAGGTATTGTAATATTATTTAACTCTGACTATGAGTATGTAGCTACTGGCTTCCTCGTGCTTGTGTTGTTGCACACACTTTTGTAATCTTGTGTCAGTTTTACAAGCCTGACATAGTACTTAGAGCGTAATCACTCTGTCAAATGTAAATATAGTGAGCCAGTAGAGCTGCAGATGTATTGAATCATAACATAGGTCTGGTGAGACTGGTCACTAGCCACCCTGCCATGAAAATTACAAATACCTGCAACCATGCATAACAGTGCTGCTGGAGAAGCTATGAAAAAGTGACCGGTCCTTGGCAGATTATCTGCAACATAATTTCAAGGATCAGCCAATGCTGCTACTACTTGTTTTTACATTTGGCAGTGTATTTGCAGTACACACCCTTAAATGTTTATACTTAGTGGAGGTTCATATACATTATATGCCCCTTAAATCTTTATAATTGTCAGAGTATCTAATGGTAGTTTGTAGGCTTTTCAGTACAGTATGTACATTGCTCACTATCCATTACAATTACTATACAACCAACGTATTTACATACAGTTATTGATGCATGCACTGATGGTGATGTACGTTTAATGGATGGTGAAACTGCAGCAGAGGGTCGTGTTGAGATCTGCATTAACAGTGTTTGGGGCTCGGTGTGTGATGATTGCTGGGACGTCATTGATGCTGGTGTGGTGTGCAATCAACTAGACTTTCAAAGTGCAAGTAAGATTACTTTAGGTTATTACTGAGCAGAATATTTAGGTGCATCTAAGTGGGTGCCTAAAATTGTATGGCCTCCTGTATGGTCCTTTAACATCGATGGGAAATGAACAGGTAAGGCTAATCATCTGAGCATACTAAATTAATTTTTACCAGTAGTGAGTACCATCTCTTGCATATAGCATCTATAATTACTTTTATCTGTAAAAACCTTATAGCTAGATTTTTGTTAGATAGGTTGATGGCCATTAACTGGGACACAGTAACACTTTAATTATTCCTTTTCTATCAAATGGCTTGGTACTATCTTGGACTTATCTGTGCATACATTTTAGGTGCAACAGTCATTATTGGGAGAGACATGCCTTAGTTGCTCATATCACAAGTATCTATACTTTTTGTAGCTGAGGTAACTTTTTACTCAGAACTGTGCATAATATATATTTCACTCTGTAAAGCTCTTTGCATGTGCACTGCTACTTTCATACAAGCTAAGTTCTTGTACTTTCATTGGATAGTTTGACTACTGATCCTCCTCCTGATTTAATGTATTTGTGTCTTTGATCCACCGACATAAAGTGACACAATATATACTAAAGTAGTTCCTTGCCAAGTTTTATCCTGAGGTGCCATATTAATGTATGATGTTATCAGCCTTTTTTAAGCATTTAATATGGAGTTATTCTGACACCTGTTGTACATGCAGCTGAATATAATAACCAATGAAGCAATAACTCAATCTGAATTCCTGAAAGCTTCAGTTTGTGGGTAAAAAAATATCTATGATAGCTACTAGCAGTCCTTCAGTTGCTGGGAGTGTTTATTTTGATGCTAGTTGCCAATTAACTGTATCATACATATCGTGTCACTCTGCCCCCTTCGTAATCATATAGCTAGGAAAGTATTTGTATTGCTGCTAGTTGAAATCAGCTTTACTTCCTTATTGGTACAGTTGCTGTAGTTTAAATATAGATTAGACACCTTGACCAATGGATCTGTGCAATTTATAAACCCTTGGCCCCATAGTAGCACCCCTCAGGAAACTACAATCTCTGGCCTTCAGGTTTCTCAGTGTATCAATGTGTCAATAGTGATTTAGAATTGGTTAGGTCTTACTGGTAAGTGCTACTAGGTTGAGTCATGCCCTCTGCTCAAATAGTTCAGTGGGTAAGAGAATTGAGAAGGCCATGGGTTTGATCCCAAGCTGGGCTTCGAAATGATCGTTCTCCTCGCGTGTAAGTTGCAGAACCTCGCCAACAGTTACTCTCTGTAGATATGGTAACCTCGAACAACATCGTGCAGATACACAGCAGCTCTTCATCGGTTAGACTTGCCATGATCTGTTGATTAAAAATCGTCTAATAATCGCATACCGTCCAATAATCGCTGTAAGCGCATACTTATAATAAGCGCATGTTTCTGCCGCTGAACACAATAAGCGCATGCGCCTATTAACCAGTCTCAGTACTACCGCTAATTCAATCTTCATGCCAGCCAATCACATGCTTCGTGTGCTCCTGGCTGATAAAAAAAGGTTTGGGTATAACATGGTACTAATTCAACCTACAAATCCTGCCTGGTGAATAGGCTCTCCCAAGCATGTACTACATTGTTCTGTATTTTAACTGCAATGGAATTAACCCATGAATAAAATTACCTATGCACAGGCAGCTGCTAAAATGCAAATGGAGTGATCGGTCATTATATACTCCTGAGTTTAACTCTTTGAACACCATGTGCACGTTTATGTGACATAATATTTTATGTGGCCTTAAAGAATTGAGAAAAGTATGTACTTTGTATCAACACACAATATAAATAGCCCATATTAGTACATACATAGTATTCCATGCAGAGGGCGTTGCAGGAATCAAGTTGCATTAGCTACGCTACTCAATTGGCTGCTCAGATAGTCAGAGACTTTGAAAACGGTGGTCATCACTTTCCAGCTGCCGAATCAGCCTTGCCCACTGTCAATGAACCTCCCGCTGACATTCCCTTCCTTTCCTTACTACTACTGCTGCTGTGTTGCTGTGCACGTAGCCTTCCTAATCGCCACTGCATCTCTGCAGGCAATTCTGCAGTGCATGCTCACGTACCTGTTGCGAGTAGCCAGTCTTAAAACTCAAAAATTACTTTGTCAGGTTGTACATAATGTTCTTTTTTCTATGTTCCAGCAGCTTTTGTCCCTGTTCTCGGTTGTACTTAGCAGAAAAACTCTGTATGGATGTTAATGGTTGATTATTCAGCTATAGCCTGCGGCTACAATGATGACATAATATTAACAAATAGCCCATGGCGCTGTATATTTATGCGTAATTTTTGCAGTTTCTTCCATGCACTATAGCTGAGTTACAGCAAAACGTATTTTCTCCTTTCACTAACTAAGGCACCACCTAAAGCACCATATGTGAATTCGGATCGGTACAAAACTTAGATTGAATTAGCCTTGCTCCTATAGTCTGTCACTCCAGCTTTGCTTCACTTGCAGTATGATAGCAGTATTGGCATAAAAGCTGGAGTGGAGAGGCTGAGAACGAGGCTAAGATTGGGTTTGTTTCCTACTTATGGCATTCGTGTAGCAAACTTATAGAGCTTCAACTATCATGGACAGCTTGTTGCTCTAGAAGTTGATAACTAAGGCCATGGTAATAACGTTTTTGGTTTCTCAGATAACGATGTATTCCTAGGTATGCAGGTGGGCGATGTTTGTTTTCCTTTTATTAATAAATAATATTAAATCGATATTACATCCAATTTTTGACACTGAAACTGTCATATTTTAACAACCATTAGTATATGTTACCATAGTAACATGGTATAGTACTTTTTTTATAGAGCATGGTAAGAATTCCATAGAGCATAGGAAGCTCTAGAAAAATTAATAAGGAAATGCGTACATATACTAAACGGCCTTGAGCATGGGCAGCTCTATGCTCTAACTATACCTCGGCTCCACCTCGGCCTAGTTAGAGTATACGAAGAGAAAACAAAATAATTGCTTGTACAATACAAGTACTACCCTTCAGCTAATAAAAAAATATGCTAGAAGTATGCAGTTCTCTCTGTTCCTGAGATACTTGCTTCAGTAGCACCACCATTTTCAGGAAATTGCCATGATTCCCATATCTCCTGTGTGGTATGGCCGAAAGGCTTCATTTCCAGGTTATTGGTGCAACAATGCCTAACTCTAGTAGAAGCCATCCACGATTGACTTGATAGTGCATAGTATTCCGGAGATATGCATCTTGAAGTACGAGGCGGGACTGTACAAATCACGTAATACTGCCCGTTTAGTAAAAAGTTAGCTGCAAGATGTGGGCAGGTCTGAGAAACCGGAAATATTTATCATTTTTACTATGACCTAACCTTAGCTTTGTTCCTAGGCCACGCAGTTCCCTGGGAACAAGGCTAGGATTAGTGGCCTGGGAACAAACCTTTCACTTTGCTGCCATATAGCCAAAGAGTGTACTTTATATTACCATTATTGAAAACACGTAATTATCCATAACTATGAATGTTATTGAAGCGTGAGTATACATGTGGAAGAATGTAGGTTCATTCATCGGACAAACATCACATTTTAAGACAGATCCATTATAGCTACTACCATTGGGGTCATTACATTTTACAGATGCTACAGCCTACTTTGGTGCCTACTTTGGGAGGAGTGCTGGGCCATACAATCTAGATGATGTTCGCTGTAATGGAGATGAGTCAACTCTACTGGAATGCTTGCAAAGTGGCCCTGGTTTCCACAATTGTATTCCTGGAAAAGATGCAGGAGTCAAATGTGATGGTATGTTAACCCTAGTGATAGCTATATAGTTACATGTACACGGGTACATTTTATTTCTCCATGACCATGTTCTGAGACTTTCGATTTTATCATCCTTTGGATTACAAGATTGCAGTTGTGAAAATAAAAACTAATCCGGAATCATGTATAATATAGCAATGCTCCTGGAGAAGCTACGAAAAAGCGACTGTTCTTTGAGAGATAATGTCTCCATCTGCAGCATCTTTTCAAGGATTAGCCATGGTTGCTACAAAAGAGTGGGGAGACAGGCTGTGCTATTAGAAACTTACATGTGCATCGCTCGATTGTGCCATTCATTTCTAGTGCTTGTATCTCAGCCCATACAGAGGCTACACAAACTCTACTAACCTGGGAGCTGTTGTAAGTGTAGAGGATCTTCGCATATATTTTCTTATTTTTTACCCATGGATCACGATGGTACAAGTTTTAATCCTCTCTGACCCTGCTTTCTTATCAGATTTATTTATTATAATTTATCTAGGGTTAATCGCTCTGCCAAGTGTAAGTATGGGAGGCGAGCAGTCTAGTTATGTACCATAAGGCGAGCAGAGATGTGGATGTAACGAATCACGACCTGGGTGTGGCGAGACGCAAATATTTTCATGAGCTTCCACGAGAATTAAAACTAATCTGGAACCATGGGTTCACAGTAATTAAAGAAACTGAAAGTAGAGAAGCCTGACAATCTTTTTGTTAGTTTTTACCCAAGGATCACAAGAGCTCCTCTGTGACCCCTCCTTCATACCAAACATTAATTATGTTACATTACATTACGCCCCCTTCTTATCTTATCTTCTATATGGCAGAGTATATACACACTCTTTCAAATTTATCTTTATACATGGCAGAGTGTATAAGGAATATAGACCATGCTTTCATGCATGCATACTGATTTCCCACAATTAGGGGTTTGTTCACAGGCTTACTCTTCTAAAAAGAGCACGATCGAAATATTATACACTGATTTTATTTTTGTCTCATTACTCACTAGAGTCAGTATCTTCATGCCAGCATGGTGCAGTCCAGTTAGTGGGTGGAGCAACACCATACGGAGGCCGTCTAGAGATCTGCATTAATCAAGAATGGGCAACAGTTTGCCGGAATAGTTTTACGAGCCTTTCCATGAGTGTGCTAAATTTCCATTGTTGCCCTTTTCTCTTGCATATGTGAGCATGCCTAAACTCTGCTGACCCTTGGAATTGATTAGCTTTGATACTGGTTAAATCTATCTTATCTCCTTTACTCAGTATCATCATGCCAGCATGGTGCAGTCCAGTTAGTGGGTGGAGCAACACCATATGGAGGACGTCTAGAGATCTGCACTAATGGAAAATGGGCAACAGTCTGTGGCAATAATTTTGCAAGTGGAGCTGCTTCTGTTGTTTGCAAACAGCTACAGGGAGCAAATGCAAGTAAGTTTACAGACTGAAGCAAAAGAAATAAGAATACACTTGTATAATGCGTAGGCTATTTATTAATGTTTACATTTTGATTTTAGGTGCTGTTTTCGTTCGAGGAATGGGACATTTTGGGCTTGGATCTGGCAGATATATTCTTGATAATCTCTTCTGTACTGGATCAGAATCGTCGATTATCCAGTGTCCTCCTTATACTGCAGTGATAGACTTCCATACAGCAGGATGTGATCACAGTCAAGATGTAGAAATCACTTGTTATGGTACGTAATTCTGCAATGACAAAATAAATATCCAGCTTGTGGCTGGTAATTATGTAAGATAGCAGTTTTACCTACTGCTGGTAAAATTTCAAAATAAATAGGAAAACACATTTAACTTGAATATACATGCAGCTACTAGTCTATTTGTACCACAGCAGCCATATAGTTCAAAGGCACCGCCTGCAGTGTATATCCCAGAAGACAGCTGGCCTGCTAACCAAAATTGCAAGCTCAGCCATACACTAGGTGGCAAAAACTCATACACCACGCTGAGTCAGCCATACACTCCTTGTGGTCAGCCATACACTACGCTGAGTCAGCCATACACTTCTTGTGGTCAGCCATACACGCGTTGCTGTGGTACAAACCGGTTATACCACTCCCACTCAGAGGTTTAGCGGATACACTACTCGGGCTTCGCCCTCGTAGTGTATATGCGCTAAACCTCTTCGTGGTTGTGGTATAACCTATATTTACATATGCTATTTGCATGCCTATTCATATTATAGACCTGATCACTCAATAAAGTTACCTACACAAAGTATACGTAAAAATATATGATCTTTCATTAACAGCCAATTTACTATTCATGCATGATAATTTTCATTTGGCAAACATTTTCACGTACTGATTCAGTGTCGGCAGGCTGCACTGATGGGGATATACGCCTTGTGGATGGAAAGACTAGACTTGAAGGAAGAGTGGAAATGTGTGTATATGGAATATGGGGAGCTATTTTAGGCCATTCACAGACATTCCAAGTTTCAAGACTAATATGTGAACAACTTGGTTATCCTTCAGAATGTAAGTACTTGAAGGAATGCCATAGATTCCACTACTTAAATGTTTTGATTCTTCTCTATAGGGACAATACCTCTTACTTCATTTCTTGAACGAGGAGAAGCCCTAGTTCTTGTTGCTGATATATACTGTTCAGAAGATAGCAGATTTCTTCAGGACTGCTATGTACAATATGCGACCGATTATTATAATATATTTTATAATTATAATAGCCCTGTTGCCGGTATTGTTTGTCAAGGAAATGTAACTTCTGAAACTGAGTGTGTTCCAGGTGATGTTAAACTTGCAGGAGGGCAAACAGCACATGAAGGCCGAGTGGAAGTATGTCTAGATGGATTCTGGGCAACGGTCTGTGAAGAAGGATGGGATGATGAAGATGCACTGGTTGTGTGTAGACAGCTAGGATTGTCACCAGCAGGTAATTGTGTATCCATAAGCAGTACATAAATAATAAAAGGATTTTAATTCTGTGAACTTTAATTGGCAGCTAATCCATTCCTTGGAATTGGTGACTTAGAAAGAAGGGGCCCAGTTATTAGTCACCTTGCTTGTACATCGAGAGAGTCCAACATCTCTCAGTGTGGATGGAGCTTTGGAACGAGAGATTGCCACCATGGCAGAGATATTGGTATCATGTGTAAAGGTACTTAAGATTTACTGATAATAATGATTTATGCTATAATCAGAGCTTCTACTTTTTAAATTTGAATTACAGCTGTACAAATTTAGCTGCAACTAAAAACTACAGTATAAAAGATTGTATGCTCTCTTCCTATGATTATAGATCCGCAAAAGTACCAAATTAAACTTGTGTTTGATTCTCCACAAGATGAAGGTCCATTCCAGATTGGCACAACAATCACCCTACAATGCCTAGTGGACCCACCACTACCACTATCGGAAGAAATCACGTATACCTGGACAACTTCAGCACCAACATTTTTACCACAATCTAGCAATTCCAGTTTTCCAAATGCGACACTAACCATTCCAGCTGGACATCCTCAGGAAAGTCAGTACTATTGCCAAGTGTACAAGCGACAGTTTTTGCTTGGAGTTGGAGCTGGATCTGTACAAGTGCAGAGTTAGTTGTAATTGAGGCATTTAATCGTGTCATTAATCAATCGTACTAACAATGATGGTTATCATGTAGGTTAGATCATTGTACTAAACCACTTAGAGGGGAATGCAGTCATTATCGCGTAGGCAGTTGATTAGCAAATCAAGCAAAATAATCTATTGTGGTATATGCACTTATATTATGCACAAGTAAAATGCATGGAGATGGTTAATGTTGTAGTAACACATTTTACCTTCCACCACTTCCACTAAAGTAGACCCGATGCAGTATCATTAACTTGCTGTGGTAAAACCTATATTCTTTACTACAATTAGGTTGTACATACTCTATATCAAATGCATTCATTGATTTTCAGATCTCTTGTACACGATTGGAAATCAAGTTTTGCCATACACACCAACAGAATCAGTCACTCTAAAAGTCAATGTAACTTCAACGGATATTCGCTATAACTTCAGAGCCCTCACATGGTTCCACAATGGAATGGAAGTGATTCCAAGTGAAAGGATAATTATAACTGATTTCAATAAAACACTTACGATTTCCAATACAACCGAAGATGACAGTGGTGTATATGAAGTCAAATTTACAGGGTTGTTAATTCGCCCCTACAATAAAAATTGTGAACAAGACATTTTGGCTCTTTTAAGACACTATCCAATTGGCATACCTGCACATTTTCATGTATATACAAATACTTACATTCAGTCTTATGTAAAGTTGAGTAATTAAATTGTCAATGTGTGCAGTATAGGGTACATTTAATTTATATTTAATCGAGGGTAATCGCTCTGCTAAGTGTAAAGTATAGCGGTCGAGTAGAATCGCGACTTTGGCGGGGTGAGACGGGTTGCATGCGAGCCAGCCTGTCGCAAAAATAACAATTGATCCGGAACCATGCATGACAATGCTGCTGGAGAAGCTACGAAAAGTGACCGGTCTTTGGGAGATTGCTATCTGTCTGCAACATATGTTCAAGGATCAGCCATGGCTGCTGCGGCCGAGTAGAGAGACGAGGTCGGCTGCTCGAAATTCACAAGCGTATCGCTCGAATGTGCCGTCTGTTAATAGCGCTCATATCTCTACTCATATGAAACTACCAGAGACACCA